>OX375879.1:7376492-7853992 GCA_947359465.1 Metellina segmentata
GTACTCACTGAGGTAAAATGGTTTGTAAATTTCAATTAAATTTGGAGAAAATAATTTATCACGCACATCAGTAGTTGGATTTGGTAGTCCGATGCAGAGAGATGGAATTTAATGTGTCTGCAAATTCACATCTCTAGTTTATTAAAAGCTAATATGTCGAACAGAAAATATGTAATTGCAACAAAAAAAAAACAATGACAAAAATGACAATAAAATATAATGACAAAAATACAATGTTAAATTAAATGTAGATGGCGGTACTGTTTGTGCGTGGAGTGTGTTTCCTGTATGTCATTCCGGATATGACGTCATATTCCTTTGTTTTCAAATACGATTTCAGCACATAACTAGTAAAAATTTCAAAGAATGAACTCCAAATTGATAGGTAATTAGATGAATTGTCACTTAGATGAAACTGAAGAGCCTTGTTTGATCCCCCTGATCGTCGCTAATAGGCTGTTGTGTTCTCTAGCGCGATGTTAATAGTATATTAGGGTGGGCCGAAAAACACTTTTTTTCGAAATCGATATTCTAATAGTGCGGAAAGGGTTCTCTCTGGGTTCAATAAACACGGTGTAAAATATTTTTTTGATTGGATAATATCTTCTGCCCCCGCATCGCACTTGAATTTTGGAAATTTGGGTAAAAATTGGCAATTTTTACTCGGCTTAGGAAATATAATTATTTTTCAATATTGATTTTCTAATAGTGCTTAAGAGGTGCCCACTGGGTTCAACAAGAAAGGTGTAAAATATTTTTCGATCTAATAATATCTTCTGTTCCCACATCGCAATTGAAATTTTGCTATTTTTGAAGAAAAGCGCGCTTTATCTTGTTTTTTCATACTGCATATATCTGACAAGAAGTGAAAGGAGTGGAGGGGGGGGGGTATACATTCACAAATCACATTCCACCGCACTTGTTTCCAGTGTTCTGGTAATTTCATTATACGTATTGTCGTGACACGTGTTGCTAGTGACTGGCGCCTGGGAAGAGACATCGTGGTGCCTTTTACTACTAGTTCGCGCTACGGAATCGGAAATGTGTGTTTTTAAATTAGGTTCTTCGTTCTTTTGGTTTGATTGATTTGTTAATAGACATGACATCAAAAATCAGTACGCGGAACAAATTTAAATGTCCAATATTTGGAAGCCCCAAAGATATATCTCAAATAAATATGCTGTGTTGCTACTTCTTTGAGAGATTAAATCTTGCACCCAAAACTGGGAACAAAGAACCGAGTTTCTCGAGAATTGCGGAAAATGTTGCAACTAAAATCCAGTCTGTATGGGCAAAAATAAGCACCGCCATTCCCATTGTGACCCATTCTCGAATACTGCAAATGATCCATACCTATCATGGAAAATATACCAATTTTAAGAGGTCTTACAAAAGAGATAAGACCAGTAAGGCTTTCCAAACAAAGTTCAAATTATTTCGACAAGAAGCATGTACAAGGTTATTTGACATTGCGGTCTGCAAATGTATTACTTTTGAAGATTGCACATGCGAACGTACTAGAAAATTACCTCGAAATGAGCATAATTTCCTGAAAGATCAACGGACAACGAGACTTCTTTACATCGGCTCGCTTGACATTTAAGAAACAAAACGACTTCAGAATATTACTGATAATACTGATAGAAAGGCTCACAATTTATATTTAAATCATCCACAAGTAACGCCTAACGTAGGGTATGTAGATTATGAAGAAACGGATTGTTCTTCAGATATATCTGAAGTAGATTTAAATCTGGACATTTACAAACCATCAACATCGAACCGTTTAATATCTCATACTGATCTTATTTACAAACTATTAACTCCGATTGTATATAAATCATCACAAATGCGACTTGGCCTCCCTTCAACTGCTGTGGTTCCCGACAGGTTTGTAGTCTCGGACCGGCACCGGGCAGTGGCTGCAATTGATTCAAGTGTTCTTCACGATGTCGGTCTCATAACTATCAACAACTCAGATTTGGTGGTCGACAAAAACAAACTGCGACGGGAAAATGCTAAAGTTAGAAACAATTTAAAATGGCAAGCTTTAAGTGATGCTCAGGCTGACCGTTGAAGGGGCTGTATTTCGATGGTCGTAAATATTCTTCATTGATAGAGGAGATAGTAGATACTAAAAGATATACTAGAAAAGCAAAGGAGGAACATTTATCTCTTATTGAAGAACCGGGTTCACGTTACATTACTCATTTGAGTCCATCATTTGGCACCACAAAACAAATTTCCGTGACTATTACTGGATATTTTGAAGGGATCACAAGAGATCTTTCTCAGCTTCTGACAATTGGCTGTGACGGCACATCTGTTAATACCGGATGGAAGTACGGTGTAATTCGGTGTTTGGAATTGAAACTTGGTAAACCTCTGCAGTGGGTAATATGTCTTCTGCATTTTAATGGACTCTCTCTGAGGCATCTGTTTGAAACGTTGGATGGGCCAATAAATGGTCCAAAATCATATTTTGGTCTTATTGGGAAGGCACTCCTTACATGTGAAACTTTGCTAGTGACACCTTTCGAAATTATTGACGGCGAGTTACCAACAACTGATAGACGTGACTTAAGTAAGGATCAAATGTCAAATGTACTTGCTAGAAATATCAAGCGGTGCGATTGGGTAGTTGTTCTGATTAACTGGCTAGACGCAGTCCTGGTTCATTATCACATTCACGCTGGCTGACAACAGCAAACAGAATTCTAAGACTATATGTTAGTTCTCCAGATCCTTCTATGAAGTTGAAACAAATTGCTGAGTTTGTTATGAAAGTTTACATTCCCAACTGATTTAATATAAAGTCCAAACACTCGCTGAAAGATGAAGCTAAGCATGTGTGGAAAACTATTTCTAGATCTAGGTATTTATCTCAAGACCTCAAGGACGTCGTTGATGGAGTAATTTGTCGAAATTCGTTATTTGCTCATCCTGAGAATATCTTGCTGTGTATGTTGAAGGATGAAAGACCGCACATCCGAGAACTTGCTTCAAGACGTATAATTAAGTCTAGAGAGTCATCTTCCAATGTAAAGTCAATACGTGTATTTCTCCCACCAAAAGTGAATTTTGAAGCTGCTGACTATACGGAAATGATTGACTGGTCATCAATTACTATTACTTCTCCACCAATCCTCTGTGATATATCCACTACCATATTTAGTTCCATTGTGGGTGATAAGAAAATTCCAGAATGGGACTTTGTTCACTTTCCATGTCACACACAGGCAGTTGAACGATGTGTCAAGTTAGTGACAGAAGCATCCGCTAAGGTTTATGGGTTTCAAAATAGAGATGGGTTCATTAGATCCACATTTTTTTCCCGGTTAATTATACCTGAATTCGACTATAAGGCTGATTTCAAGCGTCTTCCTGCTGATTAAGTGGAAGTAAACTTTTGGTATTAGCATGTCATAACTTTTCTATGGTTACAGTATTCTTAACAAATATTATATTAATATATTGTGACTCAGCTATTACTTAATAATTTTCAGGCAATCTAATCAATTGGACAATACAATAAAGCCATTATCAGCTTTTGTTCCCATATATTTTCATGTTTGATTTATTTCTATAACACATAAAAAGTGCACTTTTCTTTAAAAATTGCAGAATTTCAATTGCAATTCGGGAACAGAAGATAATATTCGATCGAAAAAATATTTTACACCGTGTTTATTGAACCCAGAGAGAACCCTTTCCGCACTATTAGAATATCGATTTCGAAAAAAAGTGTTTTTCGGCCCACCCTATTGTATATATACCCACCAAACAGCCATAAACTTTATTTTAATGTAATCTTGATATCATCATGAGAACATTTAAGTAGGTTGCGTTCCACGGGCGCAAGAGCTATATTCGTCCAAGATACTCTCAATAACGTCAATAGGGAGGTACAATTGGAGGAATCAAACCAATAACTCCAAGATTGCTAACGTCGTGGGTGAATTCACTGAGCCATGGTGAGCCCTACAGATAATTTAGGTAACAAGAAGTAGAACCCTCACATTACGTTTATTTATGGATTGCACTAAATTATCTCACGTGCTGCCATGTCAGCAGAGCAACCGGTAAATTGCGAGTTTGAATCCAAACAAATACCATCCCATACAAAGGGGCTGGAGTATGATAAACCTTTTGTGGCCTTAACTGTCGTCACGTTAGTATGGTATGGAAGTTTGGAGAGTGCGATGACAGCTCGGATATTTACTAGCCACATGACAGTGGTTAAAATAAACATGGTGTTGCCTCGATTCTTTCCCTTGTGGAAAGACAATCGTCGAAAGATCGTCTTGGGATCCCGGACCGTTCGCAATAGCCCTTTGTCTTGCTCCATTGCGACGTTAATTAAAATACTGACATACCTACCTACTGTGCTGCAATATTACTCAAAAAGGCAAAGCTTCGTCTTTTAAAGTTGAAGAATAATTTCAAGTTGGGTGTGTATACTCGTATCTTATACCTAACAACATTAGATAGTACCATCACGATACTCTCTGTTGATTGAGAACTCTAGTTTTCAAGCTGTTATCATACATAATGTATTATGTAGTTGAATTCTCTGCATTTTAATAACAATTAATCCTCAAAATCGAATATGGAGATGTAGCCTTCTTAGTAAGCCTTCGTAGCATAAGTCGTGTCATAACAAAAATGCTTAGAACATTTAATCGTCTTTGAATTTACAAGCTCTTCTTCAGAGCGATAGCTTGAATGAAAGAGCATTGGATTAGCAGCCGTAGGTTTACGAGTTCGAATGTAATATAAGACCGTGGAGTACAAAGCGGGCTGGTGGTGCACGTTAAAACCTTAGTGGGCTCAAATGTTCCCACGTATGCCTGGTGTGAAAGTTTGGAGAGTGGGGTGCCAACGCAGGTATTGCCTCGTCACCCGACCGTGGTTCAAAATTACGTGGTGCTGTCTTGGAATATTTCCCTTCAAAAGTGATCTTAGACCGTCGCCAATTGCCCGTTTGGTGGATCCAGTGCGATGCTAATTAAAATATCACCAATGTGATACTCTGTACCAAACCCATAAACGTGCTGATCCCGAATATTGAACTTGAGTCATACATAAAACAACTTCAGCTGCATGAGAAGACAACTTCTGTAGGTGTTTCTGATTCAATTGATCTACCCATTCGATGTTTCAAACAAAATTGCATCGTTGCTTTATCCACCGAGTATTTTCTTTATCCTATCGTGATTCCGTTGCATTAGCTTTGTCGATCGTTGTCCTACACAAATGGAATTGAATCCAATCTACTTGAATCATTCGAATCAGGCGAGTAAACATTCATGATTTCAGGTAACGCAACATTTACGATTGTAATAAGACAAGTATATTTTGCATGCGCTCTTGTATTTGAATTATAATATCGGTGGATCTAAGTTTACGAACCTCTAGTTCTCATGTAACTCTTGTTCCATAAAATCACTTTCAACTAACACTATTGTGCATACAGATTTACGTCATGAAAATACTACTATGAAAGTATCTACTTGTAATACGGAGATAAGCTATACATCCAGAATAAAGAACACGAGGAAAACAATGACGTTTTACCTTCGTTTGCTTTAGTTCTTATGATGGTGGATTACTCGCTGGATGGATTTCAGTCTTCCGAGTCGGTAAAGCTTTCCTTGTGTGTGCATCTCTATTATTTAATGTTGTCTGTCTCGTGTTTAGCGTAGGGTGACCAAAAAAGACTCTTGTAGGGAATAAAACCCAGTTAACCTTATGATGTGAATCGTTTTGTTCCCCCGAAATAGTTATAGGCCAGCTTTATCATCATCTTTTTGTGCCATCTATTTATTAATCACTAGCCACTGCATGGCCAGCACGGCGTTGCCCGTGACAGTTCTTTTCGCGGGGTCAGGTGTGACCACTGATCGCTAACGCTCGCCTACCCAGGTGATTGCTACGCATTCCCATTTAATTGCGAAGAGATCCAATACGCGAGATCAACCGAGGTACGGTTGACATTACATTCCGGAACGAAAGACGGAAGCTGAAAAAAAACCTGGGCATCGTTCCAAAGGCTGACGTCAGTCGGTGATATCCGAGGTAATAGTGACGCTTGTTATGTGACGGAAATAGTAAAATCGCGTTGTTTCTTCTGTCTCCGAAACGGAAGAATGATGAAAAAAATAATAGATTCATCTACAAATGTTCTAGATTGATTTTTTTAATTCGGATTGGACCCTTATATCTAAAAAAATTTGGACTACGTGTATGCCAAATTTTATTATTGTAAGTGCAATAGATTAGTTAGGGCACTACATAGAGACACACAGAAAAACACTTCCTATTATAATAGTTGAGTTACAATTTTTAATCTGTCACATTATTGACAAGAGAAATATTTAACCTTTGTACCATTTTATGGTTTGTATCAGTGCTCTCACATTTTATGCATTTTATGGTAATGCTGAAACCATTTTTCTTTCTAAGCATTAGCACCCACCCATAACGCCTTCGTCTTTGGACTGGGGGTGAATTACGAGGTGTTGTTCTTCTGGGTGGATCCCAGGCAATCGCTAATAGCACTCTGTGTTAATCGAGCGGAGTTAATTCAGCTCTTAACCCCATATTACAATGTATCATAAGAGAAAAAAAATGTTAAAAATGTATTTAATACCCATGATAACAATATTATCTGGCCTGTTATCTATTGACCTTTCAATAGTGCTCGTTCTTTTTTAAACATCTCAGGTGTCCACACGCATTGTCATTTCCTAAATTTGCAGTTTCCCTTACAAGATGGACTTCTACAGAGTATTAACCTCGATCAATACATCTTTCCATGGTATTTTTAACCAACCGATGTGGTAATTTAACCATTATGTGTAAAGTGGAGAAAACGCAATATTTGAGAAAACCTCATGACGCACAAGGCAACTGCCTTTATTTTAAATATGGTTAATAACCCTATAAAGGAAAGATTGTAAACTTCGTGTGGTTAAAAAATGCTGGAAAACAAAATTGATACTAAAAATCAGACACTGTTTTGTAACAACGGATTTAGCCGAAAAGCAAATATTTGTATACCATGTGTGTTCTTTGTCCCTTATATCTAGTTACCTCATAAAATAATGCAGACAGCGAAAATCTTTCAGATCCGTTTTATTGATTTAGCCGTTTTATTGACTTTCAAAAAAAAAAAAAAAACATCTGGACTGGTAAGACGGATATTAAATTTTTCATTGCAGAGTTAAGCCACGTCGTAAAAAGTTCTGATATTTGAGAATAGTTAGCAACTGGGTATTATGTTGCATAAGATCTCGGATGATGGGGAATTATATTGGGATTTAATAAGTTTCGTTTCGTTTCGGCGCACAAGGGTATATTGCTGGTATGTAGTGATGAGTTACACATATGAGCCCATTTCTTCTCTTATATATGAGGCGTGTCACTGCAAAAGGGGCTATATCTATTTTCGTTTGGAAATGAGTAGTAAACGGTGTTTTAACAGCTGTATAGCTCGATGCATATAGTGGTAAATTGTTGATGCGTCAAAGAGGGTATTGTTACTTGTTAGAAAAAATAATTCCCATAAGAGTTTTATATCTATTAGCACTTATAATTTATTTGCAACAGTTTTTCCGCAAATAGTGGAAAATTACTGGTAGTGGATCTATGCTCTTTTGTGGTAGCACGCCTCTTATATAATAGTTTGTATTTATCTAAGAGCAATGTGGATGGTCACTTATGACTTCTCTGTTATCACTTTATTTTTACCATGTTAATAAATCTTTAAAAGCGATTTTTTCTGATTAATTATGTTTAAGTTATGAAACAGTTCAAAATTTATGCATGGATAAAATATTACATTTAAGATGCATATATACTAGAAATCCCGAAAATTGAACAGAATATCAATTATTTTTATTGCTACAAAATAGCTTCTAACTCCTTGGCTTACAAGGGTCTTTTGTTACTGTCACCATATGTAAACATGTTTACTCAATTTCTGGATAGCTGTTTCTGCGATATGATGCTGGAGGCCAAGACACTTTGTATGCTGTGCGAGTACTTGCATTCATTTAGTGACAGAACACGGTTGCGTTGGTTTGTCTGTCTTCCTGTTTTACGTCTGTTCACAAAAGTATGATGTGTTAAATACAGAATATTATATTAAAATTTGTTGAATAATATTTTCTGTACTCACCCGAACATGTATTCACGATATTTTAATACAGTTTTATGTATTTTATGAAACGAATTTTAATTTAACGAATACATTGTTTGAATTTCTACATTGCTCACAAATTTAGACACGTTTTCTGCTAGAACATCTAACTATACTTATCAATTCTAATCAACGATTATTTAGTAGTTTCGGAGAATCTGGAAGATATATTGAGCATTGCGATTACTTTTATCGTTCTATCAGTACTGCTGAAAAAGTAATTATTTTTACGGAATTTAAATGCTAATACTCTTTTTATTTTAAATTCTAAGTTTCTTTACAAATTTAAAAAAATTGCATTTTTGGGACTCGATGAATAGAATAAAACATAAAGTAGAAATACAGCAGATAATTTTTTTTAAAAAGACTGACAGCTAATATAGCAAATTATTTTTGGTGGACAACTGAATTAGTTCCGAGACAGTTATAATAATCATTTTCACTATTTCTGTTATCGTTTAGCTAACACTAGCCGGGCTGCGCCGGCTAAAGCTCGGCGGTTTGTAATAGTGCTTTTTTAATACTTCTTTACACACCTTAATTAAATATGTTTTGATTTGTACATTTTATTATTTTTTTGCACTTTTTCGCCAAAATGGAATAGGGCAGGAAATGTAATCTGTTTTTTTCTTAACGCGAAGGGCAGCAAATGCAATATGTTTATTTTTGGAAAGATAAAGTTCACGTCGTCACAATCTCTTGCGAAAACATAAAAGATTGGTTGCGAAGCAAACCAAATTATGTATATTATGAATTGTGGTTTGCTTCGCAAACCAACATAATGGGCAACGCCGTATTGGTCTCGTCATTGTCAAATTCGCCAAAATTTGAATTGCGAAGAGATCCAATCTGCGTGACGTCACAATCTCTTGCAAAAATTTATAAATATTTAATTGAAAATTATTTATTAAAAGGTATCGAATTTCTAATTAGAGGTAATCAAGGTATCTAATTTGAGTAGAATTTTCCACAGATTTCAAATCCGTTGAAATTTTTAATCTATCTTTAACGATCCCGATTTTACAAAAAAAGAACTAAACAATGCCAGTCAAAATGTTCATTGTGGAATCGTTTGAGGGGAGATAACGCATTCCCATTTAATTACGAAGAACGGAAGATGAAAAACTTGGCATGGTTTCAAAGGCTGACGTCAATAGTTACGATTGTGATGCAACGTCATAGCGGAAAATAGCAAAATTTCGTCCTTTCTTCCAATTGCCGGAGTGGGATCAAACAAAGTTCCTAGGGTGAAAAATATTATTAAATTCATTTTTAAATGTTCGACCGTAAAATTTCAAAAAATTTGGACTACCTGTGTGCCAAATCCCATTACTGTAAGTGCTATATATTCGTCAGGACTTTGCAGGCGAGAAACAAACAAACATACAAACTCTTCCTTTTATAATGTTAGAGATTTGTTTTTGTGAAACCTAATTCTACAAATCATTATGCATTCAATCAAATATTTTAAGAAAATTTGTCGAAATAGACATACTGCTACGAAATAACACATGTCCAGTGATATTTTGCTCGAAAAAGACAAACCATCTATGGATTTTCTCGCTCAATTTTATGCCGTTTTACATTATTTTTTATCAAATCTGCCTGAAATTTTGTGTAGAATCCAAATTTGTGATAAAAGATGTGGGTTCCTATTGAAATTATGGGAGTAGGCATCCAATTTATTATGATGACGAACCCTTAGACAAATTTTGAATATTGATATTTGTAGAAAACATCCATCCCTATCGATTGCTACCTACCGTTTTACTCTGCGATGTAAATTGTACAATTGCGATCGGGTGAGTCGTTTTTTATTTTGATGGCTCTACATTTCGTTTAAATAGTTAAAAAACTTTGAACCATTATATGATTATTTCGGGAAACTTTTTTAGTTTTTAAATGACTTACAAGGCATACTTTTTATGCATACTCTCAATTATTCTATGTTTTACGTGTAACGCTAGCACATTCGACATTTTTATTACTAAAAATTTAAATTCTTCAAAAAAATGAAATATTAAATTTTGCATTTATTTTAATTAGTGAAGTTTGAAACTTAATAATTTTGCTATTAGAGTGGGGTAGTTGTTACATGATGCATTTCAATTTATTAGCGAAAATGGAAATTTTTTAACCAATTCAATCTCTTGAGTAATGCCGGGAAATTCCCCTAGTAATCAACATTCAAGACTTGTTCCACAAATATTTATTTGGAGTTAAATTAAGGGAGCATTGTAAATCTTTGGGACGTAATTTTGTGTAATACATAATACACTTGAATATTCGTTAAGCAGCAATTCTTTGCAAAGCCTGTGCTGGTAAGATAAATCGTACCATAGTAAAATTAAGAATATGTAACAAAAAATTATATTAAAATGAATGAACAAATTATAGATAATTTTTCCATACTTAATTTCCTTCCTTGTGATTGATTATTTTATACTATATTATGTTGTTTGATATGTTGTAAGTACATAACAACGTGTTTCATTACATATCAACAAATATTTTAATGTGATCAAATGCGTTTTGTATTGTAAAATATACAATATAATAATTTGTTTTACTATAGGATTTTAAAGTAGTTGTTTAAAATGTTTTATCGTCACGAGAGGGTTCAAATCAAAGGACAGTTTTGTACTGTAAGATTGATCGATTTTTTGCCTTCTTTTATATATTAACTATTTTATTGCGTTTTATGGTGCCAGATACAAGACAATAGCAGCTAATTGACACAAATAAGGGAATTATAACGACAACGAACTTAGAAATACTCCCAGAGAGGAATTGAAGCTGTGCCGCCAACAATTCGGAAAGTGTTATCAGAGTGATGCGGCACGTCTACTGAATCACGCCGGCCTTTGTACTACATGGTAATCATTTTTAAAGAAAAAAAATTACTTAATGCTTGTACAAAATAACGATAAACCATGGAAGATAAAACTAATGCTTAAAAAAAGAAATCCTGATTCTTAAAGATGCAATGCATGCAAATAATTACATAACATTTCATAAAAAGAAGATATAGTTATACGATTACATATTTAACGTTTCATAAAACTGCATAGTTAAGTTTTATTTATTCAAACTATCATATTAATGTCTGCAAAATATCCAACTATAGTATATATTTTCTACGATTGTCTAGTACAAAAATGTTCATTCAATTAATGTAGTTTTTACCTATTCTCGAGCTTGTTTCGTAATATAACCGAAAACAAATATGCACTATACATATGTTTTTCCTTATATAAATTTTATATAAGATTATATAAAAATAACAATACAGGTTATGTATAGTTATGCTTATAATCTCATCTTAACAACATATGTTGTATATCCTGGATTTATAAACGCTATTACTAGTTTTTCGTTCTAAATTTACTAAAAATGTGTTTTTGTTAGACTAATATACTAATACCAGTATTGTCGAAACAATATTAAAGGCGTGGGGTGGACTAGAGTAGACACAATAATGATAGGATATCATATATTAGACACAATGTGTTTCAGTAATTACAGTAATATTAACGTGGTAATTTGTTAAGTAATTACAGTTATGTTAACGTGGTAGTTTGTTCAGTAATTAAATCTAATTACCCTGGGTAAAGTATCGTATTCTGTTAACGTAATTTATTTGTTAGGGTGTAAACTACAGCATGTAAAAATATCGAGTGATCAGTTGCAAATTAAAACGTGAAACAAAGCATGGCATAATCTATGTTTTCATACTTTATAAATGCAATTAAAGTGTATATTGAGAGATTTTAGTGTTACACAATAGTTGTAGATTTTAATGTAACATTGTTAGTTACACAGATTGAAACTAAACTTTCCTCAAAAATATGAACCACTTGATCTACATTTTAATCTAAGTTCAACCATAACTTCATCTCCATAAGACTTAATACAAATTAGCTTTTAGATAAATTTCAACACCAGAAAGATGTCATTTTGTACCAATACTATTCAAGAACGCACAATGTATACTTTGTATTCGAAATATAATTTAGAATACAGGATTCTCCAAATTTATTTACAATTATGTTACTAATAAAGTAATTATTTATGAATGATTTATACAATGCTATACTAGTTGAATAACCCATTATAATCACAGTCAAATTAATTTCTAGCACTGCGGGAATTTAAATATTGGAAATAATTATTCGTTATGCAATGATGTTTTCGAGTTTTCATCTAGTCTATCGCAACGAAAGTTCTGTGCGGGCATTATAATTGGTCAGTTCTTTCTTCAGAATAACTCTTTGAAACAATTCTATTGGTCATTTCCTACGATAGTAATATTTTGGAACCATTTTCTATTGATTCGTTCCTTAATAGAATCCTAAAGAAGAATTAAATTGATATTTTCTTCACAATAGAATTTGTTGGAAGGACATAATCGATATTTTCGTTCAAATATAATCATTTGGTTATATGTTATAGGTCCTTTCCATGGAATATACCCTTTAGAACAATTCTATTTGTCCTTTCCTTTGATAAGTATACTTCGGAACGATTCTCTATTGATTCTTTCTTTAATAGAATCCTAAGAAAGAATTATATTGGTCTTTGTTCAGGATAGACTCATTTGGAAGGATATAATCGATCCTTTCGCTCAAATGTAATCATTTGGAAACATTATATTTGTCCTTTCCTTAGAATAAAATCGTTTTAGAAGATTACATTGGGTCTTCCTGGGAATTGGATCTTTGGTAAATATTTTATTGGTTAAGATTAAAATTGGTGAGACAACTGTGAAGACTAGGTTTCAATGTTAAATCATACGTGAAAACCTCTCAGATGGTTTAAGCCCCTCAGAGGGTTAAAAAAAGTTTATTTTTCAGTTACATCAAACGTTAAGGTTATCGTATTGTAACTCACCCAAACCAAGTTTTTTAAAAACAAAATCGTCAAAGACGGGGGGAAATTTATTTTCCAACTAATTTAAGCATCGCAAAAGAGAAAAGAGATAGATATATGAAAAATCTTCAAAATAGATGAATGTGTATGTTTCCTCAAAGTAATATATTTAATTGTTCCTCGTGATTAAAAAATGTCCATTAAGTGATAAACCAAACCATTCAAAGCAATAATTTGAATTGTAAGTTAATAAAATATATTTCCTTCCCATAGAGAAACGAGGAACATAGATCGGTCGTCCATGTTTGCATAATGATTAATATTGAGAAATAAAACGGTTTTAGTCATTGTTTTTGTGTGTGTTAAATTAACCGAAATATCTTACGTACCTATTGAGGTATAACCTGTGTACCTTGTATTTTCGTACTATATATTTTTGCAGCTTCCGATTAAAACCTTCCACAAGAGTTCAAAATCCAATCTTCATTCAGCCAGAATAATACTTATTTTGGTGCTTCTTCTATATCTTAACATCAATGGCAGTGTTTAGAGATTTTATTTAATTAAGTATTCTATCTCGCTAATATGTTCCCCCAAATTGTCTAACTCGTCCTCTTGTATCAAATATTACTAAAAAGTAACACACCTAACTCTTCAAAGTAACGGTTTGAAGTGTAAGTAAAATATATTTACTTCCCAATGAGAAACCAGAAACAAAGCACGATCGACAATATATTCATTGTTGTGTTTCACATCGAACAATAAACTGGCTTGTAGTGGGAATTTTCGTGTTTGTCAAATTGCACGAAATTAATTGAAATTTGAATTGTATAATTCAGTTGTAGGAACTGTAAACAGATTTGAGTTGCGAGAGAATGCTAAGCAGATTAAGACAGAAGATATACTACTGAATTTGCCAGAGCAAACGCGACGTGAGATTGGTAGCTAAACTGAGCAGGGAAAATTAAATTGCACCAGCACCAACCGGAATTTTGTGCGCATTCATCAACTCAAATCTTACTGAAGTTTGTTTCTGGTTGTTGATGACTATTTACTTGGTGGGTAGTCTGTAGGAAATATAGTTGTTCAAAATTAGGATACATACATTAGTTTAGAAAATATAATTATTTTTCATAATAAATTATTGCAGTTCCAAACATCTTAGCTTTGAAGAAATTCAGAAACTAAGCTGTTTCGGGCAAAAGTATATATCAGGGTATCTGGAGAATGTAGTAGGTATGACTCAGCGCTCGTCATCTGACGGAGTTTTAAAATTACGTGGTGTTGTCCTCGGATCTTTCCCTCCAGGATTGATCCCGGACCGTTTTCAATAACCCGTTGTGTTGCTTCAGTACGACGTTAGTTAAAATACCAACGTATGACTTTGTAAATTATAATTTTATTCCTTTTTATAATTCAATATTGCATTATGTAAGGTTTGGGCCATGCGGTTTCAACATCGCGATCTTTATCGTTCGGTTCCTAAACTTTATGGATGGTTAATGAATTATTGAGTTTAAGATATTTTTTGGTTGAAATAAAAAGGCTGATAAAGAATACAAATCGTTTTTACGTGAATACTAGGATCTGATATAGGAGGGTGGAATGAATGAGGCACAGATTCCTTGAACGACTGTTTATTAAAGAGTAATTTTGCAGTTGGATATTAATGTCGAAGAATAATTTTATTTAATAAAGGCTTGTGCTAGTTGCGTAGTTATCAAATGACACCACTTACGCAGTCCTTACTCTACGCAATTGAAAGTTACACTGGCCCAAAGTTCGCCCAGTAACGTAAAATTTCGATACCTAGCGGATCCTCTCAGTGCGCCTGCGAACTCGTTCCGAAGGTCATGCCAGGTACATGAAATGACGTTACAATATGCTGCGCAAATTTTAAATTTTGGATGCTTGGGTCCATTTATCTTTGGCATAAACGACCCTATACTTATTTTGTGGATATTTATTCTAGTTTTGAAATCGCAAGACGAAACCGTTGGGAATTATTTTGTAACGCTCGATTTTTCATGTCATGTATTCATGTCAAAAAGAGGATAAGTTCTGGAGGTGGTTTAATTTTTGAATATCTGGGTCAGCATTGCCGTTACAAGCGGCTGGAAGTTTTAAACTTAGGATTTTTTCGTCCATGTATTTAAAAGTATAAAAATATTACGGGTACAAATATACGGATGGTTGTTACCATATTAGTGTGCCACAAAACATCCAAATCAACAAAACAGACTGTCTAAATACATTTTGCCCATTTTCACACTGAATGCAAAATGAGTAAAACATTTATTTGTTTATTTTATTTTAATGTTTTGCTTTAAAGACTGTTTATTACAGTACTAAGATACTGACTGAAATCTAATTTTAAAAATATATAATAGTCTTGGATACACTAGTGCAGTGGTTCCCAAAGTGGTCCCTACGGACCCCCAGGGGTCCGTAGTACCGCTTAAGGCGGGGGGGGGGCAAATTAAAATGAATTGGGGGGGGGCATGAGCAACGTCAAGGGGTTCGCGTAAGGTTTAATATAAAGTAAAATAATTGTGACCCATTTTCATTATAATGAAAGCTAAAATAAACAATAAATAAATTGGTAGCGATTTTTACGTCCTGAGTAAAGAAATAATTTGTTTTATTTTCTTATGTCTTAAATTTGTGTCGTTTATTTACTGATAGCAGTATGATATGACACGAAGAAAAGATGCCGATAATATGTAGTGTTCAGGGCTGTAGTGGAGGGTATACGGTGGTATACGCCGTATACCCTCTGTTATTTGTATAGCAAATTCCGTATACCCTCTGCTTTTTCTTAAAAACTACGTCCACGCTTTGCTTTTCCTAGAAAACATCGCGCGAAGCAATACGTGAAACGCAGATGGCTGTAGAAGCAAAAGAAAAGTTTCTATTTCAAGATACCTTGGTACATAATTCCAAAATCGTACCTATTAATCAAAAAGATTTCATTCAAAGTATTGTCGATAGAATGAAATCCAGACTTTTTTCTCATGTTAATGAAGAAAATTGTCAACCTTTGAAGGATATATCCAGGCTTTTTCCAGAAAATATAAAGAGTACAGTGGATATTCGCCATTGAGAAAAGGAGGTAAAAGGATCTGCCTACGTTTTGGTATAGATATAAATGTGAACTATTCAGAGTTTGAGGGACCAATGAAAACGCCCAAGTTGTTCCAGAAAAATTAAAGCCACTTTTAAGAACAATTGAAATATTACCATGTTCCACGGACGAATGCTAGGGCGGGTTTAGTTTAATAAAAAACTTAGTGTAGCAGATTTGAGATCATCTTTATTGATTTAAAACGTTTCCAATCTAATGTTTATTAATGCAAATAGACCACCTATAGAACACTTTCAACCGGAAAAAAATTTGCAAATTCTTGTTTAACCAACCATCGCTCTTCAGTAGACAATAGATCAAGAGTATGCGCTATAAAAAGATACAGAGACAGATTTCTCTAGTCAAGCACTTAGGAAATTATTTCAATGAAAATGATAGAGGTAGGCCTTAAGATTTGTTTTAGAAAATTATATCCTACTTTTTATGTGATTAAATATTTTTCTCTTAACTATTTATATCATAGTTAAATATTAATATAGTGATATTTTAAAATTTGAATATCACTCAATGCTAGTCTGCGTATTATACTTTGCATATTACAGTATACTCCCAATAACTCGAACCTTGTGAACACGAATTTCTGCTTAAGTCGAAGTTTTTTCCAACAAGTTCCAAGACAAGTTCCGCAATTCCTTTCCTGTAATATATATTTAATATAGGCTTTTCTCTCTATATATAATTTGACCCCCTGGAAAGCGTATGTAGTAAGTTTATGTTTCGCCTCCTCATGAAAATAATTCTGCGGGTGCCCATACTATAGCCTCTGTTTTTTTTACGACTACAGCACTAGTAGTGTTAAATATTTAAAATGTGGCTTTATTCCGTTATCAGGAAATAGTACTTTACTATGTGCCTTCTATGCAATTAAACTTTGTCAAACGAATCAATGTAACTTTCTAAGCTTAAGGAACATTTGACAAGAGTCCATAACGACAAAAAAAATATAAAGATTTAACTTTTTTAAAACAAGCCAAATAAATATATTTTAAAATACTTGCATTGCGACAACTCTTAGCGGCAACATCTGAGCGAGATGACGATGGACTATGTCTTCTTATAACATTTCTTTACTGATTGAAAAGTCCGAAAAGCCGCACACCATTGGTGAAAAACGTATTATACCAGCTGTAATTGAGGTAACAGTGCTGCTAAAACCAGTTTTCAATATCATAAGAATTTTATAATGATACAGTACAAGGACAGATGGACGAAATGGCTCAGTGATTAGAAAATTCTTTATGTGAGTACTGAAAAACATCTGAATTCTGTATACAGCTTGACGTGGCAACTTTGCCAGGGAACGAAGCTCTACTTTTAGTGAGATTTGTAAAAGAAAACAATTTCCAAGAATATTGTTATGTATAAAATGTTTGGAAACGAAAGATAAAGCAATATTTAATGAATTAAAAATATTTTTTGATTTCAAAGCTATACCTATGAGTAATATTCTGTTGCTAATAACGTTGTTCTAGCAATTGTAGGACGACACCGAGGCTTTTTGCATACTTAAAACATGTTATTATCTGCACATTGTGTCATTCATCGATAACATCTAGTCGCCAAAAATCTGAGTGAACGCTTTCATAACTCACTAGATTATGTCAATAGAGGAGTTAATAAAATCAAAAGGAATGTCTTAAATGAGAAATTATTTGCTCAACTTTGCTTGGAAAATGATGGAAATTATAATAGTTTACTACTTAGCATGGAAGTTCGTTGGTTATCTAAAAGTGCATGTTTGGATCGATTTAATGCACTCTTTGATTCAGTGTCAGAATTCCTGGAAAGTAAAGCTCAATTTAATAGACAGCTTATATAACTCACTTATTTGACAAAATTAACGAAACCAATTTGAAGCTACAAGGATCCATTAAATTTAATCAAAACTAAAAGTATAATATCGGCGTTTCTTACAAAACTTTTTCGATACAACATGGGTAGAGAAGAATGCTGCTCTCAGTTTCCAAATCTTTCAAAAGTGCAAAAGCGAGATGTCAACACTTAACTGTTATTTATTCTGACAACAGCCAAAGATTTTTACACCTTTTTCACGTGGTTATCCCCGATTGGGTGTTGGGCAATTCTGCAAGTAGATCTACAATCTCAGATGAATCCATACTAATACGGGAGCAATATATTGAATTATTCACAAATGACGAGCCGAAATCAATATTTCAACAAGGATATCATAAATTCTGCTTACAAAACATACCAATTTTTATCCTGCATTATGGGTACAGAAGCTGTTAATTGCTTCCAATTTAGTAGAACGTGGATTTAGTGCATCTAAAAGCTTCATCACGACAAAAAGAAACCAACAGGAAATGAGTGCTCGTGGAGACTTACGAATGCTACTCACAAACACAAAGCTTAATATAAATAATCTCATATCATCCCATCAGGTTCACCCATGTCATTGAAAAAAATATATGTTTTGTATTTTAAAACACAAGTTATCATTTCAATAAATATTACTTATTAGTATTTCAGTAAATATACAGTAGTAGTAGTATTTACTAAAATACTACATTACAATTCCTAATATTCCTTCTACAACTATATATTATAGTAGTAATAGTATTTTAATAAATACTACTACTTTCAATCAATACTAATTTTAATAAATACTATCATAAATATACAAAATTTACTATTTAATATATTAATACCATTCAAGACATGAAAGTTAATTTTTTTACTATGCATTTATGTAGAGTTATTTTACTTGGGAGTTCAGGGTCAGGTTTTTGCTATAAGAAGGTGTCTATGGAATACTAAGTTTGGGAACCACTGCACTAGTGCTACTGATCTTTAATAAAATATTTTAATATTTCTTGTGGCCCAATACTTTTTTGAGTGGCCGTACATAAAACAGCAAAACAAAAACAACACTTCACGAGTTTTTTCTTCAAACAGAACAAAAGTTTTACGCAATCCAGAAAGTCAATATATATTACGTTGTGACCAGATTCATTATTTGGATGAAAGGATATGTATTTTCCCTTGTGCACACACATACACCATTATCCGAATAAAGTTATTAAGTTCAGTATAACAACTAAAAGATCTAAACGCATTTATTAAATAAAGTGAAGTAAATCCAAACATAGCGAGGTATCATTTTTCCGAATTCAGTACACGGTTTTGAATTTATCGGATTCCCAGTTTACCATTAGCCAACAGTTAGTGATATAAATGCTGCACAACAACACTTAAATAAATTATATTCTGATACGGGCTAATGCAATCCAGACGGAAAACCGCCGCACACATATATTCATTAAACGCACTGTTCCCTTTGGGATGTAAAGAATAACCAGTATTTTTCTGCTTGGATGCTACTGACAGGAAACAGAGTCAGTTATCTCGCAGGCAATGCATTCCATCTCGATAAATTCCGCGAGCATTCATTTTCAATATCCCGGAATCGCTCTTGTCTAAACCAGACTACCGCCGAAAAAGGATTCGAAAATCAAATATTTCGCTCCATGCATTAGTGTGGAAATTGGCGAAGAAGTGATCGGAGATTTATTGAACGTCGGATGTTTCCCTTTTCTGTATCATGTTCAGCTGTTGCCGAATAGTTTCTGAAAGTGTTTCAGGACTTCAATGTAGTTAGTTTTCCGTTTCATCACATAAGTTCTACGCGCGATTTTTATTTGGTTGTTACCCCACATTAATGTAAAAGTTTCATTTCGAAAAGGTGTTTTAGTAAACAAAGGGGTTTTACATCTTAAACATAGACACGTTTAAGAGAGAAAAATGTGTTTTAATGTGCACCTATATACATAAGATTATTTTTTAATTTTCATTAAAAATCCAATTTTTATCCTACAAATTATTATCCTGAAAATTATTTCATCGAGAAAAATCTGTTAAGCTAGTTATTAATTATACAATTTAGGTATAATCAGTTAATTAGCATATTTTTTGAGCAGTGATATCTCAAATTCTATTTTTTTTCAGAAAGATAATGCCATTTGGAAATTATTAATAATAATATTCATGTTTAAACCCCAATTAAGTCATTGATGGAAAAGTTTATTTACAGCTGTTTACACCAAGAAAATCTGAAAAAATCAGGAATTTTAACATTTAAAATTCATATGAAAATTAATTTGTTAATTAATATATCCGACTGAAGTTCGAAACATCCACTTCATACTACTATTTATATAGATTACAATGATACAGGTATAATTATAAGAGATAAATTCATTGTTTAGTTATCGCTATTTGAACAAAGCCTCGTATTGCAAAAACAGTTCTTCAGAAAGTGAGTTTTTAAGTTTCGGAAACATGTATGACAAATACAGTACCTAAAGAAAAACCCTTGTAATTAGAAAAGTATTCATAATATCTTCAAGATATTTATATCGTTTGAAAGGTGAGAAAAGGGGAAATAGTTTGAGCAATAAACCAAATTAATATTCTAAGTAATTAATTTTCGTGAGTTCTAGTGTATGCAAACACCTTAAGGAGCCGTAGACTTTCGAAATAAACTTTTGAAGTTACTATTCTATTGCTATAAAAATTGCAGCCTTTTTATACTAAAAAGCCAATGTATAAATGTGGTTCAGAAATGTTAAGTTGAGCGGAAGTAATTGTGTAAAACATGGTCAAAAATTTTAATAAATTAGCTAAAATTGGTAGGTTCTCTGCGCATTAACTTATCATGCACTGTCAAAATTTCAATTCACATAATCGTTTACATACATGTAAATCAAATTAACTCCCCACTTAGCAAATGAATAACTCACTCAATTGGACAACAAAAAATTTATTACTAAAACACCTATAATTTTGAAAAAGCAGGTAAAGCAATGTTCCAAACGAGAATTTCAAATTTTAATAAATGTTACATTTAGAAGGTTCCAAATATTATTTTTGGATACATGAAATTTAAAAAAATTGTTTAGTTTTGGTGTAATTAGGTACTGATTTTTAATGAAATGTTTGAATAGTTGTCGTGGTTCAGCATTTTTTGAGTTACTACATACCTTTCGAGTTTCACTTTAAAATAAAGTTTTATTTTCCAGAAAGGCAATGTCTGTTACGCCCTTCCCAGATTCATTATTTGGTTAAGAGGTTAAGTATTTACCATTGTAAACTCCAGGATCTACGTAAAATTATTAAGTTAAGTACAACAGCTACGAAATATATTATATTTAGAAAAAGTATGTTAAGCAATATTTTAAACAAAACTTTCGAATTATGCTAAATGTTTCATTTGTACTTAGAAGGTTGCAAGGGCTGACTAAAAATATATATTTCAGGTAGATCAATAAAAACCTAATGCGCAACTTAAAAGTTTGATTCCAGAAAAATTGCAAAAAATCTCAATCGGAGAAAAACACGTTTATTAGTAGACTCACTATATTTATTTATTATGCTTCATGGCTGCGGTAGCCCATTTGGAAGAGTAACGGTTTAGCAACCGGAGAGTTGCGAATTCGAATCCATCCCAGATCGTCGTGTACAAAAGGAGCTAGTGCACGTTAAAACTACCGTGGATTAAAACGTCCTCAGGTTGGTGTGGTGTGGAAGTTTGGAGAGAGGGTGCCAGCTCAGGTGTGACCTCGTAATCGGACCGTCGCTCAAAATTAAGCGGTGTTTTCCTTGGATCTTTCCTTTGGGGACTATTCCGCCAATAGCCCGTTGTGTTGTTGCAGTGTAAGGTTAATTAAGTCCCTACCTTTGACGTTTCACGTATGGGACTCAGTCAAAAATTATTGTAATGAACAAATCTATTTGCTATCCAGAGTTTGATGTCAGGTCATTCCTAACGCTAAAATAAAAGTAAGTATTTATTATGAAGTTTGTGATTGATGAAGTCCATTGTTTTCTTAAAGAGTCGTAAAACCTTAAACTCAAGCGTTTAAAAAATAGTGCTGACTTTAAATAAAACGTTTGCAAATTTTCATTCCAATATGGAGTACATAGAATCATGGGGTTTAATGTTAGGGAAAGTCGATTGGTCATCGTAATTGCCTGGTCTGTCATGAATTGAATTTCGCAATGGTTGCTTATTCATTCTCGTTTTAACTAAACGTTTCCATCCTTTATGCCTTAATACATTTCATCCATGTGATTTTGCAGTAGATAGGGTTCTTTCGTATTTCGATTTCATTCATATCAGCCTGATTCCCGATTGATTTTTAAAAGTTCAGAGCATGTTGACATCGCTGTGGAAACTTAGCCACATATTTTTGATATTACCTATGAAAGGGAAATGAAAACGCGCATCTTCCCTACCCGATAGGTAATTCAATCAGATTGATTTTTAACTTGGTCGAAGGAAGACCACACTGGTAATTTGTACTTGTTTTTTGTCCTGTTATTTTTAATAAATATGCAAAAATACAAAATGGATTGCACTTGTATAGATTTCATAACACGCAACTTTTTTGAGTTGATATCGAACTAGTGTGTAATTTTTATAACCACACTTGATATGGCAACCTGTAGCATAGGAGGCACAGGTTCGATTCCTCCCAGGCCTTATCAGTATTGATAAAACTTTCCTTATCTGCATATCCATTTAATTATAGTTTGGCGCAGCTAGGTCAGTCAGGGACTTTACATCATTAACTCCAAATTCAACCAACCACAAAAGCATGTTGAGTAGGAATACTTTGTTAACAGCTATAGATCCGTCGGGCATTCGTCATGATAGTTATTAGTCAAGGTAATCATTCTCTTGGTGTTGACACCAATCCTGTATTTTCAAATGTCTTCAATGAATATTTAGTTTAGGCTACTTCAAATGCTATTATAGTTTAGGCTAAATACAGAGATCAAGTGCTTAGTAACCTCATTCGCGAATTGTGGCGGAACTCAGTGTTCCTCATAATTTCAGTGTCGTTTTTGGGACTGTAGGTAGTTTGATTTCCATTGTGCTGAAACAACAAAACGGTGACGGAATAAACATCTGTGTTGGCACCCCTCTCTCTAAACTTTCACAGCAGGAAAATGTGAGACCATGACAGATTTAACGTACACCAGCCCTCACGAACATAAAGGTTTATGGTTAGATCGAGTTTCGAATTCGCAACGCTCCGGTTGCTGATCTACAACTCTACCAAGTGGGCTGTCGTGCCTCTACTTTCGAGCAGAATCTCAGCGTAAATATACTTTGGAAATGAAAAAGTACTTTTAATTTTAACATAATATACCAACGCTTTAGCCGACCAACCGGTCTGGTGGTTGAGGTGTTAGCCTCTAGATCGGAAGGTTCCTGGTTCTAATACGGGTCACTGCATGGATGCTTGTATGAGTAAGGTGTAGGGGCGGCTGGTGCACCTTTTTTAATCGTCTCACAGAACAGTTTTTCTCATGATTCTCAGAGCCCCAATACCTAATTTGAGCGACAGGGTCGTGAGTGGCATTTACGACTGACGCTTTCCTTTCATAGTATCGTTTGGCGTGAGAAGATATATCACCTGACGACTTTCTGCTTTCCCCAAAGTGTTCGCACCTCACGGTGTACAAGGCAGTGGGCCAACGAACAAAAGAAGGGATCCTCTAGAAGGTCAGTCGCTGACAGCTCGTAAATGGTGATCGATGCCAGCGGTCACTTAAAAGGGGGGTAACATGCACCGATACCAAGACTCTGGTGTAAGCAATATTTTAACGGTAACAAAAGTCTATCTGCCGCATGGTAAAGGTTAAATCTGTCGTAACCGAAAGTCCTCACGTTGCGTTCGTGTGGAAGTTTGGAGAGTGGGATGCCAGCTCAGATGTTGCCTCGTCATCTGACCGTGGTTCAAAATTACGTGGTGTTGTCCTTGGATCTTTCCTTTAGGGAATTGATCCCGGACAGTCGTCAGTAGCCCGTTGTGCTGCTCTAGTACGACGTTAATTAAAAAAATTACTAATTACAAACGCTTTACTATGCTAAGCCGATTGCTTTTAATATGAGCGGTAGGCTGAAATAGCACTCCATTATAGAACCGTTATACTCCGCCGCAAGTTAAAAGAATTGTTAAAATATTATTTCCTAAGTTTCACAGAAGAGCCCCCTCACTATAAAAATTAACGCTAAAAATCTCCGAAAACGTAAATATAATTGCTTTTTAACAGAAAGTATTTCTGATAGGAATACTTAAGTCGAGATATCTCGCTCATCAAGATCCAACCAATGTTGCTAATGATGACAGATCTCGTCATCAAAATTCTCTTAAGTTTTTATGATAAAGAGGTCAAGATGTTATCAGAGTATTCTAATGACAAGATATCTCGAAATTTGGATAGTATTGATAATGAAGGAGATACTATATGAAGACATTAAAGAGCGGGTTAAGAAAACAGCATAAGTTTATGAGGCAATTGCTACGCATCGATTAGAAAACGCACGTTATATTTGTTTTGTCGACAATATAATAGTACTATTTCTAAAAGTATCAAAACTAAGTTTGACGTTTTAATATTTTGAATAAGGTTTTCCAAAAAACTAAAATGTTCTTGACTGAATTTTCACCATGGTTCGCTTAATTTCAATTGCCAAACTATTTTATTATTTAAAAAAAACTGACGCAACCAAAATAGTAAAATTTGCGAGAGCTGAAAGATTGAAAATCTTAGCATATAATTTATTGCAGGGAAAAGAAATTTGCAGATTTCGTTTAGGCTATAAAAAAGTGTAGAATATTTCTTGACTGACTTACATGTTTCCTGGAGCTTAACATAATCGTTATTTGATAAAACGGAATGAAAACTTTTGAGTTGTCACTTTTCTTAAGGCATGATATATTACAGTAAATATAGCAGTGATATAGTATAGTGAGAGAATAGACGCAGTTCTTATAACACTTTACAGAAGCAAACCCAGTTGATATTTCAATAAGTAGATTTTACCGTCTATACGCAATTGTGTTAAGGGATTGAAAAATTATGTTAGTATAAAGCGTTATATCTCAAAAACCTAAAAGTCCATTTATAAAATATATTCATGCACTTTTAAACTTTGAAGTATAAGTAATTTGAATTTTTGAAACACTGTTTTTGCAATGTTTTGCTCTAGATTATTCGCAAGTTGTTCGCATTCTTTTTTTTTACAGCAAGTAATAAGTTGTCTTTTTATTTTTTGTTTTCTAAATAAAGCCTACTTACCTAGAGTTAGACGCAAATAAACATTCCTACAACATTAATATGATAGTTCGTATGAATTTTAAAAACATCGATTGTTTGGGGGCGATGCATTATCAACATCGATGTTTTGCTGTCGATGTTGCATCCTTAGTTGCTAAACCAGTTTTAAGAACTGGGGGATAAAGTTTAAGTACACTGAATTTTAAAAACATCGATGTTTTTGGAACGATGTATTATCAATATCGATGTTTTAATTTTGAACATCGATGTTTTGCTGTCGATGTCGCATCCCTTTTAGGAAGCACAATCTTAAGATGATGTGAATAAATGTTGAACATTTTTCACTTTGAATATTTCAACAATTGTTCACAGAACCTTTTTTTTTAATCTATACAGCAATAACATAGAAATAGTTGAAATAAATGTACAGTTTGAGTTTTATGTTTCAAAATTCATGAAACAATTAATTTTAAATTATCGTTCAAAAAACTATGTTTCAATAAAGTGTAAAATAAAAACTATTTACATTTTTACAATTTTGCATTGGAACTGATAGGAATTAATGTATTGGGAATGCATTAATTATGCTTATTATTATTATCACCTTTATAAAACAGAAATTATCCCCAAAATGGTTTTGAAACGTTCAAAACTAGGCTATTCGGTCAGCGTAATGAACAAGTTAAAACTAGTTCATAACGCTTACAAAATGTATTTATGAAAGCGAAATAAGTTTTGTATCTAACACAGAAAGCTTCAATAAAAAACATTTACTCCACTTAAATAGCTTAAAAAATAATAAATTTAGTACATAAATCTATGTGTTTTTACACTAACAGGATGCAATTGTATTGAGCATGGAATTATATATCATACAACCCAACATAGATTTGTAATTATAAAAATATATAGCAGAACTAGGGGGCCCTCCCCCTGATCGCTAACGCTCGCCAACCCCCGGAGGATTGCTTCGCAATTCTCATTGGTTCGCTGCGCGAACCTATGCTCGCTTCGCTCGCATCAATGAAGACACGTGTCCTAGCAGAAGGGATTGATTACAAAATAAGATATTCCAAAAAAATATTTTTCAAATCTAAATTTGTTGTATTACATAAAAGATATATACAGTACCTCTGGAATCAGAATTTAAATGAAAACTTTGAGCAAATTTTTACTCGCAATGTGAACGCTGCTTTGGAAATTGAATACCCAGCATGTTGTTTGTGTGTACATTTCCCCAGTACTCGAGCCACCCATACACTTTTTGACTGAGTTTGTTGTAGAAAGTTGTAGTGCATGCGTCTTGTTGTACTATAATTGTTAGCCTTGAAAAGGACCGTTTTTTAAATAGCCCTGAAAAGATCCTCCGCTTTCTTAGATTTCTATTACAAACCGCAACAGCTCGTCTAAAATTCATTTTTTTCAATAAAATTTGATCCGGTAACGCTATAGATTCAAATGAGGCGCGAGGCTCCTAGTAAACAAACAATCGCACAATGTTGCCAAAACGCGGTAACAAATAACGTCTTTTTTGCGTGCCACCGTAAGAGAAATATATATATAGATTCAAATCACGACTCTGCAGTTTCCTTTACAAATTTTAGGCATACAATCCCCACTAACAAAGGTAATTTAAATTTTAAATCTTTTGAAGAAACCGTTGATAAGAAAGTTGTACTTTTTCTCTAAAATGAAATTGAATGGAAATTAATTTTATTTTCACAAACTGCGGAGTTAAACGAATAAATTAAAGAAATATCTTCAAGACATAATAGATTTTTATTCACTTGAGATTATTTAAAATATCTTTAATGAATTTGAATAATTTCTTCACTTTATACACTTCGATAGCGGGTTGGTATTATTGCGGAAATTAAACTACAAAAAAAAGTGCCTCCGACATTTCCTTTTATAACAACGGCTGAATATATACCGATGAAATTAAATTTTTATGCAAGACATGAAAAAATTGATTTCATTATACAAGTTTCACTTACCATTTTAACACTAAGTTCCTTAATTACTTTTATTAAGTAAATACCCTCATAAATAGGAATGAATGGAGTTTAAAACACAAACTATAACACTACGTTACTCGAGGAAAGGCATTTTTTTTTACTAATTGCAAATTGAGTGTGAAAAATATGAAAAACCGAATTTATTTTCAAGATATTCAATTACACGTTTGAAAATGGAAAGAGCAAACAGTTTATATCAAGTCATGGTGCAATCAATGCTTCAACTTTAAAAAATAAATACAGCTGCATTCGTGCTTTTCTGAAATCAAATTAAAAGCTTTAATTGAATAATAACACGGATAATGCAGTTCTTAAACTCATGGGAATATTCAATAATAAAGGAATTGCTTTACTAAAGTGGAATATTTATGAATAACAATAATTAATCGCGATAATAGCTTTTCAATTCATCTTATTTTTAAAAAAGAACATAAGTAAACAAACGTAAAGTATCAAAAGCAATTACATTAGGCTTTGCAAGAAAAAACACATATTTTCCCGTCTTTGTACTTTTCATTAATTGTATAAATTAACTAATATTTTCGGGAACTTTTTTCTCGAAGAGGTGCAACTTTGATGCTGGTTAGATAAATAATTTTTTCCTAATTTCCGTTGGTTATTATTCCAATTGATTATTTTCTTCTAATACCCTAACTTAATTTGTTAACTGAAACATTTCTAGATTCATCTTTGCCTAAATTCTCTTTATTTCCTACTCTTACGAATATATATGTTGAAAATCATAAATATTTCAATTACTATTATTTTTTGTAATGCACTTGATTTCAAGAATAGCAATTTTGATTTTTATTTTCATCATATTTTGCTTATCGTACATTAATTATTTTTTTCATGTTCTCTTTGAGGTTTTACAGGAAACACATTAGTCAGTAAGTTTGGTTCTCAGATTTCACATTATATCTCGTACGCCTATTATACCTATTTTGCATTAAACCTATTATATTACCTAACCTATTATATCTATAACGCATTACGCCTATTACATCTATAGCATTACGCCTATTATACCTACATATATCGCACTACGCCAATTATATTCGAACCTTTCCCATCCCTAACCGTCGCCAGAAGTACGCTATTTTGTCCAGTGCTACATTAACCTTTAGACTACGGCGGTACAGAATTAATATTAATTTGTACCTTAGTTGTGCTAAAAAAAAAAATTTAGATTGCGGCCAGTACAGCAGTTGCATCTTGAAAGATATAAGAATAGCGCCAAGATTGAATTTATACTACAGCCGGTATAACAGTTCTAAAGTTATCAGAATCTCACCAAGAAAGAATCGCACCAGTAATATTGCACTATCTATTATAAAAGGTTAATTAACCACCTACTTGGCGCAGATTGTGTCTTGCTGAATCTTACACCATGAAACCCAACCCCAACCAAATTTATAATGAACTTATACTACAGCCGGTACCACAGTTCAAAGTTATCAAAATCGTGCCAAGAAAGAATCGCGACAGTTTTATTGTGTTATCTATTATAAAAGGTTTATTTAACCACCTACTTGGCGCAGATTCTGTCTTGCTGAATCTTACACCATGAAACCCAACCCCAACCAAATTTATAATGAACTTATACTACAGCCGGTACCACAGTTCAAAGTTATCAAAATCGCGCCAAGAAAGAATCGCGACAGTTTTATTGTGTTATCTATTATAAAAGGTTTATTTAACCACCTACTTGGCGCAGATTGTGTCTTTCTGAATTTTACACCTTGAAACCAACCTCAACCAAATTTATACTACAGCCGGTACAACAGTTCGAAAGTTATCAGAATCACGCCAAGAAAGAATCGCGACAGTTATATTGTGTTACCTATTATAAAAGGTAAATTAACCACCTACTTGGCGCAGATTGTGTCGTTCTGAATCTTGCACCATGAAACCCATCCCCAACTAACCTAAAAAGCTACCTAAATCAGATATACCAAACCTAAATCTCAGCTATCTAAACCCAATACACCTAATATAAACCTAAATTAGTTACCTACCTAAAACTGAATCACCAATTGATGTTCTAAATCCTGTATGCGTTGTTAGTTATGTTGACTGTTGTGTTCGTGTAGTTCGATGTTAATTGTTGTGCTAGTGTAGTTAGTTAGACACTTATTGTTGTGTTAGTGTAATTAGATAGATACTTATTGTTGTGTTAGTGTAGTTCGATGTTAATTGTTGTGCTAGTGAAATTAGTTAGATACTAATTGTTGTGTTCGTGTAGTAAATTAAATGTAAATTGTTTTGTTTCTTTTCACACATATAATTTCAGTCTCTCCTTTATTTTCAGTGTTCTGTGACATGCCCCACCACAGACCTCCAATCTTCAACCTCGAACCTCCAAATCTCGACGTCTTCTCCAACTCCACGGGATCCACGATTCTGTGCCACGCGGACGGAAAACCGTCCCCGGTCATTCGATGGCTCAAGCACGACGGTCAGCTGGCACCGGACCTGCCGGGGCTGAGACACGTCCGACACGACGGTGCCCTGGTCTTCCCACCGTTCCCTGCGGAGGAGTACAGGGCAGACGTACATGCGACTGTGTACAGGTGCGAATTGACCAATCCCGTGGGTACCCTTGGAAGTAGAGACGTCCACGTCAGGGCAGGTGGGTTTCGGTTTTTTCATTAGTTTCCACTGTGAAATATCCGAGTTTGAGATTGAAACCTCAAAAATACCTGTATTGTACTTAAAAAAGAGCAATGTCAAGAATCGCAAGGTTTTGAGGTAGGTTCACCTTCAAAGTAATGCAAGTGGTAACAGAAAATATGTCAATGTTATCCTGCCGGTCATGAAACTCACGATTAACTTATCAAATATCTACTAGTATAAAATTAAGAGTTTATCTGTTTTTTGTGATCAAAATCCTGACGAATCTAGGGTACTTCAGTAATGGGATTTGGCACACATGAAGTTCAAATTTTTTTATATAATTTTTTGGGCGCCGAATTTTAAATTCAATCTAGAGCCTTTTTAAATGAATTTAATTGAATTTAGTTATTATCTTTTTCCTTAGAATGGCACATTCCAAATTTATTTTTTCACGTTTCCGATTTAATGCTTTCAGCCGAATAGCAAAACAAATAAAAAGTTTTAGCTGGAGTTATATGTAGTTCTTTTTTCTATCTCTTAGATCATTAAAAATAAAATAAAAATTTCAACGGATTTGAAATCTGCGGAAAATTTCACATTAGATCGATACCTAAAAATATAATAATTTTCTTTAAATAAATAATTTTTAAATTGTAACTTTTAATTTTTCCCATACGAATTTGACCTTGATCGTGTTCGAGAAATCACAAATTCGACATCCTGCGCTTAAACAAATTCAGCCAAGGAAAACAAAACAAAATTTAAAAAAAATCAGACTGGCATTTTATTTTATGATTTTGTAAAACCGGGATCGTTAAAGATAGATTGAAAATTTCAACAGATTTGAAATGTGCGGAAAATTGTACAGCAGATACATACCTTATTACCCCCCCCCCCCTCATTTGATTATCTTTAATAAATAATTTTTTAAATAAATATTTATATTTTTGCAAAAGATTGTGTCGTTATACCTATTAGATGTCTTCGTAATTCGAATTTGACCGCATTTGGCGATGGGCATAGCCCTTGGTGTTGGATTGCGAGCAACGCCGTGATTGCTGTTATCCAATAGGCTACGAATTCCCATTTGGTTTGCGAAGTAAATGTCGTCGAAGTTGGTTTGCCAAATGGGAATTCGTTGCATTCAACGAGGGTTAGCGAGCAGTGGTCACACCTGACCCCTGAAAAGACCTGTCACGGGAAAAGCCGTGCTGTCCACGCAATGGACAGTATATTATAAAGTATCAACATATTTCAAAACATTTTTTCTACCGCGCGTATTAAGAATAAAAATGATAAAATTCACTAAAATAGCTATAATCAAAATTGGTAGCCTGATTGGAAGAGTAACGGATTAGCAATTGGAGGGTTGCGAGTTCGAAATATCCAATAAAACATGGTCGCATATGTGGGGCTGGTGTACGTTAAATCTATAGTGACTTCATATACCCTCACATTGGCATGGCGTGGAATTTCAGAGAGTTGGGTGCCTTGTTCAGGTATTGACCACGTCACCTGACCGAAGTACAAAATTTCGTGATGCCCTCAAATGTGTCCCTTTGGGATTTATCGCGAACCATCACCATTAGCGCTTTGTGTCGAGATGTAAATCATTATTTAGCATGGAACCTTATATCCTTCGCCTTTTTAACTTGTACATTTTACCTGGGTTATTTTACATTGCAATTTTTAAATCCCTTAATGCTTGATTACGCAATCATCTTTGAGGTTTATTGGTCATATCGCCGTTGAGCCTTAACAATACAATAACACAACTGACCTAATTCCAACCTTTACGTATATAGTAGAGGAATGCGACATCGACAGCAAAACATCGATGTTCAATATTAAAACATCGATATTGATAATACATCGCCCCAAAAACATCGATGTTTTTAAAATTCAGTGTATTTAAACTTTTTCCCGCATTTCTTAAAACTGGTTTAGCACCTAGTGATGCAACATCGTCAGCAAAACATCGATGTTCAGAATTAAAACATCGATGTTGATAATACGTACCCGAACCATCGATGTTTTTAAAATTTAGTTTATTTAAACTTTTTTCCCCATTTCTTAAAACTGGTTTAGCAACTAGTGATGCGACATCGGCTCTAATACATCGATGTTTTTTATAAAGCATCAATGTTTTGAAAACATCGACATCGATGTCGCATCCCTACTTTTCAGACCCTACACCCTTGGTCACTTTGATCTAGAAGTATGTTCAATTTGCTGAGTATGAAAATGATGCTACTTGGTTATTTTTTAAATTTTTATAACGGTACTTCTTTCATTTAAAAATAAAACATCGACAACGTAAAAATATCGACAAGTATAAACATCGACTCCAATACAACGATGTTTTTTAAAAAAACATCGATGTTTTGAAAACATCGACATCAATGTCGCATCCCTAGTATCTGTATATAGGTGTTTCACTAACGTTGCACTAGAGCAACAAAACGAGCTATTGGTGACGGGATCAATACCCAAAATGAAAGATCCGAGGATGACACCACGTAATTGTGAAATACGGTCGCATGACGAGGTTACACTTCAGCTACACTACTTTCCAAACTTCCACATCACAACAACGTGAGGACATTTGAGGCCACGAGGGATTTTATGTGCAACATTCCCTTCGTACATGACGGTCTTTGGTTGGATTCGAACTCGCAACCCTTGTTTTTCTTACCCTTTACTCTACCAAACGGGCTATGGCAATCCCCCAGTTTAAAGAATACAAATTCTTAAATCGATACTGTATCTAATATATAAATCCTCCATTAGTTTTGAGATACCATTTCTCACTTTTCATTCTTATAAGTTATTATTAATAACTTAATTTCCATGTTATTGAATGAAATACATTTTAAACATTTCAAAACAGCTTCAACTAACTTTTCATAACAGAACTTTTAACCTACCTTGCATGTGAGACTGATGTTAACATGCTATCACATGCACCCTAACAAATATGTATCTCGCAGCATAAGAGGATTAAGTTAAGTCGCTTCGCATAGGAGATTGGATTGCGCTTCATTGGATATATAAACAGGAAAAGCGTTTTACTAAAACTAATTCTTAAATCAACAGTTGCTAGGGAATAACTAGCTTAATTATTTCGAAGAGGAATTAGTTGTTTCCTTATGCGAACTTTCTTGGAAACTGAATAAAAGAAAATTTGAAGTAATTTCAATGCAGCGATCTAAGCACGTATTTCAATTCAAGAAGTGGATTAAACTGTTCCGCTATCACTAATTTATAAGTACCACGGTGTGTAACATTTTATTCATTTGTTGTTAAAATCTGGTAATGGAGTAAATTACCGAAAGGTCTACTCCATTTCGACAAGTAAAGTCAAAGAAAATTTGTAACCATCTGTACTAAATATGAAATTAGCTGCACAAAATATGGAATTATATGTATAAAATATGAAATTATATATGTAAAATTTGAAATTCACAAACACATACCGAATGAATTCAAAATTCCAATATTTTCTACTACACCTGAAGAAGGAAGCTTTGAGGGCAATGTTGTACTAAGGGAAAATAGGGGCAGTGAGCAAAAGAGTGGGTAATGAGAAGATGCTAAGAAATGTGTCACATCTTTTTCAGCAAACACTTAGTAACTTTGACCATACAGGCACGCTCATTATAATGATGCATTAATATTTATTTTTTAAACTAAAAAACGAGGAACCGACAGAAACATAAAACGAACATAAAATTAATATAGACAATATTGTAACTCTCCACCAGACTTATTCTTCTCATTTGTGATAAATTTCTACTTTAATTATTTGATTTTTTTATAACATTGAAAATAGTGAGCTATCAATGTGCAATATCTTCATAATTTCAGTTCAAAATTCTGAAATGACACAGCTGCATATTGGGCTGATGCAAAAATTCATTCCAATTTGGCCGTTAGATCAGTTTAGTCAGAAACCTCAGAACTTCTATGAACGCGGAATAATGTAGCTATCAGAGAGATGGAGAAAGGTTTACAAACAGAACGGCACATTCTAGTAATTGAATAAACATTATTTTTAAAAAATAAAATTATTTAATTCAGTTTTTGTAAAAAAAATAACGTGAAGACACACCTTTTGCATTATCCCGATAAATATTTTGGTGAAATTCAGCAATTGTTATCAGTTGAGTGTTCTTCAGAGAGAAAGCGCCGAAAACACTGCCTCTGAGTAAAGCTTTGAGCCAAGGACTTAGCAAAATTACTCTACAAAAAAAAAGCAACATATATGTTGGCTTTCGCATTTCTTCAAAGTAACTAAATCTTAAACAATATTTGAAGTTTAATACAAAAACGTCAGAATCTAAACATTAGTTTTATACCGCGCGCCACTGTTAATAATAAATTTCAAATAAAAACTAAAAAACACTGAAAGTATAAATATTGAAGATTCGGGGCATGAAATTTCAACGCAACGTGGGCATGCTTGAAGAGGAAATTCGTGTTCCGTGAAGAAGACTAATGTTGACAAAGCACTCCACGCAGCGTTTTAAAACGTTATATAAATCATGTTCACGGGAGCTGTTCAGTGATATATCCCTATTCCAAAATTCTGGTCAACGTATAGCTTTATTGAATTTAAGGTTCTTCGCTTGCACGTATAATAGTGCGTTTGGGAGGTAATTTTGCATTTTATATCGATAAGAACTCGATTTACGTTTATGGATACATCACACTGACTTTGCCTCGTCAGTTGAATATTTCACGAGTTAAATGTACGTCACGTTCTACTAAAAGAGATGAACGCGTTTTAAAGCCTTGAAATTTGACAAGCAATGAACATATAAATATATTTTTTTCATGTTGGAGATTGCTCAATAAAGGTGGAGTGATATTTTTGATATCAGACTAGATAATTACAAAGTTATCCACGACAACCTTTCCCCAAAGACGAACACAAAATTATCACATTCTTTTCCTAACCGAAGGGTGGAATTCTTTGAACTATGCTCTAAATTAAATAATTTTCATACATCAGGATCACCGAGAGTGCAGATAACTAAATATTTTATTACTCGGAATCTTTTCACACGTCTGTAACATTTCTGACTGAGAGGATTGAGAACACGCTGAAAAAAGTCAGTTTGATGTTTTTCATGTCAGCTATTTTCTCCAAATCTGATGCCTTCTATAAAGTAACGAACATTCGGCGTTTTTCCGAATATTGGTGTTATTACCCCTAATCCGATGCCTTGTGTAAAGTGAGCGTGAAAGGGCATAAACCAACATTGCCGTGTTGACAACTGAGATTATCTGTCTTCCTATAGAGTAATCCTGATGAATTATGTATGTGACTCTCAAGCCAAAAAGTAACTAAATCCGACAAAACTTATTTTTTGTTCGATACAAAAAGTGTACAAGGGAACTACAAGTTTCCGTCCGAGATGTGACTTCTAGCACACTTTCTCTCATAATCTGCAATTCCAGAAGTTTAGCTCCCTTAAGGGTAGCTCCTTGTAGAGAGCTCCTTATGCTAAAATGCCGACCAACCGGTCTGGTGGTTAAGGTGTTAGCCTCTAGATCTGACGGTTTCTGGTTCGAATTCGGGTCTGTGCATGGATATTTGTAAGCTTATAGTGTAGTGGCGGCTGATGCACTTTAAATCTGTCGTAGTCAAAAGTCCTCACGTTGGGTTGGTGTGGAAGTTTGGAGAGAGGTACGAGCTCAGGTGTTGCCTCGTCATTTGACCATGGTTCAAAATAACGAGCTGTTGTCTCCTCGGATCTTTCTTTTAGTGGATTGATCCCGGACCGTTGCCAATAGCCCAATGTATTGCTCTAGTACGACGTTAATTAAAATTACCTTACCTTACATTAAAAGTTTTCGCAATTCCTTTGTGGGGGGGGGCAAATTTATTTACCAACAGAATTACAAGACGGGGCTTGGATTTATTAAAGGCATATTGTAGGTTAAATTAATTCGATGTAAGTTACAATGTGCTTAAACAAGAGTTTTGTGAAAACCCATTGAGTGTTGTTTTTCACGCATGCACAATAATACCAATACATATGGTAGGTAGTTGATGTATCGTCGCATTGGAACAGTGCAACGGGCAATTGAGATAGGTCTATCCCCAGTTGATTCATCGAGCCTCAAAATTACATCTGCATTTGTACTCTTATGATTAATTTGAGATGAATTCCTCATGAATGTGATTCATACATCGCGTTCCTTGAAATTTTGTACGGATAGGTTTGAAACACTGGACATTATATCTGATCTATATATAGTTGCCCTTTTCAAAGTCATTAAACTTCCTGAAGTATTAGAGTTTAGTTGTCTAGACATGGCGTCTAGCGGAATAATATTATCTCACAGAGCCTTTCATGTCGACGGCACTCCCATTTGAAACTTCTTACTCTGTGACACCTTATTCAACTTGAGTGATACGCCTCGATAATAGAGTTGCGATATTCACTTAACTTAAGTATATTAGAATGCAAAATGAGCAGAAATTGAATTTGTTTAGAGGAGTCGTTTTTAGGGCTTGTGTAGAAGAGCAATTTGCGTTATGCTTGTTCAGTTTTGATACTTTTTTTGCATTTGATTGAAATTCTATGTTTGCAGAGTCCAGAGATTGAAATTGTGTCAGTTTAGTTAGAGTGTAATTAATTGCACGCGTATTTACGTGTTAAAGCACTGTATAGCACTTTAAGCGAAGTCTTAAACCACCGGGGATATTTTTGCAAAGATTCTTGAATAGATTCTTTGCTGATTCACACGAAATACTATTATGAAAAAACGAGATTCATGTGGGTCTTATCCAGCATTTTCTATTCAAGATTTATATGCGTCAGAATTTGTTTTCTCTTACGAGGTTTACGGGCCGTGGTAGTCCGGTTGAAAGAGTAACGGATTAGCAACCGGAGGTTTCCAAGTTCGAATCTGACCAAACACAATGTACAAAGGAGCATAGTGCACGGTAACTGTGTCGTTAACTTCAATGTTCTCCCGTTGGAATGGTTTGAAAGCTTGAAGAGAGCGGTGCTGGCTTAGGTGTGATCCCGTTATCAGACCATGGTAATGTCCTCAGAACTTCCCTTCGGGGTTGATACCGAACCGTCGCAAATAGTGCGTTTCTAGTGCGAACGACGTGAATTAAAATACCTACCTATCTTATGAGGTTTACGAATCAGAGTCTGTATTCCTATTTTAAAATGTTTGTTAAATCTGTTGTGATCTCAAATATCCCCACGTTGGTGTCGTGTGGCAGTTTTAAGAATGGGGTGCCAGCTCAGATGTTGTACTAGTCATATGACCGTGGTTCAAAATAACGACGTGTATCGTAAAATCTTCCCCTTCCGGATGGATCCTGAACCATAGCTTATAGCCCGTTGTGTTCTCTCTAGTACAAAGCTCATTCTTTTATGTTCTTACCTTCATTTTTGGTAAAACTTTCGTTGTTTTAACTTATCGATACTTATTTTAAACTACTGGAAAACGAATTTTTAAATCAACATTTGTAACTGAAGGCAGTTTCAATAAGCATTATTAGTTGTTGGAAAATTAACATTTTTAATTTTCTGATTTATCTGATTTTCTTCAAAAACATGGAGTAATTCCGCAAAATCAAATTGACAAAAGCATCTATTAATGCCCTAATGGTCATGTTTTTCATATAAATCCAACCGGTGCAAAGCATTTTCTAGCACTCACTCTTTAAGTTTACGTTTCCACTCGAATGACTTTCACAAACTGCTTAATTCTCCGGATTAATCCTTCCGCATTGTAATACGCCAGATGTTGCTTTTTGCAAAAGGACCCATTTCTTTTCAAAGATCCATTATTTAGCCAAGGTCGCTCAACGGAACAAAACCCACAACGTCAGATTAAGCAAATTTCTTCTCATCGAACCACTACTAGGAATAACACAACCGTTCATAATTAGTGAAACGTAGCCCGGTACGGAACATCATTACCCCCACCGCAAAATATTCTTCCACCCCAGCTACAATAATTTAATGTTCAATCCCTGCAATTGAAAACTGTTTCTAATGATCTCCCAAAGCAGCAGCCTCCAGCCAATTACTAATGCTTTTTGTTACCAGGGAGGTAACATGCGGGATTACCCTCCCCCTAGCACATGCGATACACCTCCCCCTGGATCTTCCCCCTGCCTTATCACAGGCCGAGACGAAGTCGCATGTTTTATCGCACATTACGCATTTTAACGGCCATTTGCTGGTTAATGATGAGGAGAAGAATTGCCCGATTCGTATCTGGGAATCATTCGGAACATCTGTGCTGCTTCGAAGTGGCCCGGAATGATACACTGCGCACCCACCTTATTCGCAATCTGAAGAAAATGCAAATAATGGGGATCGTTACACACCGGTAACATAAAGCACCTCCAACGAGGCGTAACATCGTTTCGCCAGTCCCTTTTTTTTGTTTGTTGCTTTGCAGCCATTTTAATGCGAGTCCATGTTTGTTGTTTTAAATACCGCCAAGTATATCGTTCTGGACGTTTCTGGGTCAGCCGTAAAAGGATTATTTTGTTTTTCCTATGAAGTTCGTTTTGACGAATGATAGCCTTCATGTGAATAGTTTGAGTGTGTTTAAACCGCGGTCAGATGACGAGGTCATACCTGAGATGGCATCCCGCTTTCCAAACTTCCAAGTCAACATTTACTGGTGATGAATCGAGTACAGAACTGACCCCATTTTGATGGACGGAATTTCTCTTGCTGAAAGAAAACTTATAAGGTCTTGATGGACGAGACATCGTGCAGAAAAAAGAAAAATGAGCAGATCTTGATGAAAACAAGATATATTGTCATAAGAAGATTGACCCGATCTTGATGGACGAGATATCTCGTTATATGAAGAAAGTTTACCAGATCTTGATGGAAGAGGTTTATCTTCTAAAGAAGAAAACTGACCATCAGATCTGGTCAACATTCTTGAATTTCCCGTGATTAGGAGAAAACTTACGAGCACTTAATCTTATCATTAAAAAATGGACTATACCTCGATGACGAGGTGTTTCGTCATTAGCAAAATTAGTCAGATCTTGATATACAAGATATTTCGGTAAAAACATCTGCAGGGATAAGGGCATTTGCGATGAACAGGCTATAAACGTAAATGGGGTCTGTATGGTTTCAAGGGATATTAAAACAGACAACCCATCCGTCGGTTTTTACAGAGTGTATTTCTACTAGGGTGGTAACGCTTACTACTGACGAAAAGACTGAAAAAGTAACTGTTTTAATTACTGTTTTAAGTGCGAGAATGTATTTTTTAATCTGGCCTGTGTGTGTACATAAATTAAAGGTGTCGGGGTATAAAGATTGGAAGAGTAATGGATTAGAAATCGAAGGATTGCTATTTCGAATCCAATCAAAGACTTTCGTATCCAAACGGGGCTGGTGCACGTTAGATCTGTCGCGATCTCAAATCTTCTCACGTTGAACTGATGTGTAAGTCTAGAAAGTGGGGTGCCGGATTAGGTGTTGACTTCGTGGTACTCTCTTCGGATATTTTCCGTCGGGTTTGATTGCGGATTATAACCAAAAGCTACTAAATACTAAGCCACTAGCTACTCTATACAGCTACTAAACTGTATAAATAGTCCGTTGTGTTGCGCCAGTGTGTGTTATTTAGATTTCCATATCGAATGCCATCTTACTAATTTTCGAAATATGAATTAACAAATCATTCTCTGATTATTTTTCAACTTTTATTTATCTAATGGTCATTGGAAATTCAAAAAGGATTTTCAACTAGTCATCAAAACTTTGATCGTATTGTTGTTGTCGAATCTTGGGTTGTACAATTAGTTGCCATTGCACTATACTCGAGAATACAGTAGGTCATCACTAACACTTGAGAATATACTACAGTCAATAGCAGTCACTAACGTACTTAACGTCACTGTGATAGTTGAATCGTGAGAAATAGCCTATTTTGCACTGTAAAGACTGTTTACCACGCATTGTCAATGTAACGGAACAGTTGAAATTTTTTATACTATACTAATCTCAGATTTAAATGAAGGAAACTGCATAGGAGCTTACGAAAAGTACATATATATTTTTAAATGATTTTTTCTCTCATCATATGAATTATTGTTCAGTATTGTGTTTCCAACAGAGTGATATCATAAAAATATAAATGAACATGGATTCCTTTAAATTCACAAAAAAATTTCATCCTGAAATCTTTAGAAAAATTTAATTTTCATCAACTCTAATATTGATTCCAAATCTTCAGTTTCTGATTGGATTCAAATTCAAAATGAACAACACAGAGTTTGTGCGAAACTGTATTTTACCTTTTCATCATCGGGAGTTCAAATATTGATGCGTCAAATCGATGGAAATAAGAAATAAGAATATATTGCCACGAGCATATCTATGAATAAATAAAATGGAACGAAACGTTTCGCACCCTGAAAGAAAAAGAACACAGACGGCATCTACGATAAATAATTCCACTCCGCAAATATCTGTAGTACTACCTCCGATAAATAAATACACCGAAACTCTGGAAACATAAAAGGATAAAAAATAAAAAAGGAACCAAGACGTTGCCAATTCAATTATCTAATTTGATTATTCACATATTTTGAATTTCAATTGGCAGCAGTCTACATGTTTTGGGGGCTGTCCCGCGAAATACGGAGTTTGAAATAAAATTGAAAATCTGATCTATATCACACATGTAGCTTTTTCTTGTCTTTTGCAGAATATATCCTAAAACGAGAGTTGAAATAAAAAAAGCTTCTCATCCTCTTTAGTGGGGATGTTTTAATATATTGTGGAACAGCTGGAGTTTTTCGAATAAACAAGCCTCGCGTCTTTTCGAAATTTGTTTTCCGAATATTTTCGCTCTGGTAGGTTTTTTGTTTACCTATTAATACTTTATTTCTAATCTTCGTGTCTTGAGATCGATATTTATATGATAGTTCACTTTGTGTTTGATGTAGTGCTTGCAAACTTTGGCGACCTAAGGCCTGGTGCACACATCCTTTTTTTCAACGTGCGACACCGCTGCGGCGCCGCACGTCCAACTTGCGTGTAAATTGTACCACTGTTCCCCACGGCGACGCAGCTCGCCGCACATGCGTCTCCGGTCTGAAGTACATTTTTTTATAAATAAATGGAATATAAATACATTCGAGCTCACTTATAGCGAGCTCGGATACAGCGAAATATCGGTTATTACGACTTTTTTTCTGTCTCCTTGGAACTGCAATATGAAATAGTGTTTAAAAGATCGCCTATAGCGAAGTATAGGAGCTGAATATCGGATACTGCGAAGTTTTGGGTTCTGGCAGGGGTCTAACCCCCACCCCCTTTTTTTTTCCAATTGTGAACGACAAAAACGAGAGGGAAGAGAGGCAATGGAAAAATTTCCACGAAACGTAGGAGAAAAGGTTTTTCTTGTGGAGAAATTTACAGGAAAATAGAATTTGGGATGTGGTGATGATACTTTTGTTCATTATGTTGCTAGCGATTTCAACGTAGAAGTTGAAGCACAACAAACAGGCGATGACATCATTGCAGTAGTGTTACAAAATACTTCTGATGATTCCGAAGAGGAAGACATTGAAATTGAAGTAAATAGACAATTAGTGATATCAAAAATTTGCGTGCGTACTTCGAATTGCATAACCTTGACTGCTGTGATAATTTTAGTGCACTGGAAAAATAATTATGCAACTGCATTGTAAATTCTACCGTTCAAAATAAAGTTTTACAGACTTTCCCCCACTTATATGAAGTAAAGTTTTAGCCTTCGTGTGAAATTTCGTTTGCTTTAGAACATGCGGGTAGATCCATTTTTCATTATATCGGATATAACGAATATCGGATCTAACGAATAATTTTCAGTATTTCGTGTGACTTCGCTATTTGTGGGCTCGATTCTAATAATTAATAAGTGGCTGTATCCAGTAACGTCTATTTTGTTTCAGAATATGATTTTTTTTACACCAAGCGAAATAAACACGTTTCCTTCGATAGAATATTTATCGCAAATAACGCGAAATGAGTATTTGCGTGATTTCACGGTTATGTGTGCATAGTTTGGCTTCGATGCCGTAGCGGCGCCGCACGTTGAAAAACCGGATGTGTGCACCGGGTCTAACTCGGGTTGAATTATTTAAAGACACGTTCGAAAGACTTTTTTTTAATGTGGTATAGAAACATCTTTATGATACTTTTATGTTAAGTGTTATTAAACAATAGCATTGGACTGTAAATAATTATAATATATATTAATAACTTTGTAAAATTATATTAATGTATGAAATTTTAAAGAAATTTGTCAAAAACTTCAAATGTGCTCCATGAAAATCTATTCAACCCATTTGAAAAATGATGCTAAAAAAATAAACAACATGCATTTTTCTAGGGGATGAATTGAAATCTAAAGGATATCTATCAATAAATAAAAAATTTACAAGCTATTCAAAAATGAATCTAAGATTTTTGATAGTTTTACAGTCCTATTTCTTAAATAAATGGCAGTAATTTAAATAATTTTGAACTCATCATAACTATTCAAGTTCATTCATTCGACAACATTTTAAGAACAAGTTCACAAATTCAAAAGAGAATCCATCAATACCTTTTTTGTGTTATAGCATTTGAAGTGAGGAAATAAAGCAAAAATATTTAACTTAAAGTAAAAGCAATTTCAAGTGTATCGTTTCCTCTCTCTGCTCTTACTGTTTGTGTAAGCAATTTTGTTTTTCACTTCTCTTTAAAAATGTTCACAATACTTCTAAAAACCTTTTAACCACTGAAAAACCTTTCTAAAATGATATTTGCAAAAAAAAAAAATTTTTAATTTAAATTTCGACAGGTTTTTGGTTTTTTAATAGCCATATCCGGTGTTTTCCATACCTACTTCCGGTTTTCCCGACATATAATTAAAATCTTAACCTCTTCAACTTAGCGAAAAAATCAAGTAGACTATAGAAAGTGAAATAAATACTCTATCAAATAGGATCAAAAACCTTTATTGGAATTTTTGGTCAAAACTGACATTTTTAACGTGTTGAACGTGTCAACATATCAACGAATTATCACTTCTCTCTTTAGGAAATTTTTAGGTCTCGGGAAAATAATTTGTAACACATTTTCTATATTTTCTTTAATTAACCATGAATGCAAATCGTAACAATGTATATCCATTTATATAATGCGTTTCAAAAGTGTCACACCCATTATATGACAGAACGAACTAAAGATGACGACTGAAGTCATTTTGAGTTTTTTGGGAAAGGATAGTGAAAAGTCCATTGTAAAGTTCGTTTCCTGTAAAAATGCCACAAATCAATTCGTAGAAATTATTAATCTACTATGAATATTCTAGAACTCAGTTTTCCTACCAATATATTTTTGAAACAAGATAATAATATCGTTTCCACCACGTCAAAGGCACCCCTGCAATTTCGCAATTTTCACCTACTGCACTTTTCCTATTTTGCACTCGATTTTTCCCGAAGAATCAAATCTTTGAACGCGTTTTTGTAGTCAATTTTGCAGATTGGTGCCTTTAACGTGGTTGTAACCATGAATGCAATATGTGCTGAAACCTGCGACGTACATCACAGGACAAAGTCTTTGCAAAACAACCTTACCACACCTTTTTCTTTTCAAGCTACGGAACTACCTCCCTACACCGCTCACATTACCACAAACAGTTTATAAATAACACATGATTTATGTCAATGACAAATTACTTCAGAAGTTACCGACAGAATTGCAAATTATCAAAGTATGCCTTGGTTTTACATAAAGACAGGTTTACATGCTACGATATATGCTAGCAATTTATCGTAACGATCGAATTGCTTCGATTTATCGTTGGGTGTTAACAGGACATTGTAGCGATTAATTTGAATTGGAATTAGATTGGATGGTTGATGCCGGCCGGCATCAATTTTTGCGAATCGTAACGATATGTTGGAACCTGTAAATAAGTGGTCTTTGGGATTATTTTGCTGAGAGCTGGTTTAGAAATGGCAGTTGAATATTCCATGTCCTTCAAGCTTCTTCCGGTGGCAAGGGATCGTAAGGTAGCTGAGAGTTTTTCGCGCGGAGATATCGCTCTTCTCATAACAGTATCAGTTTCCGCAATAAACTGAGAAACTAACCTTAACAACTCAACATAAGTCTCTTCGTCCATTCTCAAATAATTTCGCCAGTCATTTGGTTCATTTCTCAATTCTTTCAATAACTTTACATGAGATCATTCCCTTTTCTTTAACAACCCCTGGTGGCACCACTTTGTTCTTGGTCTTCGCGACCTTTTCACTTTTCTAGCTAAACAACCGATATATAACAACAACACTACTTCCTCCATGGCAAAAGCTTATTTAGCGGTCGACGACGAATATTTGACAAGAAATCGTTACGATGTATCGTAGCGTGTAAACAATACTCATTCTTTCGATTTATTGGAACAATAAATTTGTCAATCCCATCGTCACGATTTATCGTAGCGTGTAAACTTACCTTAAAGCAAGTGAGTTAGTACAAATATGTAATACATTTTAGACGATAATTGTATTATTTTACGTCTGTTTTTGATTTGACTGCAGTTTTCGAAATTCGGACAAAATGCCTGCAGAACAATTTCAATTGCTTGGAGTTGTGTGGAAGAACACTGAATATAATTAGTCACATGGGGTTGTAACGAGACATCACTTTTGGCGACATCATTCTATTTTCCTATTTTGAATGGAAGGGTTACAAAATAATTTATTGGTATGAATGCACTTTTTACTGAGGATTCCATACAGTGGCTCGTGCTTAAAAACAAACTAACTTGTTCTAACATTGATCAAGTCTTCAGTACACACCAAGTAAAGGTGACCATTTATTATTTTTCAAAACATTATAATTTGATTTGACGTTTCTTTAAGAAAATCGGTGTTCAACTAACTTAACAGACGTAATGAGTATATGCTCTTCGTTTCGTTTTGAGCAGAAAAAGCACTTTTTCAAATCAGATATTTAGTTTTGCATGGAAATCACATTCCTTTTAGAATGAGACTGCTGGTATACTTCCTATAATGTGTGAAGCTTACAACAAAAACCAACTAACTTCACTTTTAGCATCAAAAAGAAATGTAAATTTTAATGAGTTTTATCATTTTTGCAAAATAATAAAACTCATTAAAATTTACATGAAACCTATAATAAGTTTTTTAAATACTTTGAATAAATTCGATTAGCTAGCAGACTTGGTTTAAAAGATTTTGAGCGGTAGGATTTAAGGTTGTCATAAAGGAAGTTTAACAATCCAGTGTGTTAAGAAGGAAATTTAGGAGGAAAGTTGTCCGAAATTCTTAAAGTAAAAATAATTGATTTTGCATTAGAAAGGTCCAAATCGGATAACTAATTTGAAATGGGGCGAAACTGTTCAATGCACAAACACTCCATTTTCATTTGTATAGATATAGATTGAAAGAAAACCACAAAAAAATGCAGCAGTTCAGTTTTAATAACTGTATAAAGTTTCTATATATATATCAATCGAAATTATTTGGAATCAATGTTACATTGATTATTTTTGTACTGTTTTTTCAAGATAATATTTGCAATTTGAGGTCTACCATTTAATTGAGAAATTTCCTACTTCAAAAGGGGCCGTGGTAATGGAAACGTAACGGATTAGCAACTGAGTGGTTACGAGTTCGAATCCAACCAAAGACCGTAATGTGCAAAGCGGTATAGTGCACTGTCCTGGTATCAAATCACCTCAAATTGGCTTGATGCGGAAGATTGGAGTGCGTAAAACTGCTACATTCTATAGTTATGCAATCCGGTCTGGTGTTTACGATATTAGTCTCTAGATCGGAATGTCCCGGCTACGAATCCAGGTCAGTGCATGGATGTTTGAAAGCGTATGGTGTAGAGACGGCTGGTGCAACTTATATCTGTCGTTGCCGAAATTCCTCACGTTGCGCTGGTGTGAAAGTTTAACGAGAAAGTACAAAGTACAGATCGTAAAGTTTGGAGATTAACATCGTTTACTTAAAATTGTACAGGGAACAACATGCAGAAGATTTTTTACTGATGCGGCTATTAGTTTAGGGTGCATTAAGTGTTAAAGTAAAAAAAAGTGTGCAAAAAGTTGCATTTATGCAGAAAGTTGCATTTATGTTGAGGTTATAACTCACTAACAATACACCCCATGTAGGAAGAATTTTGGTTTTAGTTCTTTACATGCAGCGTAGAACGTGTGAAAAAAAGTTGCATTTGTTGCAAAAAGTTGCCCTAGTGAAGAACTTTTGCATCAACCAAATACATTTGTATCAAGAGGCGAACTAGATGATTGAAACCCTTACTGGTTTATTTATATATTTGTTCACATCCCTTAGTTGCCATTCGATGACATACAGTGAACCTGAATTTTTCCATTTACGTTAGTAAAATAAATTGAAAAACGTTAGATCTCACAATGTGCTAAATGTCTCAAGCTATTCATTCGACATAAATGTTATAACTCGGCGTTTTTGTCTCCAGTTGAAAAACTTCGCGATTTCGTAGATTGGATTATCGGAGGCGATTGACTCTATACATGCCGCACAACTTTCTCAGAACCTCTGCAAACAGAAATCGTAAATGTATCTTCGATATCTATTTACGTCGAAGCTCTTTCCACTTACGGAAATTTTGTTTGTAACTCGAAACTCCCCTTCGAAACGCTACTCAAATACGAAACAAAACGCCATCCTGCAGAACAAACATAATTCCGCCTGTTCCAGCAACACAGAAATAAACAAAAAGTACATACTCCGAAAAAGTTACATAAATTTTTAAATATTCTCGGAAAATCATTGACACTAAATATTTAAGGAGAAATATCCTCTCATGTAAGGGGGTAGGGGGATCAAATTCATTTTTTGAACACTGGGTACGTCTATTTTGGTATTTTTCTATCAAGATCCCCTGAAAGAACATAACAATCTGTTCAATAGATCCTATCCTATGAAATATTCATGAACAGGGGCTTATTCAAACACAAGTGTGCTTTGCAACAGACTGACATATTTGTAACTAAAGTTTCGCAGCGCAATGTGTAACCCTTACGACTCTCCTAACTCGCAGTTCAAATAAATATTTCCCCATCTTTTTTGCATGTTTCGGGGGAATACTTCTCTTTTCGCTGATGGTTTTAGTCTAATGTTTTTTAATGCATTTCCCGAACAAAGGAGATGATGATAGAGGAGGGTTTTTGTTATTTATTAAAACGGACGAATCAAAAGAAGGCATGAAATATTAAAATGAATAAAAGGATTTGGAGGGGGGAAACATCCCTGAGCCCCTGGAGAAAAGGGGGAAGGGTCTTAGGGAGAGGGAAAAAATTGTTAGAAACTCGCGACGTGAGCGGAAAAATAAATGCGTTTTTATGCGCTTGTGTTTTGCCTGGGAGAGGGGGAAAAAATCTTTCACCGTTATGCGTTATCCAAACTTTCAGAACTCGACTGAAAATGTATGAGGATTGATAAAACAGTAATTGAAGTTTTGAAATACAATATTTTACTGTAGTTATGCGTTGACTATTAACCTTTACGCAACGGCAGGAAGAGAATTGTTATCACTAGAATTTCGTTTGCACCAGCAGGCATGGTATAGATTTGAGTACGGTGGATGTTATTCCTCTTTTAAGTGACCGATGGCATCGATCACCATTTGCTAGCTGTCAGCGACTCCCCTTCTAGAGATACCCTACCCTATCGACCGTGAGGCGTGAACGCTTTGGGGGAAAGGCAGAAGGGGATATCAATCTCATGCCAAACGATACGCCACACAATACTATGAAAGGGAAGCGTCAATCGTAAATGCCTCTCTGAGTTCTTTCGCTCAAGTTTGGTAATTAGGTAATGGGGGTCGGACATGCAAGCGAAAGAACCGCTCTGTGAGACGATTGAAAGAAGTTAAGCGCTGCAGCGCGTAAAGGTTAATGATACATGTCAAAAATCTTTCCTTCGAAGGGGCCGAGGTAGCCAGGCAAAAAGAAGTCGCCGAATAGCCACCGGAGGGTAGAGAGAAGGGTTGCGACATCGACAACAAAACATCGATGTTCAAAATTAAAGCATCGATGTTGGTAATACATCGACCAAAAATCATCGATGTTTTTAAACATCAGTCTATTTAAACTCCCCCTCCCCAATTTCTTAAATCTGGTTTAGTAACTACAAACATTAATGTTCGCGGGAGGGGGGGGGGTTTAATTTGCATTTGCCGTATTTATTAATTTACAACTAAGATTTTATTACCAGTCAGAACAAGTTCAAAAAAATTCATAATAACAATTAACAAATCTTTTACTTTCAAAATGAATAATATAAAAGAAAATAATCTTTACAACAATTTGACATAGGTACTACCAACTATAAGAATAATTAGGTAGGTACATAACAATAATTATTGTTAGTTATTATTAACTATTTATCAACTTATAGTGGGAACATAAAACTTATTTTTTTTACTGTAAATAAAAAAAATTAGGGCCTATAATTATTATAGGCTCCAATATTTGTTATTTACAGTTTGTAAAAAAAAAGAAGTTAGTTAACATTCTCCACCTTAAGGCTACACAGTACCCTTTTTTTTCTTCAGACAGTAACATTAAAAACAATTAATTAATTTTTATCAGCTTATATTATTAAATTAATTTCAATTGTAAAAAAATCAGTTTAACAAAGACCATTATTTTAAAATAAAAAAAAAATTGAAATTTTTGGAGTGTTTTAAAATTTTATAAAATATTTAATTTTTAATATGTTTTTGTTTTTTCAAATCTATTTTTAAATTCCATTTTTAATATTTTTTTGTTATTTCAAGTGATTTATATTTTTTGGATAATTGAGAACAAAAGGTTGTATGGAATTGACCATCAGTCTCATTGTTGAATTCTAAAAACTCTGTTTTTGTAGCTAAACCTGAAAAAAAACCCATAAAAATTCTAAAAATTTCAAGGAGAGTCGTAACACCAATCACTCTTGCCATGAACAAGAATGTACATGTTTAATTTTATCCTAGTGTGAATGACTAATTAAACTTGTTATCCGTAAATTAGGCAAAACAAGTGCATGACGAGTCTCAGTCGTCAAATGTACCCAAGGGATTACTCATGTTATTCCCTTAGTACTCTTTATTCCATCATGTTGTTTCAATCAATATTTTATACTATATTACTTTTCACGAATACATTTTTGTGATGCTTGGATAGTTCGTGTAAAATGGATCTGCATTTACGATAGCTCTGGAGGCCACGGAACCCCGGTTGGAAGAGAAATAGATTACCAACTTGAGGGTTGCGAGTTCGAATCCAACCAAAGACTGTCCTGTACAAAGGGTGCTAGTGCACGTTAAACCTGTCGAGACCTCAAATGTTCTCACTGTGGCGTAATGTGGAAAGTTTGAATGATTGGACGGCCAGATCAGTCGTAACCTCGTGATCTGTCCGTGGTCAAAAATTTTGTGGTTTCGTCCTCGCATCTATTACTTTCGTGTTTAAACCGCCAACACCGGTTGTTACCCACCAGCGTGACGTTAATTAAAAATACCATACTTTACAACATCTGCGGAAGACAGCTGATTGTTTAACTCGCATACTAGAATTTCCATATGCATCTAGTGCTCTATTTTCGTCTCTATTGACTGTCAGGAATTGATCCAGGGACGCCAAAAGGATAGTGTAGGGATTGGTTCTCGCCTAATAGGAAATCCCTCCTAAAGAGCCCTTGATATAGCAGTTACTACCTCAAATAGATATTAAGAAATCATGCTGGTAAGACGTGCTAAAATGTTTCCAGTTAAGATGTAATTCATTCAGAATAAACTGGATGTTTTTTAAAGTTTTCTTTAACTTGTCCCAATCGTGTAACTGCCCTAAATGTAAAGTGTGCATATTTAACCAATATGGTGCTCTGTCTGAACATGAGTTTTACAGTTATTGGGACACGGCCTCCTGGTTACTTTTAACCACTTGTTTTCCCCTCTGATGAGTTAAGATAGTTAACTCAATCTAAACCCCTAGTATTATTATTGAATTACTTCTTAAATTGAAACATCTTAGTACGTCTTAACAGATTAACATCTTAACATCTAAAAGAAGAAGTAACTGATATATAGTGGCTGCTTTAGGAGGGAACTCCTATTAGACGAGAGGGGTTTGGCGGGAACCAATCCCTACAGTATATTGATCTTTTCAGCAACGAAATTTTAAAAGAGCGAAAAGTTACATTCTAATACTTTCGATACAAATATCGCTGGAGTGCCATGTGCATTTGGAGAACGAACATTTTTTCCAGGTTGGTTTCAACCAAGGAGGTCAAGTGGCAATGTGCGGTTGATTTTGAACATTATGTAGATATAAGTAATAAGGAAAAAGTAATCAACAAGAATGTATTTTCTAGAATATCCCTTCATCTTGGTACTGTAGGTCTCGTGTAATAATATTTAAATAACAGCAGAAATAGAAACCAAGCCATTCTACTCTATTCAAATATCGTCTTTGACGGGTAGGCTGAAGCTGAGTAAAAATGGAAACTCCAGTAAACAGCAGAAATCTCTTAGTGTAATTTTAAAGCAGAGCTAAAATAATTTGGTGGCCTGCAAGGAAACTTTTGCATTCTTCAGCCTTTAAAGAAAGCCCATGCCTGAATGAATTTATAGAATCTCAGAGTAGAATTTAAATTTTTTTTAAAGAGTATTATATCGTGTAAATGCTACGAATATGATCGGAACAAAGTTTGCGAACACATTCCATGACTAGTTTATGCATAACGCTATCTTAAAAGTTAGTTTTCGAATATACTTCAAGAACATACTTGAATTATAATGTTTAGCTGCTTAAATCAAGTTGTTTGCTTAAAGAAAAAAAAGCGTTAATCTGCCATGTCATCATATTTTTCATAATGTATTTTATACATATGACATTTTGTTTCTTAAATCTCAATAACAGGTTGTGGGTTTTCTTGTGGGATCACCTCTATGGAATTAAAGGTGTAGATTGCACAATATGTATTGGGTTAATTCAAAAGTTCATCCCGTTTTACTTATGTTTTGACAAAAAAAAATTGAAGACCAATTCTGTGCTTTGATGGCAAAATGTTATGTCACTTTTCTCAAAAAATTGAGTAAGTCTCACCCTGGAGTCTTTTTTGTTAATGTTTAGAAGCTGGCAAATTGTCGTAAGTCTTTTTCTTTCAGTTTATGAGAACACAAAGGTGGAAAAATTGTAATAAATCAAAAACCACATAACCACATGTTGAATCTTGAATCTTAAAATTACTGTCACGAAAATTAAAAAAGTGACTTATAACATTTAGTCATCCGAGCACAGAATTATTTTATTTACTAAAAACTATATTATTTCGATATAGTTCATGCCATTCTGTTCCATGACCTTTCTCCATTTCTCTGGTAGCTGTACCATTCTGCGCTCAGAGAAGTTATGAGGGTTTTGGATAAAGAACTCATCCAGGTGACGAAACTTTCCAGGAAACTGAACCACATCAACGTTAGTGTCACCCCATACAACATATTACTGCTTCAAACATTCTTCTTTTAACAATATAAAAAAATCATATGTCGAACAGTGCCTTATTTTCTGCCATTTTGAATTCGTAACAAAATGTGAAAAACAACCAGCTAACACAATTTTTTACACAAGTGCTCACTGAAATTCCTTCTTCCAAACAATATCAAAACATTAAGCATGTGAAGTAGATAACACATCGCCTAGCAAACTATGACGAGTGAATACTTAAAGTTGTCCACTGATTGCACTTGAAGCTTAATGCTGTGTCATTCAAAAGTTTGAACAGCTCGTGATCTAATGGCATGGGAATACAGAATTTGTTAACATTATTTATAACTTTTTGTACAGTGATGGAAATCCAGTTCATATAATGTATTAAATATTTAGTAAAATCAGAAATAACACTGATTATTTTAATCTTACACGTACTATTATTTCTGGATATTGTGCATTATTGTTACACTAAGTAGAAAATGTACTCTCAAATTCTAACATCTAACTTTAAAAAAGTGAGCAGATACATTTGGAAATTTTGATAAATACAGAATTAACTTAATTATATATGAATAAATAATTTGTAAATAATTAAATTTAAAACGTGCTCTATTCATTCTTTGACATAATTCAATTAACGATGTAATTATTCATGCTTGTTAGTTGAAAAACATAAACCCTTCGTCACAATGAAAAGCTAAGTTATAAAATGTACTTTGATATGGGAACACAACAATTATATAAATGTTTGCTTCTTTGTATATTTGTATACATAATTTTAATTGCATTTATACATTGAAGTAGCAGTTTAAAGAGCTTTCAAATTTAGTTTTCATTTTTCTACTATTCAAATCAATTCTGGAACAAATTTAAGAGGAGTTTTCTATTGTATTTATTATATTACTTTTGTAGAATCCATCCTAAGAAATTAAACAAATATCTAAAATAAATTTATATCATGCTGTTCAAAGTATCATTAGTCTGTAATTAAACAATGACATTTTTTTGTCAAAATAAAGAACTCATTTAAATGTTGGGATTTTACGATTGAGAGATTCATAGACACATAAATGTTTTAAATCGAGGCGAATATTTTCACAAAAACATTTGATTTATAATAACGTTCTTAATGGGATTTTCTCTAAATTTAAGTATGGTTCAGAGATCATTCTTAGCGGAATTAAAAACGGTCCTTAATGACTAATCGGTTGAGATTGCGCTCTGTCATTTGCTCAATCAATTTAGAAATCTGAAAATGTTGGCTTTTTGCCACGTCCTGATTTTTGAAGATCTGTTCGCAATTAATGTTTAGTCTTTAATCATCGTGCGAGAGGTTGTTAAATATTTGTTGAAATGGAAGTTCTGTTTTTGAATTATTCTAAATGAAGATGGAGTAATGTGGCCATTTTATGTCACAAGTGATTTATCGAGAGCCTTTTATATGGTTTTTAAATAAAACACTCATTTTGGTATGTAGTTAGATAAGCATGTTTTATTCTTTAAATCTATTTTGTTAAAACGATGGCTAAAAGAGTTTTAATATATCATACAAAGCAGAAATATATTTGTGTAAATAAGCAAAAACTTTCGAACGCAGTGCTCTGAGGTTATAAAGTTTCAAGTTCGTTACTTCGTTTCCCTTAAAATATTAGAAATAAAATTAAACCCTCCAACACCCGGGAGCAGAAAGTGCTTAAAACTGTGACGTTCGTCTCAGAACAAAGTCTTTGTAGAACAATTTTTACTTAATTTCATAGAAATTTGTGGTCGATTTGTCTTTTAATCATAAGTGACGATGTTCTGCACTGCAAAACGCGCTCCTTGTCTCACCTTTTTTTTCTTTTCTAGCTACGGAACAACCTCCTCTTCACCAACCAAAATACCAAACACTTTTTAAATAACAGATCTTCTATGTAAATGACAAAATATTTAACTTCAATAGTTATCGACAGAATTGCAAATTCTGAAAGTATGCCTTGGTTTTAAATAAAATAAGTAAATCAATTATGATGTGTTTTATTTTTTTATGTAATACATATTTAGCCGACAGTTGAGTTTAACGTCTGTTTTTGATTTTACTTCAGTTTTCAAAATTCGGACAAAATGCCTGCAGAACAAATGTCATTGCTTGGAGTTGTGTTTCAGAACACTGAATATAATTTTGCACCTAGGCCCTCCAAGAGTTTTGGACCAGAAATCTTCCATACCGATCTCACAAAATTCGATAATTACGGCATACCTCGTCACTAAGATACTCATAATTTTCTGAGGAAAATATCAAGACCTCGTCAGTTTGTTTTTAATGAGGTATCTTGTCCTCGTGAAACTTCCGTTTTTGTATGACAGAAACTGATAATTTTTTTTTATAGATTCGAGGTAACTTGTCCATTTAGATTTGATCAGTTTTGATAATGTTTGCGTTTTTAATGAAATACTATGTTGAGATAACCACCATAAAAGTTAATACAACTTTGCGCAAGATACTAGTTCTAGTAATGAAACTCGTCGTGAAAAGAGCGCTAAGTGGACAGACGTCAAAAAGCTGTTCGCACGAAACAACAAGATTTACTGAGGAAATAAGCTCGTCCAAGCTTGAAGCAGCAAAAACTCTCAGAAGTCAATAAAGCAAGTAATACATAATCTTACCGTTAAAAATAACTAATTTTAATATTTAGTGAAGCTTATATTACGCGTTACCCCCAGATGGAGAACAATATTCAGTGTTCTGCAGCACAATTGCATGCAATTGCAATTGTTCTGCAGGAATTTTGTCCTAATTTTGAAAACTGCAGTCAAATCAAAAAAGACGTAAAACACAATTATCGGCGTATATTATTATGTATTACATATTTATAATAAAACATCAAAATTGACTAACTTAATTTATTTAAAACCAGGTAATAATTTCAGAATTTGCAATTCTGTCGATAACTTTTGAAGTGAAATATTTTGTCATTGACATAGAATATGTGTTAATTATAAAATGTTTGTGATAATTTGGGGCGGTGTAGGGAGTTTGTTCCTCAGTTAGAGAAGAAAAAAAGGTGTAGAAATGAAAGCGCTTTGCACTGCAGAACATCGTAACTATGATTTCTTAAAAATCGGCCAAAATTTTGATAAAATTAAGGAAAAATTGTTCTGCAAAGACTTTGCTTGTTCTGCTACGTACGTCGCAATTTTAACCACTTACTGCTCTCGGGCGCGTTACATACACGAAGTTGAGTGGCTCTTTCTACTCCAAGAGCACTTACTGTGACCTTATCAAAAGGTTGTCAGATGAGAACATGAAAATCTTTAACTCTAAAATAGTAACAAAGCAATAGCTATAAGCGCAACAAGTTACACATTACAATAAAACTTATACCATGCCGGTATAGCTGTAATATTTTACACTGCTGGCCACCCAAATTGCAACACCAAGAAAGACAAGAGGTATCACAACAAAATTTATTTTGCAGATAATATGTTGACCAAGTATCAAATGATTAAATTTATAGACTTCTGTGAAGTGTGGTTCCTGCCAAAATCAGTAGCCAGAGTAGCCGCCATTGTTGGAGATCACCGCTGCCACACGCCTCGGCATTGATTCAAAGAGACTTTGGATGTATTCTTGGGGTACAGCAGACCAAGCAGCTACCACACGTTGCCAAAGTTCATCTGGTGTGGCAGCTGGGGATGTAATCTGGGTCAATCGTTGAGAAACCATGGAGCACATGTTTTCTATCGGCGAAAGATCCGGAGAGCGAGCTGGCCAGGGAAGCAATTCAATCTGGCGATTGACGAAGAACCCTTGGACAATGCGTGCCACGTGTGGTCGTGCATTATCCTATTGAAATATGTCTGTGGGCAAGCTCTGAAGGTAAGGAAGGACAACTGGCTCCAACACCTCGGAGATGTAGACCTGGATGTTTAAAGTACCGGCAATGCGTACTAGAGGAGTGCGAGAGTGATATCCAATACCGCCCCATACCATAATACCCGGTGCAGGACCAGTGTGGCGGTGCATAACGCAGATGTTCAGCATCCTCTCTCCACGGTGTCTCCAGACTCGAATCCGACCATCGTGGTGTTACAGACAGAAGCGTGACTCGTCCGTAAAGACAATTTCATTCCATTCTGACCGTCCACATTCTTCTTTCATCGTACCATTGGCGGAGGAGACGTCTGTGGTTCTACGTCAAGGGTAGACGAAGCAATGGACGTCTTGCGGACAGACCACTCTGCTGTAAACGGCGTCGAATGGTCGCGCAGACACTGGATGATGCGTTACAGACTGAATGTGCTGTCCTATGGTTCGTGATGAGGCTGAGCGATCCGTCATTGTCATACGCACAATATGCCTGTCATCACGTGAAGTGGTGCACTGAGGTGGATACGATCGAACACGTCGGTCCGTCGTACCCTCCTGCATCCAACGATCACATATCCGCATTAGAGTTGTTTGGTTTCGTCCAACACGACTACCGATTTCCCTGAAAGATAATCCACAATCTCGGTAGGCCACAATCCTTCCTCTGTCGAACTCGGATATTTGATCAAAAGATGATCGCTGTTTTCTACGAGGCATAATTGATCGGTTTAAAAAAAACAAAAAACAAAAACAAGAAAAACACAATTGCCGTACTTGAAATCGTCGAAATCTCCGAGCCTTAAATAGCGCTTTGAAGTGGCGCCACAGGCGCGCGTGATGTGCGTCTGCGCTGAAATTCTAATCATTTGCATACCCCACCTCCGCTAATGCATGTTGTAAATTTCCTATTACTTGCATGCTTCCTTCAGGGTGTTGCATTTACGGTGGCCAGCAGTGTATTTGGAGGAATAGATATGAGCTTATATGTTTTATTTACGACAAAGAAATGTAATTTTTTTCAATCCTACGTCAACTGAGCTGTCAAAGAAAATAATCTGGGGTACACATTATAGAGTGAATATCAAAGAGTGGCCAATGGTAATCTTTTTATGTTCCCACGATCATGTAGCCTAAACTAGTAATGTGATTTGTAGACTACTTTCGTCGTACCGGTTAGAAACGAAAAATCATTATTTGATTGGTTCATGGGATAGGAGAAGACACATCCATTGATTTATCATTTGATTGGTCCCTGTGGCAAGCAGCATAGCATTTTTGGGCGATTTTACCATTTTTTTTCATTTTAGAATGCACATTCAGACATATACCCTGTCATAAACTGTTCTATCCACAGACGAGGAGATAAGATGCTAAATCTCGTTCAACCAAGATCTTTCAAAGACCAGTTACGTCATTACTAGTGGACATGGTTACACTTTTGAAGGTCCTCTCAATAGAAATGCTTAATATTGTATTTATGTTTCTTATCTTGTGTAACACACACAGAAATTCACTTGGTTGATTCCATAAGATCATGGGTACTGTTAATCGTTGTTGAATTGAGTTCAAATGAAGCAATTCAATTGAGCCTCCCCTAGATTTAGAAGAGAGCATCTGGAACCACTCGTGCAGATTTATTCTGATTTATTCTGATAATTTAACGCGGCAAAGTCCTTCCAGAGCAGACCACTATATTATTCTACGATTTATGTGTACTGTGACAACATTTCTTATTTGGAATTTAAAATAACTAAATATTATCAGTATTCTAAGACCATCTATCTTCCGGTCGTCGTGTTGCTCCAGTACAACGTTAATTAAAATACCTACTTACACTCTGTCTTCCAATGTTGCAAACAATGACATCACATATCCAATAACCCTGAACTACCCCCAACATTTTGAGAATCTTTATTGATTTTATCAACAGGTTTCATTTTAGGTATATTTGAAAGTTCATATATAAGAATTACAGACTTTAAATGCAGAATATGTGGAATTGATGAGGCTTAATACTTTTCATACATCATTGAAGTAATATATATATGATTACGTTAAACTTTATTTATTCTGAACATCGAAATTGTGCTTTTACCATGAAAGCAAACTTCTTTCGATAGGCAAATAGGTTTAAGAAGAAATAAAAAGGATTCTTATACGAAATGTAAATATTGCCTGCAGAAATACATACTTTATCAAAAAGAAAATCAGACATTTTATAAAGATTTTAAACAGTCAATGATTCTCGGAAATTCCAGCAAATTCCAATAATAATTTGTTTATTTTCAAATATTATTTTTGATATGGAATACTAGTGTAAAATTATCCTTTAAATATCCTATAAGCTTTAGATTTTCCATATACATTTCACGATTGGAATTTTCAAAGATTAAATTTTTTGTTACACTACTTCAGATTTTTCATTAAGTATAAAATTTTAAAAACAGTTCTATTTGAAGAATATATACATATATTCGAAATTCCTTTCAAATGGCTGTGATCATCGTAAACAGAAATGACTCGGAGGTTCTTAATACATGTGCAATGTTCCATCTTATTTTTATGATACGTATTTGCATCGCTAATTTTAATAATTCATTCGGAAATTATGAATTTTCGGCGATACTGTAAGTAGATTCAAAGTAGTCTGCAGAGAAATATGTAATTGACATAAAAGAAATAAAATAAATGCTTTTAGTAAATTTTTAAAGTAATATCGAATAAAATATAACCAAGTTGACAAGTTGCGATAATTGGATGCTTCGTGCGACAGCTCCTAATCAAATAAATCAAAATAAATCCAAATGCCGGTAACTCCAAATTGCATACATTTGCATTAGTATTTGCTGATAAAACGTCTTATATACAGTTTAGTAATTCGGATGGGTAATTTATATTGACATTAGACTGTGGTCTAACTATCAGTTAGAAAGCAAAGTGTGACCATTTAGCGATAAAAAACAACTATTAAAGTAATTAACTTGTGTACCCGTATTCCATTTTTAAAAAGAAAACATGTTGGTACGCATACACGTATTTCGATCAATTTAGTGTAAGAAGACTGATGTTGGACCAATGTGTGGCTTGTATTCCACTTCCAAGTGATTTCGACGAGATATATCGTTCATCAAGATGAGACCAATTCACTGATAACTTGATATCTCGTCATTAATAGCTGACTAAGTTAGCTAATGATGGGATATCTCGTCATAAAGACCAGACTAAGTTTGCTGATGACGGGATATCTCGTCATCATGACCTGACTATGTTTGCTAATGACGGGATATATCGTCATAAAGACCTGGCCAAGTTTGCTCATGACGGGATATCTCGTCATGAAGACCTGACTAAGTTTGCTAATGACGGGATATATCGTCTTCAAGACCTGACTATGTTTGTTGATGACGGGATATCTCGTCATGAAGACCTGACTAAGTTTGCTAATTTCGGGATATCTCGTCATCAAAACCTGACTAAGTTTCCTGATAACGGGATATCTCGTCATGAAGATATAACCATAAAAATGAAATAGACGGAGCATGTGTCCGCAGTTTCATATTATTTCTTCCAGTTGCGCGGTTTCAAGATGTGTCACTTGGCTATGGGTAAAAGCATAAACCCTAAACTATTGATTGGTTAAAGTCCTATCTTCCGTGACTAAAAACTCTAGTCTGCACTTCCATGACCAATCGGATTAGTCGATTTGTGATTTACCCTTCAGAGATCTTACGACAGCGACTCTGCAAGTCTATTTCATTTTAAGGTCGATTGATAAAACCCATTTTTTGGTGAGGAAGTGTTCAAGACCGAGTTCTAGGCGGCAGTGGTTCGATTCCTGTACCTAGGTGTATTTATCTCTTCTGTGTCAGTAAATTTTCAATGTGCATTTATTATATGATATTGTATGTTTTGTGTCTGGCACAGCATGTCTAAATGCGACTCTTGTACCATTAAACCCCAAACCAACCCTCCAACAATATCAAGATCTGGTCAATTTTCCACCGACCAACCGGTCTGGTGGTTAAGATGTTAGTCTCTAGATCGGAAGGTTACTGGATCGAATCTGAGTCAGCGCATGGATATTTGTAAGTGTATTGTGTAAAAGCGGCTAGTGCAACTTAAATCTGTCGTGGCAAAAAGTCCTCTCGTTGTGTTGGTGTGGAAGTTTGGAAAATGGGGTGCCAGGTGAGGTGTTGCCTCAACGTCTGACAGTGGTTAAACATTACGTGGTGTTGTCCTAGGATTTTTCAAGTGAGGGATTGATCCCGGACCGTCGTCATTAGCCCGTTGTGTTGCTCTAGTATGGCGGTAATTAAAATTACTTTACCTTATGAATTTTCCTCCAATATAGAGACACACGAGCTTGATGAACGAGGTACCTCGTCAGTCAGGATTTGGTCAGTTTTGCTAATGACGAAGTACCTCGTCACGTCAACTACCAGGGTGGTTAAATTGTTAACTTTTGTGGTGTCTTTGTGTGTTAAATTGTTAACTTTTGTGTGTCTTTGGCGTGTTGGTAAGTTTTGGTACTTCTGGAAAAATCGAGTTACGACCCAAAAGGTTTTCTCGTGAAAATTGGCATTACAACTAACAATCGTGATGACTAGTGGCTTTGTCATCGCATAAAACATGAAACGGAGATTCCAAAAATGCCGTTAGGTGAAAATCTCCAAAATGTAGATAGGTGCTTATTTGTGGTAGTAACAATATGTTATTTTCTGAAAATTGTGACGATTTTCTTTCATTGAGTTTTGCATCTGAAGACTGTTTCTGCTGAAAATATATATCCAAAGTAATATTCCTCAAAACTACAGCCAACAAAAAGGTTTAATCTTAAGATGCCAAACGTTGTGTCTGTCAGCAGTGAAGACAGTAGTTTCAAGTTCTGAGTTTGTGATTTGACGGTTATTTGATGCTGTATTCAAGCAGTAATAATATCTAAAGGTATGGATTCATTAAACCTAACTAAGTTTAGGTATTTGTATCCGTTCCTATATTTTAATGGGGAAATCTAATTAAATTATACATGTCATAAAACAGTGAAATCAATTTAATATCTCTTTTCAAGCAGAGTAGAATTAAGTAGGTCCCAAATTTGATCTGATGAAAACATTGATATTTAGTCTTCAAATAGACTAAGTATCAAACAAAACGCAAAAAAAAATTTATTGGCCTATGATTTTCAGCTTTTTACAGGTGATCGAATACCTTTATGATCCTGATGTCACAGGTTAGGATAAATTTTAAAAATTTTAGGAAAAAAGTTTTTGAGCCATGTTTGATTGTTTTGATGGGAGACCTAATTAAAAATGCAATTTTTACGTAGGTAAATAACCCTCTAAGAGGTTCAAAGATGTATATTCTATCTAATACTTAGTCTATAAATGATTTCTAACCAGGTTTGACCATTTCAGTGAATAGAAATTTTCCAAGATCTTTTAAAACCGATAGGGTTTAACCATTGTTTGCTTTTTGTAGTAAGCCGTAGGATATAATTTCTATTTGTTTCTCATGTATCAGAAATACCTTTTAGGTGTCTTTATTAACATAACATACTAGTTTACTCTGTTGCACGTTTAAAGCGATCCTAAATCTTACCAGAAATGGTTCAATTTTAAAACTTAAAATTGGAAAAGGCGTGGTATTTTTTTTTGTGTTGGGTAGTACTATGGAATATGAATGAGCAAGTATTGTGTTAGTAATAGTCTTCAATATCGATTCAAAATGGATTTAATCTTTAAAAGCGCAGGAAAAGAAATGACAAGATGCAAACGGTAACGCTAAGAACAAAAAATATAAAACTTTCGAAGAAAATTCTTAAAATAAATTTTACATAAATTAACATCAAGTCAGCGTCAATTAGTTTTATTCTGCAAAATTGTTTATACTTGTATGAGTCATTAACATTTTCTATTGATCCACGACCACGAAAGAGAAAGTATATTGTAACTCAACGAAAATGAACTTCAAAAGTACGCTTGTTGAAATTTTTACTGCGCCAAATGTATGTATACGTTATATGCAAGCAATTTAAATTTAATAATAAATAAACTTTTTCGAAAAAAAAAATTTCAGGAAACATTTTGTTTGAAATTAGTAGGTAATATTATGAATTACAAAACAATTTATACCATTTGTGTTTTGTAAATTATGTGTCAAAGCAGACACTTTCATCTGGCAATTTTTCTTACCATTAGGTGTAGATACGTGTACGCATTTTTTGGTTGGAATTCCTGTCCGTGTAATTACTCAAGCCATAATTTTTATCACTAATTAGTTGGGTATTTATATTTTAAATGGCAGTCATAGATTATTCCAAAAACAAATACACAAAAATGGTTTCGAAAAAATAACTCAAGCTGAATATTATTTTTTAAACGTTTCCCTTTACACTAATTCTTAAGTTTCTGCGCCAACCACAATTCATTTCTCAATGGAACATTCCCTAAATTATAACTTATACAGAAACAGAAACATTTGCGGTGATTTTTTTTTCAACACTTAAAAATGATGTTTCTTCAGAACAACAGGCAACAAGGAAATAATCGTATACAAAAAATAAAAACCTTACAACGCCGTGAGAAAAATCCCCAAATCAATAATTTATCACCAATTCCCAAGTCACCGAACAAAACCAAACGAACGACCTAACAACTCCTGTTCCAACCGAAGTGTGAAAAATACTTCCCTATCCGAAAACCCCCACCGCACTAGGAATCACAAGCGTGCAATTTGCATACATACAATCCTGCACGAGACGCATCCGGTAACAATAAATCACGCCCAGCTCAAAACTCTCCGGGATACCATACAAATCTTCCCAAGCGTTTCCGAAAATTTTCAACTCAACAGTTTCTTATTCTTGTTCCCTGTGCTCCTATTTCATTTTTATGCACGCGTGTCTCGATCCCAGCTCTCTTGGGGTTGAGGAGGATGAAGAACACCGACAACAAAACTCGTAATCACACTTCACAGCGTGAGCCGCTCCACGCAAACTCCTGATGCGGATTTCTTCCCGTTTTCGTCTTTATGCCCCCTTTTTGTCCCACATTCGGACATCTATGAGATATCGACGCGGTCCTGGCCGAAGAAGCCTTCCTGGAGGTATTACCGGAATAGGTATTATTTCTGTCCCGAGATTGATGGGATTGAGCTTCGCGAGTGACTCTAGTTTTTTTTTTGTTTCTCGTTATCGGGTATGTCTCCTATTCTGCGTTAGGGTTTTATTGCATTATTAAACAAAATAGGTTATTGCGTACTTTCGTGCGGTCGCTTGAAATGGCACGGAGAGGGATTTATTTATGGCGGACCATCCTCTTTATCCGCTACATAAATCAGGCGGATGGGGCATAGCGGGAAAGGGAGTGTTTCTCTTTTTCCAGTTGGAATTGTTGAAGGACGTTATAGGGTGCATTCCTGGGATTGCCACGTGGCCATTGAATCCCGAAGTCGGTACACTCCTGATGTAAGAGTGCTGTGGAATTAGAGCCTTAGCCGAAGTGCGTCGTAAATTTTAAACCACCAAGATGAACGTTTCGTTCAGGCAGCAGTAAAACACTATCATTGATTAAATAAAATTGAGATTAAAATAATCTCTCGAATAGAATTTATTTTCTTCGTCACATTATAGTTAAAAACTACTTTTGGTGAACAGTTTCGACAAACATTTCTTTAAAAGCATAGTGATTTGTGTCATCAGAAGACACAAAAAACACTGAAATTTTCGGCGTTAATTTCTTGATATTATTGAGTGGACGCTCTTGACTCTGACGGCTCACCAAAAAAAGGATTATGAGATTTAACCCCCCCCCCATATGATGTTTTCGACGAGATATCTTGTCCATCACGATCTGTGTACCTAGTAAAAACTACTGATGACAACAACGAGTGACAATTTTCAACTGTATTTTTGCACCAAAAGTTGGCCACTACAGGGTGGTTTTGACGCGAAGGTAAGTCACACAAAATATTAAACCCAACTGAAAAAAGGTGGAAACGTCCAAGCTAAAAATACGGCTATGTGAAAGCTATAAAAGGAAACGGCTCTGTGAATTCGATATTACTTACAATAATAGCCTACTGAGAATTTTGATTTAAATGCCTATTTTGCTTGATTTGAATGCGGAACTCGTCTATTCTGATAAACTTGATACACACTCCACGACCAATTAAACATTTCCCAACACAGCATTTCCAATTTAAATTGGCCCTCAAAGCGCTTTAGATGTGCACGGGCATCACAACCCCGAGATACCCACGTTACATTTTTTTTCCTTCTGTATAACCCTCACCTACAACTCTGCCTTATGCTTTTCTTCACCCTTGACGCGTTGTGTTTCTTGCGTCATACAACCCCAAACCAACCAATCTTCACTAAATTGAAATCCAACTCACTCTTCACAACTTCGACTACCTAATGAACAGGTTTAACCAACATAGAACTGTATGGCACGGATAATTATAAGGCAAATAATAAGTTCTGTCAATCCACAAACAGATTAGCCTTCGCAAATACGCCTTAACGCACCACTAACCCAAGGACCACAATTTCCCTAATCCTGTCCGTCGTTTGCTTCTTTCCATAATTAGACCTCTTCGACATCACTCTTATTTTACGAATCACTTATAACTCGCACACAACTCTGTGCAGCGAAACCCTCTCAGCAGGAGCATTTAATGCGTCTTCATCGCAGCAGCGTGCGGTCAGAAGCTAATGATTCTCAGCGAGCTTTAAGTATGATGTGGAAGTTCCCGGGCTGCAATGGCCTCTAAGTAAGCCGTAATAAGCTTTCAAAGACGCTGCACAGCTGCGGTGATAGAGGATCCATACCACCTTGCTCATTATGCGAGGCTGCTTGCCATTTGACTGTGCATTAATCTCTGGGTAGAGGAGTTGCCTGCAGTGCTGATATTGTGTCGTGCGTTTAGGATGCATTACGTGCTGTTGGAATGGGGAATGCAAACCCATATGCGAGTGATATTTGCTGAAATTTGCGGCATTTAAAATAGGCTAAAATTAAGAAATAGAGGTAGTAACTTTAATAGCTGATAGCGCAACATTTTTAACCCATCCAAGGTTATGTTTTGCTTTTCCTATACCAGGGGTAGAATGCGGCTCTTGGTTGAAATTTTAAATCCGTTATTTTTTTAATATTTCATACCTTTTTTTATTAATCTTGTTAAATTGACTATGTAAGTGAAGACCAAAGATCTTCATTAAATGTACTTTTTATCAATACATTTATACTATATTTCATTACTAATATTTTGAAATAATTATTTTGTACTTTCTTTTTTTTTCTTATATGTGTGCTTTACATAGTACTTAAGACTTGTGTATATATGTAACCATACACTAATCTACAATAATGGACGGTACTCCAGCGGAATTGCATAAAATCCGACTGCTTGTTTGGGGTATGCCCCGGGACCATTGCTTGTTTTTTCTGGTAAATTAAACGCCGACGCCTATATGAATATTTTGGACAATCGTGTTCAACCTACGCTCTGGCAATTTTATAGAATGGACGAGTGTTTCTTCCAAGATGACAACACTCCATGTCATGTTGCAGTCTCTGTCAAGCAGTGGTATCGAGATATGGATGTAAAACGTCTTCCCTGGCCTGCTCAGAGTCCCGACCTAAACCCCGTAGAACATTTGTGGAACCAGTTAGAGCGACACTTACGGACCAGGGGATCACGTCCGATATCTATAGCTGGCGACATTCTTGCAGCAGGAATGGACACAAATACTCATAACTGTGTATCAAAACCTTGTTGAAAGTATGCCCTGAGGGGTTGTTAGTGTAATTGCAGCACGTGGGGGACCATCCCCCTATAAAACATGTATTATTTACCTAATACCATCATATCTTGCTGGTCGGTTTATTATGGTAGGGTAGTGTATTAATTCAATTCAATTTGAATTTGTATTTATTACTTTGTAAGTATGGTGTGGTTCTTTATAATATGTGAAAAACTGCAATACGGCTTTCATTGACCTAGTGCGTGCCCTATACTTTCAAACTTTTGTCCTACTCTAGGTTTGTAAGCCTATATTCGTGTGAAGTTGTTTAATTGAAATTTAGGGATTTGATTAAATATCGCAACAAAACAGAAAAGGCTGCGGTAGCCCAGTTGTAAGAGTACCGGATTAGCAACCACTTGTTTGAGAGTTCGAAACGAAGTCGAACCAAAGACCGTTGTGTTCGCGGTGGCTGGGGATTTGTAAGTCAGTCGTGAGCTCAAATGTCCTTACGTTGTCGTGGTGTGGAAGTTTGGGGAGCGGTGAGCCACTTTAGGCATTAGCATCGTCATTTGACAGTGGTTCAAAACGACGGCATGTTGTCATCGGATATTTCTTTTCGGAATTGATCCCGGACTGTCGCCAATAACCCTACAAAGGGACGTTTATTAACTATCTACCTAAAAGTAGAAATAGTGATAGTAATATGATAGCACAACTTTTTAATTTCCCCTTAGGTCATTTCTTACCCAGTAATCCTACCTTTTTGTTCTAAGCAACCTATATATACATGAAATTATTTTACTGAAATTCAGTACTTTAAAATATGATCAAATATATATATCGGTGTTAATGCAAAAGTCGATATAGCAGATGATGTTCTTGTGTATTACAGCTTCATCATTCAGAGAGTATATTAGTGATACTAGAGTTCACTCATGTTTTTTTATTTTAAATAGCTATTTTACTTTTGTCTGCCTATTGTATTGAGTGCCATGTAATATTTAGTTTAAAAGCTTGAAAGTTTATTAAGTACCTCGATTTGTTGAGCGTATTAGAAATTATCGTATTAATTGCAATATACTTGGTTAAATAGTCAATATTTATTGTCTAATGGGTTCACGCGTATAATTCCAACTCGCAACCAACAATCTTCCCTCCATGTTGTTCGAACCCGTTTGAATTTCTAGACAAATACAAATAGAATCTTACAAAAAGATTCTATTCTGAGGAAAGTAGATATTTTTCAGTGATTCTATTCTAAGTAGAGGATGAGAAGAATTGTTATAAAGTATTCAATCTAAGGAAAGGACTACATAATCTTAATAAAGGTTTCTATTCTGAGGAAAGGATCAACAGAATATTTCCAAATTATTCACTTTCGAGAAAAGGAGAAGTAGAATAATTCCAAAGATTTCTATTCTAAGAAAAAAATATATAATCTTTCTTATCATGGAAATAATACATGGATTATTTCGTGGACACAAGAGGTTTTGACGAGATATCTCGTCATCCAGAATGCCAAAGATCTTCTATTTTTTGTTTATGACGAAATCAATCAAGTCAATTTTCCAAGGACATGATTTCTCGTCATCAAGTACTGGTCTGTTTTGCAAAGGACGAGAGACCTCGTCGAGACAACCACCAAGAGGGTTAGTACAGATCTCACGTGATGAGTAATCAGTTCACTAAAGTTTGCATGTATCGAATTCACCCACTGCTGAATTCTAAAGGGGAGTATTGTAATGAAAGAGAGAACCACCATCACAATATTCAACTTCACATTTAGCAATGCAACTCGAATCTCAACTACAAAATGCTCTTTGGAAGACTGCAGTTAAACTGCCTCCACCCATTCAACAACAGTCCACTTAAAATTAACATGGTAACCCAATATATACACGGGTCACAGTCCTTAATTAGCTACCGAGTCCCCTCTAATATCGACCATGCCATCTGATTAAATTGTCCGAAACATACAAGAACCGCACATCTGAGAAATAGAACCACTCCCGCTTGCAATTCCACTCAAAGCAAAGCCCTCTAAGACGCGGTAGTTTTCGATATTGGTATTGTGAAGAAATATCCTACATTACAAAATTTAACATACAATTTTGTAGTATTGGGTTGGTGCAAAACTTCGTCCCGTTCTCGGCGCTAGATAGCATTGCATTGCTTAACCAAAGTGTTATCTGCTCCACAGGTGTAAAGTCTTGATATTTGAAAGAAGGAGCGAGTACTTAGGAGTAAAACTGTGTCATTTCGTTTTGATTTTTAAATTGTGTTTCACTTTACGCTGCTGCAGATAGACTATTGTTACCACTAAAATTTCGTTTACACCAGCGGCATGGTATAGATCAGTTTACTGTGGATGTTATTCCCCTTTTAAGTGACCGCTGGCATCGATCACAATTTACGAGCTGTCAGCAATTGACCTTCTAGGCGGTTCCACCTTTTGTTCGGTACCCTACCTTCTCGTCCCTGAACGCTTTGGGAGAAAGGCAGAAGGTCGCTTCGGTGATATCGATCTCACGCCAAACGATACGTCACACAATGCTATGAAAGGAAAGCGTCAGTCGTAATTGCCACTCAAGGCACTGTGCCTTAACTTAGGTAATTAGGTAAGTGGGTTGTACATGCATGCAAAACAGCCATTCTGTGGGACGATTGAAAAATTCTAAGCGCCGCGTAAAAGTTAAGAATTAAAAAAGGCAGAAAATAAGGAAGATTTTCGACATAGTATGCTATTTTATTTTCAAATATGCAAGAGTGCTTCGCAGACGCAAACGAAAACAGCTGTGCATGGGGTGGAGGCCATTGACTATTACAAGTGCCCTAAATGGTTCGAAAAGATTTTTCACCTGGATCCGTTCTTTAGCCAGAATCCACAGAACTTGAAATATATAAGGGGATGATGCAGCTATCGGAGAGATGGAGAAAGGGCATCGAACAATATAGCACATAAATAGGAATTAAATGTAATTTTAGGTCAATAAAATAATTTTTCTTCAATTTTGTCAACTAAGAACAAAAAGAATGTTTGCATCAACATAAAACACACAATAGTGCAACATGAATCTCTACCATAAAACGGTCTTTGGTAGACTGAAGCTGCACTGTCTCCACCGCAGTCCACTTAATACTAACATGGTAATACACGGGTGGCAGTTCTTAATTAGCAGCCGAGTCTCCTTCTAATATCCACCTAGATAATTCGAAACCTACAAGAACCGCACAGCCCAGAAAGAGACCCAATCTCCCAATTCCGCACAAAGCGAGACACGACGGCGAAAACGCGGTCTCCAGCCGACTGGAAACACGGCGATAATCCAGGCCAAAACGAGGACAGCACCCGAAGAAAGCAAGAAACAAACCAAGCAAAGGAGCCTTCTACAAATAGCGGAACCATAACTGCCGCGATGATGAAGTGGCCGGACAATCAGGGCAGTGGCAGCGGCGGGAGTGGACGGGCAAGCGTAAACATTAGATTAGGCTTCGGAAAATGCCCGAGTCGGGTAGAGAGTGGGGCCGGGTCTCATCTCCGCCGGGAAATTGTGAATTCTCGTCATCTTCAGCGCCTGTTGTTTTTCACGGCGGTCAGGCACTGCTCTTTTGTTTGGGGAAGCGAATATTAATGTTGGCTTTTGTCCGATGTCTTGACTGTTGAGTGGCCTAATAATCTGGGAATCACGTTCAATTATTTACGTTTCCTTCGTGCGCGATATATTTGAGATAAATGTTATTTCTCGGAAGAAACTAGATCTTCTTTTTCTGTCAATACATACGATAAATAGAAGTATTGAATGAAATATATATGCAGGATGTTTTTCTATAAGAAAAGAAATATAGGTCTAGTAAAAGAAAATACATTTTCTTTCCTTACATAAATAACCATGATTTATTTCTAAAATATTTAGTTTATATTTAGTCTTTTAATTATACAGTTCTTTTTGAATTATATAGTCCTCAGCGGCACACCATGTTTGCTTGCGCAAGTTTATATCCATATAATCGCCTTGGAGCAGACTCTCTTTAACTGGCACTTTTTAACACACTATAAGCTTATTTTTCGTAAGGAGAAATACAATGGTTGCAATTGGTTTAAAAGATATAAATAACTGTATCAAAATGCTTGTTATGTATATGTATACGTGTGCATAAACCGTGGAAATGCGTAATCTTATATTTTACTTACCCTAACACATAAGACAAAATTCCGAAAACCGTCGTATTTGTATTGGTAATCATTCCTTGATTGTATCCAATACCACAATACTCATAATTAATATAATGCCATTGCTTTCCTATGAACCAACCCATAAATAACTGTTTGTGCTCTTTCAATGACCTCTTACTGACCATCTAACACATACTCTTCAGTCTATTGAACTTAACTTCCATGATGCTCGGATATCTCCCTCCTGGGTCTATCTTAGCAATAATGCTCATGCGGGCTTCGCTTTCAAGACATACCTGTGTATATGTGTGTGCTCATGTGCATATGCATATAATCTGTATGTAAATGTGTGAAACACGTGTGTAGGTATACATATATGAGTAAATAGCATGCATGATTGCGTGAGTTTAGATGGTTTAGTTCATAAGCACTACGGACATGGTTCCCCATACACGGTCGAATAATGGCTGATACTTGGAGAGTTGTAGATGACGCAGGTTCGATTCATGCAACTTTCTTGAGTTTCCCAGGTACAAAATTATATTCAGTGTTCTGCAACTCCAAGCAATTGCAATTGTTCTCCGAATTTTGAAAACTGCAGTTAAATCAAAAACAGACGCAAAACACAATCATCGGCTAAATACGCATTGCATACTTATAAGAAAACATTAAAATTAATTTACTTACTTTATTTAAAACCAAGACATGCTTTCAGAATTTGCAATTCTGTCGATCACTTTTGAAGTGAAATATTTTGTCAGTGACATAGGTGCGTTATTTATAAAGTGTTTGTGGTAATTAGGGTGGTGTAGGGAGGTTGTTCTTTAGTTATAAAATAAAAAAAGCGTGTCAAGGAGTACGCTTTGCACTGCAGAACATCGTAACTTATGATTGAAAAAAATGGGCCACAATTGTGATAAATTTAAGGAAAAATTGTTCTGCAAAGACTTAGTTTGTTCTGTGACGTACGTCCCGGTTTTAAGCACTTTCTGCTCCCGTGTTGAGAGCAAATCTCTTCTTTGACAATAAAACTTTTCATATGCAGGACACTGTCAGTCTAGTGTTTGAAGCAGATTGGCCAAATATGGTCCTTACTAATTATTTTTACTGAACAACTAGTTTACTAGTCAATTAATTTTTAACCCTGCTAGTGTATGGAGAAGATATCCCGTCCAAGATTATGTCAAATTAGGGTTAAGGACGAGATATCGCGTCGAGAAAAAATTGCCCTATAACTCCAAGTGGAATGGAGATTCCAAGTGGGACAAATAACTCGTTCCTTGTCCAGAACTATTGATAGTTTGGACATGGAAGAGGCTGGCCAGCAAAAGAGTTTCAGACAGAAACTGAACGCTTCATGGATTGATAAGATGTTGAAGCAGTTGGTAAAGACTCCGTGTTTACACCACTAAATTTACACTCCCAGCTGTTTCACACATATACCCGTTCTTCAACCTTCACTTGACTATTCTAACGCTTCTACAGATTCTTCAGATCAACAGACGTCGATATTTTGTCATTATGAGTGTTTTGTGGGGAAAATTATACTTCACAACTTGGAACCTCGTACCGCTGTGAAAATATTAATTGCTTTCTAGCAAATTATCATATTTCTATTTCAACATAATTTTCTCCAAATTATATTAATATGTTCTAGGTCTTATTATACCTATTGCGAATTTTTAAAATGTATTTTACAGTTACAAAAGTAGTTTCATATAGAAACTTTGAAAAGTATTTCAAAATCAAATTTTCCTTTTTATTAAACTGAGGCAGCAATTTATTTTAATTAAGAAAAATTCCTTAAGTACATATTTGTGATTTAATGGAACGATATATATACGAAAACTATTGCAGCATCCCAGATCCTTAAATCTCCAACGGTCGCAGTAGCACAGTTGGATGAGCAATTGATAAACAAACGGAGAGAGTTGCAAGTTCGAACTCGGTTCATTCAAATACCGTCGGGCTCTCAGGGCTTGATGAGACCACGATACATCTGTCGTGACCTCATGTGTCCTCACCTTGACATGTGTGGAAGTTTGGAGAGCTGGGTGCCATTTCAGGTGTACCTCGTCATCTGACCGTGGTTCAAAATTATGTGGTGCTGTCCTTTGATATTCCCTTGAGGATTGATCCCAATATAGTGTTGTATTGCTTCAGTAAGACATTTTTTAACTATTTGCCTACTTTAAATCTTCAGCTCGAAAATTCTGGTAAAGGATGGCCGATAAAAACAGTAAACTTCCAAAAATTAGCTTTGAAAATTAATTACCTGTCTAAATTAGTTTGCGAAATACAAAAGCTGACTGCTATATTCTTTGTGTTTAAAGATATATTACTTCAAAACAATTTTCTAAAGTTCTGTTAACTAAATCTGCCACAAAAGTTTTACTTGTTTTCAAAACAATATTTATAAGAAAAGGTTCTTTGATGGAAATTTGCTTTTTAAAAAAATTCTTGTCAATTGAGCTTAGCTTAAGTTTTGACGTTTTCAAATCCCTTCACTTTATTACTGAGAAAGAGGAATTGAGGATATTTTTCGTTTAGTCAATTTCAGGAATGAGAAGTAAGTTACAACTGTTTTTGAATTCTGCAATTTTTTAAAGACTGTTTCGCATCGCTGTACGTTTTAGAACTATACTTTGCTTCAGGAAAGTATGGTACATATTTGCAAAACAGGTTAATTTTTGGATGCCTCCAATGTTTATACAACAAATAGACATTATCGCTTTACAGTTAATGTTTTTTAACTGTCAAATGTTTTCATTCCGTCAAATTAGCTTTCGTGTAGAAGAAAATATTATGTCCTGTAATATTGAAATAAGAGTGTTACTCCAAGTCCAGCAAGACATTTAATAATTATACAGAGACACCATAAGAGACAAGTATCGAGAACGATAACAACATCGTAGACTCAGTCAATTAACTCACTCCACATCGTGAAAAGGATTGAATGATACAAATGAACTGACAAGAATACGCATACATAAAACTGTAATGTAACCACATGAAAGAGTACTATTAAACCATTCGTTAACATAATACCTCAAAAGAAATATACAACAATAGTAATATCTTCGACACAGAATTCAGTCACTCGTAATACAGAAACTTAGTGACACGATTCACAGAAGTCTCACAAAACTCAGTGGTACAATAACTCATTCTCACGACACAATGGGAAAGAATAAAACAAATAGAACAATGTGAGAATAGGCAGTGGACTCAGCGTGAAATTACAAAATAGATAAAATAATACTTTTGTGTAAGTCTAACATTGGATACTATTAAATACTCTTGATATACATTGGCCTGTAATTTCAACACAGTAACGATCCTTTTTACATGGTACTGAAAGTCGGAGTGTAAATGTGGTCGGCTTGCCGAGTATAATAGTTAAATTCTACTAACAGTCGTGTTTAATGTCCAAAGCTAAACCTCCATTGATACACCAGGAAATGCTTGTACGAATGGGAGTAAGAAAACTAACGCTTTTCTCGTAAAATCATGATCATTCGATAAATTCCACGAAGGTGTTCAGTGTAGCGCCATTTCTGATTAAAAGTGCAAAATGAAGTTTGGTCACGTAACCTCAAAGCCATGCGCCATTTATGCTTCGCCATTTTCCATCAAATAGCTTCGGAAGCTATTTAATTCGAACAGTGGATTCGTGATACGAGTCGGGAAACAAATATTCCTCACTCAACGATTTCGATGCAATACATTCCGGGCACGAATATAATGTCACTTTTTTCTATTGCAATTAAGTGTTATTTTTCATTTCCTAAAGCCAAACTTTAACGCAACTCGCTGTTATCGTTTACTAGACGCAATTGAACAAAAAACGTGTATAATAATCATAACATAAAGGAGAAGGAATAGTTTTTATTTGAAGGGCTATTGAATTTTCCTGTTTTTTTGTCTCTTTGTGTGCTTGAATAGGTTTCTTGATTCAAAGTTTGCTCGGCCGAAATGATAAAAAATAAGTACCGATTCAGAGAAGACATTACGAGTACATAAAGTTCAGTCAAATTATTATTTTGGAAATATTTATGCGAAATGTCGAAGACTTTAGATTTGTTTGTGTTTTCACAAATATTTTATGAACCGTTATCATCCAGTTTTGAATACAAACAAAGTTTTAATGTTAGAGACAGTTTTATGTCATAGTCAAAACATCTGAATCAGAACGACAAAAAAAAACATGAAATTCGCCTAAAACTAAATTATTTTCATCAACTCGCTTTCAAAATAAAAAAATTCAGGAATTGTGATTTATCGTGCTGTATAATACATCGAAATGAGTGTTAATCCCGTTTGCAAGAGAACAATTGAGTGAAAAACAATATCAGTTCCATAAAAGAGTACTTCAAATATTAAATAGATGAATTTCAACAAATTTAACGCTTACAGTTAGCTGCATGTGACCTCAAAGGTCTTCACGTTGTACGATTGGAAGATTAATGGATTAGCAACTGGAGGTTTGAGAGTTCGATTTCAACCGACCGTGTACATGGGGGCTGGTGCACGTTAAATCTGTCGTGGACATATATGTCCTGACGTCTGCGTGATGTGGAAGTTTGGAGAGTGGGGTGCTCAGGTGTTATATCGTTATGTCTGGTCAAAATTACGTGTTGTTCTCAGTTCTTTCCCTTTTGGATTGGTCCCGGAGCGTTACAAATGACCCTTTGTGTTGCTCCAGCGTGACGTTAATTTATATACTTACTTACCTATTTCAAGTGTAAAGCCTGACTGAGTAGAAGGAAATGAAACCCGAAACCCATCTTTACACGCATACTCACAACGCTTGGATTCAAACACAGCGCATTACATACATAAATACGACAGCGAAGGATTCCCAACGCTATATAGCTTCACACTGCGAGAAAGCGATCTATCTAGGATTGAAAAAAAAAAGAAGAGAAAAATATCAGTCCAAAATCGATTTATGTGTTTTTAATGTTTTTGAAATATCCTTCACACACACACACACACACACACACACACACACACACACACACACACACACACACAAACAAAAAGAGAAAAAAAAATCCTAAGTCTCACTCCTGATCATTATTCAGATATCGGAAGAAATAGGATTGACGCAAAAATTTCACGGAACACTTGGATATTTTTTAGGAACTGAAGATGGTAGAAGGGTGAGGCTGGGGAAAAGAGGAGCTCGTTTTCTCGGCCGCGGTATTTGAAAACGTGGTGGAAGATGCTGTTAGGAAAATATTCCTCGGCATATTTGATTTTGCTGATGCGCCGTAGCCGAGTATGCTAAACAGGGCGGCATATTTTATTTATGCACTGCGATATAGGCTTAGATGGCATATAAAGTACGATTCATCAGACGGTTACTGCTAGCAGTTACACTTGCTCGGGAGTGGTGACGGAATTACGGGAGATGAGTTATAAAAGATTATGCGGAGGCGATAAAAGTGAGTCTGCGATGCGAACACGAACTTAGTGGGTAAAAAAGGTCAAGTTTTCTCATATTTTAATAAATGTTCTTACAGTATGAATTTTGGGGGGTAAATATCACCACACTTTCCATTCTAGGAGCTATTTAATAACCAATTTTTCTGGGTGGAAAAGGAAAATTTTATAAAATACAATTCTCAGCCTTCTGAGGGCGTATATCCATTTTGTAACCTGAAGTCTTCGTAGCTCATCAAACCAGATTTGACCTTACTGATCAAGGGAGGCCATGATTCAGTGGGTTAGGCCACAGTTCAAGCAACGGGAATTGCAGCCGGCGCAGGTTTGATAACTCCGACTTCACCGTCGGTGTATTTCTTTCACCTGTGTTTGTAAACATTTTCTTGTCTGGGGAATGCTTTTGTCTTCTGCTTTGTCGGATTTGCACCAACCAAGCCAGCTTTCTAGTCCAATAAAATCTTTACTGGGATTCTTTCAAAAAAACTATATATTTCGTTTTCTAATCATGTGTGTTGCGAGTTCGAAAGCAGTACTTACACTGCTCTTAAATACCTCATCTCTACTATTGTTAAAGGAAATGTGTCTCTGTACGTCGTGTCCTGACGAATCTATGGCACTTAAAATAATGAAATTTAGCACACAGGTACTCCTAATTTTTTGCTATTTTTGTGCAGCGCCAGAATTTTTAAATTTAATCTAGAACATTTTGAAATTAATTTATTACTTTTTTTTCATCATTCGTTCTTTTCTCCGGAATGCGACGTCACCCTACCTCGAATGAAGAAGAAACGAATTTTGTGAATTTCGACCGCTGATGTCAAAAACGTTTTTCGTCCTAAAGCCTTGGGTACCATGCCAATTTTTCCTATTCTAGCGTGCTTTGATTTACGTTGTTGATAACAGCCACTTCGAGGCCATCACGACAATGCATGTATGGAATTCGTTTGCTCAGCAAACCAAATGGGAGTATGTAGCAATCACCAGTGGTCGCACCTGACCCCGAGAAAATAACTATCACGGGCATCGCCGTGCTGAATACGCAGTGGCTAGTCATATACTATAATAAAAATGTCTTGATTCTGAACTTTTGAAAGTTATTTTTAACCCTTAGAGTGGTTTAACGAGATATCTCGTCAGTCTAATCTAACCCATTTTGCTAATGACGAGATACCTCGTCATCAAGATATTGCCGATTTTTTTTTATGACGAGTTCAAACTATGATCAGTTTTTTTTTACGAGATAGCTTGTCCATCAAGATCTGGTCAGTTTAGCTAATGACTAGGGCAACTTTCTTTTTTGTTGCAGTAAAAAAGGGAAAAGTTGCATTTATCATTCCCAAAAGTTGCATTTAAGGAAATAAAGTTGCATTTATTTTTGATACACTAAATTCTAAAATAAATTATTCGTAAAAAATGAAAAATTTCAAAATATAATGACAGTTTTAGTCGTGTACGACAGTATTATAATACATTCTTAAATACAGAAGAACGTTGAATGGTCGATCCTTGGCCAGTAATTTCTTTAACATTGAAAAACTGCGCCAGCCGCAGTCATGTAATGTGCTGTATCGAATAGAAGAAGCACAAAATCCTTTAGCTCCACATTCAGAGATTTTAAAACGTCATCTACAAAGCAAACAACATATTGATGATCGACACTCGCCTCGCAAACTCTGAAGTTGATTAGAGAAGTTTCCTCTGGATTATCAAGAGTGCCAACCAATGTGTTAAAAGTTACTTATTGCCATTTATTTTACTTTCGTCTGTTAGGACAAACACCCTCTTTCCATGAACTTCTTGTTTGTTCCGGAATACTTCGGCGTTCGCAAGATAAGACACACGCGATCGAAGGGTAGGTTCAGAGGGCAAAAAAAGAAATATTAATTTCATATTAATTAATTATAATTAAAAAGTTTCAGGTAGTTGGATTTATGCAGAAAGTTGAATTGATGTTGCGGTTATAGCTCACTTGCAATACACCCCATGTAGGAGGAATTTTGGTTTTAGTACTTTACATGCAGCGTAGAACGTGTGGAAAAAAGCTGCATTTATTGCAAAAAGTTGCCCTACTAATGACGAAACGCCTCTAGGAGGCAATAACTAGGATTGGAATGGATTTGGGGGTTTTAATGGCGCCTGGTCCAAAAGCGGGTAAGATACGTCAGACAACCATCAGGAGATTTTTAAAATTTATCACTTAACTTTGTTACCTATTTCAGTATTGCTGCCGATATATTAGCATTCTGGCCTTTGAACAAGATAGGAATTAAATTTCAGCGTGGTAAAAAAAATTTCATAATAGTAATAGAGAATCAATTAACCACCCGTAAAAGTCTTACTTTGTTCAACACATGTACAGAAAAACATTGCGGTAAAACTGGTAAACTAATTCAACCATACTAAAACCAGATTATTGGAACCGCCGTGTCTCAGTGGAATCTACTTCGCTAGCAGCCTGCGAGTTGTCGGAAGCTCAGATTTGATTTTTGGCACTACTCCGGGGTGAATTCAACTCTCCTGTGGCAGTAAAATCTTTCATCTCGTGTGTCCAGTGGAGGGAAAAAAGGATTTACGCAGTTTGGCTAGATCTGGCCTTCCATAAAAAATAACCTACCCTAAGTTTACTTCTGAATTTAGAAGTGTTCCTTTATTCAATTCTTGACTCCGACGAAGTGTTATGTGAAGAACACACATGTTTATTACATTAACACATCGTCGCTATTCTTTTAAAAAATCTTTTAAGGAAACAAAATTCAAGTCATTATACCGCTTTGCACGGGAAGTAAAATATACGGAATTAACTCTTCAGCTCTGTAAAATGAACGTTAAAATGAAGCATGATTTATTACTCAAGTCTGAACAATAGACCGAATAATGGAATAGGGAATGCTTGTCAGAAGTGACCTACATTTAATAAGGAATTGGTAATCGTGGTCTGGTTTAGACAAAATAATTTCCCAAAACGCGAAAACCAAATAGTAAAATTTAATATATTGCTAATTAAGTGATGTTATATACACACTGAAGAGACAAAACATTATGACCACCTACTCATTAACGCGTTGCGCCTCTTTTGGCCTACAAAACAGCTGCAATTCGCATGTGCATAGATTCCACAAGTTCTTGGTACATGAGTGGAGACAGATTGTACCAAATGTCTAAGCAGCGGTCGCGCAAAGTCGAGATATTCGGACATGGTGATGTTTGATCTCTGAGCTGCCACTCCATGACGCACCAAATGTGCACTATGGGATTAAGATCCGGCGAGTTTGGTGGCCAGGACATTAAGTAGAATTTATCAGAATGCTCCTCGAACCACTCCAACACAATCCGAGCCTTGTGACATGGGTCGTTGTCCTGCTGGAAGATTCCATTTCCAGTTGGGAAGACAGACGCCATGTAAGGGTGCAACTGATCTGCAATGATGTTCAGATATCTCGCAGCGTTCATGGTCTGTTCTACCACAACTACGTGTCCCAGAGTCGCCCATGAGAACGTCCCCCCAAAGCATAATACCGCCACCACCAGCATTTGCATGACCTGCTGTACAAGAGGGGAGCAACTGTTCGAGTGGCAGACGGCGAACCCTGACACGATCATCGACGTGATAAATGAGAGATCGGAATTCATCTGACCAGGCAACTCTCTTCCAGTCATCCATGGTCCAGTCGCGATGTTTCCGGGCCCACTGTAGGCCTAGTTGACGATGATGATTGGTCAACAGAGGCACACGAGTGGGTCGTCTGCTGCACACTCCCATATCCAACAGTGTCCGCTGAACTGTGTGTTCCGAAACATTTGCGCTTGGACCTGTGTTCTCTTGAATAGTGAAAATAAATTTTCCAGTTCGAAGTTTTACTTTATCCGAATAATACTTTCTTATTAACATGAAAGTTCAATTTTCAGTTGAATTTGACTCTAATCTTGGTGGAAAGGTCCAAAGCTAGCTTTACAAAGTGTTTTGTCACATTTCACACTGTATGTTTTGGGTGTTCCTTTGCAGCTCTCTCTTTGACAACGACGTTGCTTTTCCCTCTTTAGTAGAAAATGGCCAACACCATCTTAACAGATATCTTCTTTAGCACTAGAAGATACAGAAGATATCCTGGGTCTACCTCCTGTTCTGATTGTTGTCTTTTTGAGATAAACTGTTATAGATCTTCGGAACTCCTTCACGTTTAGGGCATCACTTTTGTTGACAGCTTTGTGGATTATTCATGCATTTACTATTGCCATGCCTAGTGTACGAATAAAAAGTGGCCAGTACCACTTTCTTCCACAAATTTTAATTTCATCTAGTCCATTCAACCAGTCGTGGTGATCCACACCGCCCATATGTTTCTTGTAAGAATTTATCAAATTATGCATCTTCACGTTAACTTTATCGTTGTATTCTTTTACTCGCCTCTGCACATCAAAGAATGGTTCTAAAGTGCTGACATTTGTAAAAACAGTGACAATACTATTGTCATTCCATCGCACCAGGAAAATCTCGAAATTTTTGTCAAATGCAAAATCAGACGTGTCTCTTTCTTTCTTTCACATAGACTTAGATTCTCCTAAAGGTCACTCATGGTTTATCCGATTTTCTCGTAAGGTTTTTGTGGCTCCATAACCCTGTTCACAGAGACTTTTGAAAATATCAATGCTGGTAAAAAAGTTATCTAAGTATAAAGTGTAGCTTGAAGGTATCACAATATTATCTGTCAGTTCCATCACAATAAATAGGACAAAGGGATAAAACGTATTAAATACCAACCAATGAATCACCATTTCATGTTTTATGCTATGACACAGCCACGAATGATATAAATTCTTAGTGGAAATGCCGATATTCATGAGGATATTCAATTGCATGTGTCGTAACTCGATTTTTTCCCGAGACATCAAAACTTTGAACGCATTTTTGTAGAAACATTAATTTTGTATATCGGTGCCTTTAGCGTGGTGGCAAAGATGTATTTAAAAGGTTGCGGGCATTTTTGTAATACAAGAATTCTTAGAGCTCCTATTTGTTCATATCTTGGAAAACCACATAGGAACTAACTATGTAATTTTAACACTCGTACAGGTTATCTGTGAGAATTTAACTCGTCTAGACTTTCCTGAATCTATTTTATTCTATAAGGATTCGTAAAAGTAGACGTAAAATATAAATAAAATTTGTCGCATAAATAGTATCTGCGAAAGTAGAAAGGAAGGCTTTAAGAATTTCCCCTTACTCTTAGTTCCAGATACATTCACATGTCTGAACAGAAACGCGAATTCGATGCACTTTGTCCTTTTGTCCGAGAAGTACCATCATCTTTCTGAAAAACCCCTCAACATTTATACTCTCATTGTTCGACCACTATTTCAATGCGGGTCTTTTCCTCCTGTTCCACGAAAAACTCCCTCAACAAAAGAAGACAGAATAGAGGGATTTCAGAACCCAAATAAGACGCAGTACCTCAGGTGCAAAGCAAGACAAAGAAAAAACCAACAGAGTTTCGCCATATTTTTCGGGAATATATATATCTCCATACATACGCACACACGCGAAATCATGGAACAAAAAAATTGAAAACAAAATCGGTTCCACTGGAAATATGAAAGAAAACCAAACATCGAAATAGTAAGAGTAGTCTAAATCCCCTTCCGCAAGAAAACAACCGTAAAATAAAAGGAAACAAAAGAAAGTGAGAGGGGAATATATAGATAAAAAAACGCAACACGCCACTATAGGTAGGGTTGAAAAAACAAGCAGCGAAAATCTTATCTCCCAGTCATCAAGCTACACATGATTCTTCCATTTCTGTCATTCATCATTGCAAAATAAAACTGCCAGCTCCGCCATTTTTTTTCGTTTCTTCCATCAGGCTTTTATTTCGTCGTCCGCTATAGCTTGCATATCAAACGCTCTTACGTATTCAGTCGACGGCCATCTTGACTGAATCTTCGGTTCTGTATGCGCACGTCCTCCTTCGAATACCCTAACGAACCGTACTGCACGGCAAATAGAACGCATGGCTGGCTATAACGATTTGGGGGGGGGGAATTTCGGGGTGGCATACGTATGGAATATGTCTTTCCCTTATTTTTCGCCAGTTTTTTCGAGATTTTTATATTCCGCGCGAATTTTTCTGGAGTTTGAACCAGTGATTTGATTTCTTTTTCCGTGGGTTGTCTTTCCCCACAACTTTTGCTGGGAATATTAGGAAATTATTTCTGTAAATATTGCTCGGCAACTACTGGATCAGAATTCCTAAGACTTTTTTCGCGTCTTTCTTTTATTGATATCGATTTATTTTTCTTTATGTGGAATATTCTTTCCGCTTCGGTAATTATTCGAATTTCTCCTTTCGACCCTTGTACGCAGATTGTTGAATGTTTGAGTTCTAGGAACGTGACCATGCGTGTCAAGGATTCTTTTGCATGTCTAACGTGTTCTTTAACATTACATGGACATTCCGTAGAATTTTTATCTTCGGGTTCAGTAATCTTTTGAATTTATGTTCTCTCTCTCACAAAAGGGTATTTCAGTGTAAATATAAACTTCCAGAGTGTATATGTATATATATATATATACTATAATATTACTGGTCAACTGGTGCGTTTCAAAAATATTTATAACTCCGATTCTATCTTTTTCTTACAATGTAATATAATCTTTAAAAAAAACATAATTTCAGTAATAGTAATAGTAATTTTAGTTAACGTCGTACTAGAGCAACACAACAGGCTACTGACGACGGTCCGGGATCAGTCCCTTAAGGGAAAGATCCGAGGACAACACCTCGTAATTTCGAACCACGGTCAGATGACGAAGCAACACCTGAGCTGGCACCCCACTCTCCAAACTTCCACGCCAACCCAAAGTGAGGACTTTCGGCCACGACAGATTTAAGGTGCACCAGCCGCCTCTACACCATACGCTTACAAACATCCATGTCCGGACCCGGATTCGAACCAGGAACCTTCCGATATAGAGGCTAACACCTTAACCACCAGATCCGAGAAGCGGCTGCTGCTACGGTTTGATATCGTTTTCTTCTTATTCTTTTTACATTGTTTTGTTTTGTGCGTTTGTTTTTTTAATGGTGTTTGAGTGAGTGTATGAGCAATGTTTTGTAGCGTATTGCTGCTCATTCGTAGAAAACACCATTTTGTGATGTCGGGGTCAGGCTCCTCTCTGATAACGCCCTGACCCATCAACACTTTTGTTTCCGAAAATTTCTAATTTTTTTACTTATTGTAAATTTTTTTTTGCTTTTGAAATTAGGGTTAACTGACGAATATGTTTTTTACATAGCTGTCTAAAAACGAATTCCTTTTTATGTCAAACAAAAGACAAAAATCCGTATTTTCATCGCGTTTTGTATTTTTCAAACCCCTCATAATTTGCCTATTTCTCATCATTTTGTAAATCAGTACTTCGTATCTGAAGAAATGTCAGTCACTGCGTTTCTCTTGTTAACTGGCAATATATTTACTTACATTTAAGAACAAATTTGATTAGACATTTCAGCGTTTAGCTAATCGTGGTTTTTTATCCATGCTGAAATTGCCTACTAATAACATGCTGTTCTAACGCCCACTGTACCAACCTTTATATAACAATTATCACATTGGCTCAGCAGGAATTTCAACAAGTGTACCTTATGAAATAGAAATGTATAGTGTAAAAATTTGAAACATTTAATATTAAGCGCTATTAAATAAATATGAATTTACATTAATTTGGTTTCTCTATCGATTGTCATTTATTTGCTGCACGAGGGGCTAGTTAGAATAGGTATCTATGTAGTCAGGTATTTCAATTAACGTCGTACCTGAGAAACACAACGGGCTATTGGTAACGTTCCGCGATCAATCCGAAGGGAAAGAACCAAGGACAAACCCTCGTAAGTTTGAATTATAATCAAATGACGAGGTCACACTTGAGCCACCACCACACTCTAAACCTTCACGCTACGCCAACGTGAAGACAATAGAGGCCACGACAGATTCAACGTACATCAGCCGTCGCGTAAGCGACGGTCTTTGTCTGAACCTAGTTTCGAACTCGCAACCCTCCGGTGGCATACCTGTTACTATTCCAACTGAGTCCCCGTGTCTCCACTTTTCATTTAAAGATCACACTAAAGGACAAAAATGCACCGATCAGTCCAACTAGAGTCAGCTTATAAACAGTTTAGCTAATGCAACCTTAGGTTCTTCCTCACATAATGACTACATTAAATTGAAGGGATATCGAAACAACCTTTATTATGTCCAAGAATGCAGACCTCCAACTACAGCGAGGGGTAACGGATTAAGAACCGGAGTGTTGTGTGTTCGAAACTAGGTCCAACCAGAAACTATAGTGTACAAGAGAACTGTTTGCAAGTTACAACTGTCGTGACCTGAGATGTGATCCCATTGACATGGTTTTGGAGAGTGGAGTGCCAGCTGAGGTGTTGATCTTGTCATATGACCTTGGTTTCAAATTATAAGGCGTTGTCCTTGGAAGCTTCCTTTCCGAATTGACCCGTCACCATTGTGTTGATCCAGTGTAATGTTAATTAACTACCTACCAACTACAGCGACATTACAAACCAAAAAGGTAGCAAGCAGAACTGATTTGCGAATGCATCTACATTTCAATTGAACAAACCTCATTTTCGGAATCACTGCTCTTCGAAAACGTTTCACATTCCTCATCTTCTAACATATACAAAACCAAAAAAAGAAGCTAATGCAATTCACTAGGGGTGATGGATCATCTAGAAATGATTGAAGATCATCGGGTATCGTTATAATTGATCTGCCACTCGGCGTGTACGTATTACTGTTCTGGTGAACCTTCCTCTGCTGAATCTCATCATGGCATTGCGAAGCAAGTGCCTCTTTTTCAAAGAGCAAATCAGCACTTCGTGAAAAAACCCACCTAATGCGATAAATATAGGCCTCGTGTAAAATTGCCAGGACATGGGTCACGTGACATAAGCGATAAAACATTGTCCGATAGTCGATATCTGGATGGAAAGAATCGATAGTTCCTTCGGAAGTTATCCACTTGGCTGAACTGTCCACTTATCAAAATCGTGTTAGACTTATCAGCGTTACACCCGAGACAGTTCTCTTTCCCCGTTTCGTTCTTTCTCGCATTTCTTTGTTTCCGATATATTTCAACAAAGGACGGGACCCATACACAAAAACCTCGATCCGACGAACAGAAACAAACACAGCTGTAAATAAGTCGATCTTTAACCTTACCTTTAGCAATATTTCACAGCCAAGAGATCCAATAAAACAATACATCTGCTATAGAATTCTGTGCTTGGCGCATATTTGGAATAAAAAGACCTTAAGATGATTCGATTTCTTGGGATTACTTTAGCAATGGCCTCACTTCATAGTTATAAATCGGAATTAAATAGTAATCAAAAGAACTTAACGTAATTCGATTATTGGCTTTAAAATAAGAGAACACAAAACTCATCAATATGATGTATAGTAAAAACTTCTTTTCTGAAAAGAATAACATCTTTAGAAATTGTTCAATATATGTGTGTGTCAGGGTGAACGATCGGTGTCTAATATGCCAAGAACAGAGAGACAGTGCACACCTAAATTGGACATGGACATTTATTTACAATACATTACAAAGTTTCAAAATACACTCCGCACCATCCAGTGAAAAATACTCCCGATTCGCCTTCGTGCCCAGAGTGTCCTGAAACACCCTTTCCTACTTCCTGTCTCCCCATTCTCCACACATGTCCACTGTATATGCATCGTTACCAAAATGGGGTAAAGACAGGGAAAAAATCGTAACAATATTTTATAAATTTTTATCAACTCAAGACTTGTATTGCAACAATTTGACGCTCTTGTGCATTATTTTCTATTTAGAAGGAAATGAAATATTTAAATAAATTATGAAGCCTAGTTGGTAACTTTATAAGTATATTACTGCATTCTATACAAATCCTCAGCCTCAGTGTGCGTTTGCAATTTTGTCTTAGTGGTATACGCTTTCGGTAAAATTAACTAGATTTTGTACTAGTGTTGATTATCTTGGTTGTTGCTGGTCTAGTATCTCGTCTATCATTAGATTAGGTCAAAACTGACCTGATCTCTTGATGTCGGTATAAAATCGACAGTATCTTGATGACGACACATTCCGTCATTAGGAACATTTGTCAGATCTTTATAGATAAGATATATCGTCGAAGACACTTGTAGGGTTTAGAAATAAATTCGTGTCCTAGTACTTGGTGTTTAGAATAATAATTCCTCGTTACAGTGTGCCTCGATATACACTCGATAGCAAAAAAAATCGACGCACCAAGAAGGAGTTGTCCGATTACGATAAAAATTGGTGGATGTACAGAATATACATAGAAAAACATACGATTAAAATTTCAGAACAATTAAATGATGTATTTCAGAGTTTGACCGTTACAAAGGGAGGAAGTCAATAGGGCGTTCATACACCTCTGGCCTGGATGCAAGCTGTTACCTGGCGCGGCATATACTAAAAAAGTTCCCGGATAGTGTCCTGCGGAATTTTTTGCCCAATTGCCTATAATTGTAGGTCTAACTGGTCAACATCCTGGGATGGTTGCAATCGTCTTCCCATAACCTCCCAAATATGCTCTATGGGAGAGAGATCAGGAGACCTACCTGGCCAAGGAAGTATTGGGAAAGCTTGAATACAATTCATAGCAACATGTGCCATGTGCGGCCGGGCATTATCTTGTTGAAAAGTAACTCGGGATGTGTCAAAAGGAACGGTAACACAAACGGTCGTAGAATGTCGTCTACGCACCCCTGTGCTGTAAGTGTGCCATAAATGACTATCAAAGGGGTCCGGCTATCAAAGGAGATGGAACAGCAGACCGTAACACCCTGTTGTGGACATATGCTGCCCTAGACGTCAACAGACAGGTCTGAGGTGGTCGCCAAGACACAGTTGGAAACGGGACGCATCTCTAAAGACTATACGTCTCCAGTCAGCACCGTTCCAAGTTGATTGAGTCTGGTACAACTCCTAGACAACTCTTTCTTGGTATGTCGATTTTTTTGTTATAGAGTGTATATCGTGTTTGCTATTTCGCCTCGGCAAATAGTGTACTAGATATATCTCTCTTTTTAACCTGCCCCTCGATACATTTTCTATTTGTAAACAACAGTGGGAATCTTAATCTGTTTAGAATATATAGTTCAAAGACGCTTGATTCGAGTAGTTATCTTAGCTGAATATCTGTAACAAGTTTAGTTGTCTCCAATGTGTATGAGAACAAACTTTTCTTTTAATGAAACAAATTTTACAGATTTAGTATAATTTTTAATCTTTCCTCGTTGATTTTTATCCCATAAGTCACATTAGTTTTAATACAAAACACACGTAATTTGTCCTGTAATAAGGCCTTTGAATGTTTAAAAATAACGTTTTTCTGCATTCTTCTTTACGTCCTGTTGTGTGGTCTTTGAAATAAAATTATCCTTAATAAAACGCAACAAAAATGCTGAGGATTACAAAAAAAATTCCATGATTTACTGTTACAACACGTTTTTAGTCATGTATGCAACCAAATTTACTCTAAATGGTTCAGATGGCATTTTTTCAATTTTGCAATCTGTAGTCATTCCTGCACGACTTACCAATTTTAACCTTCTTTACCAATAGAATAAGGAATTCCTTTTTTCAATCAATAGATGTGGTTAGTTTTTTTAAATGTGATGCATGCTAACATCAATACTTTACTACTGGAAAATCTCTTGGTAGTCATAAGGTTAATCTTCTAATTGTTATGAATGAGATACCTTGTTTATCAAGATGTCCAATAATTATAATGCCGAGATCTTGCGTCTCAAGATATTGACGATTTTGTATGATGACGGGATCAAGATATGGTCAGTTTTTTTCCATTGACAAGACATCTTGTCCATCAAGATCTGGTAATGTTTTTTTAATGACGAGACATCTTGTCATGATATGGAAAGATTGTTCCAATGTAGTCAGACATATTATCCATCAAGATCTGGTAAACTTTTTTTCAAACGACGAAACACCTTATCTATCAAGATATGGAAAGTGTTTTGCAATCAGACGAGACATCTTTTCCTTCAAGATATGGTCAGTTTTTCCACTAACAAGACATTTTGTCCATCAAAATAAGGTAAGTTTTTTTTCCAGTGGCGAGACATTTTGTCCATCTAGATCTTGTCAGTATTTTTTTTCAAATGACGAGATGTCTTGTCTATGAAGATAAGGAAAGTTTTATAACAATGTCGCTATTTCTTGTCCATCAACATATGGTCAGTTTTTCCTAATGACGAGTCATCTTATCCAACAAGATATGGTTAGTTTTTTCCACTAACGAGATATTTTGTCCATCGACATAACGTCGGTTTTTTTTCAGTGACGAGCCATTTTGTCAAGAGAGGTTAGTTTTTTTCCAATAGCAAGACATTGTGTCCATCAAAATCAGATCAGTTTTTTTTCAAACGACGAGGTTTTTTTTAATAATTTTTGGTATCTTATGAACACGAAAACACTTATTTTTAAATTTACAGAATTGCAACGACATGTCGTAAGAATGATGTTCGTTTTATACAATTCTGAATTATAAATTTTTTAACCTAACTTTGGATTAAAAATTGCATTCGATCCTATTCATAACTCGGCTTCAACTTGATTAACTTGGCCTCTCCACAAAGTATTAGTTTTTAATATTTTAAGCATAACAAACGAGGACGTGAGATATATTATATTCAATTTAATAGATTCTTTTCCTCTGCCCCCATGATAAAAAATTAAGAAATTATAACGAGGTCAAGTTTTAAACCCGTGATTGGGTTTGTTTCCTGGTTTTTATCACGCAGGAAGTATATCATTATGAGTGAACGATTACAAATTATGAATTTTCTGGAAAAGAGTACTTAACATTTTCCGATTAACTCAGCATTAAAATACAAAATTTAACGTATCCTTACTATTTAATTTCATGGTTTAGTGATCTAGAAGCAAAACCTTGTTATGCGCTTACACCGATGAGTTCGAACATTGCTTGAATAAATAAATAATCTCTGCTGCTTCGAGATGAAATTATTTTCTGTGAGCGAATTTTTATTTTAAAATTTGTAACCACCTGCTATTTTTCATATTCTTTAAACTGCGTCTTGCAGTATAGTATACCAAATCCAATCAGCTCAAAATTATCTTCTACGGTTGTAGCTTTTGCTACTAAACCAATCTTGCATTCGTTTCACATAATTGTGATTTTTGACACGCACCCAAAAAATTAGCAATTATTTACCAATAATATCGTAGGTTATATATTTAAACTTCTGAATAACGCTGCTGCTATTGTATTCTATGTTTAAAATTAAAATTATTTTAGTAGTGGATAAAAATTCCTACTTAGTCAGTTTATTCTGAGCTAGTTTTCAGTCAATTACTATTGTGGGTGATAGTTATTCGTGTGCAACATTCGTAATTTAACATCAATTTCAAATAATTGGGCAGAGCTTTATCAGGCACTGTTGTGTTGAATTATATGCATATTAAACTGTTCTTTCTTAAAAAGTTAAGTAACGTGATTTTTAAGGTGCCTTGAAACACATAAATTAATTGCATATATTTTTAAGATTTTACCTAGAGTTGGACAGCTGAACTAAGGATTTTCAAACAATAAAATTCTACCGTTATAATTAAAAGTTATTTTTGACACGAATATCCTATTTTTTCAAAAGAATTTCTTAAGGTGTCGAATAGAAAAAAATATAATCTCTAGACATATAAACAATATACAACATTTAATTAAACTCTTCAAACTTCAAAGAGAAATATGGTAGGAAAATAATTTGTGCACAGTGCATTATTAAACTTGTTCAAATAAACGATAAAAACATTTTCTTAGTAAAACTTTTCATAAACTTAAAAATTAATGATATTAATGATATTTTTTATCTTATTTAATGAAAAAGTTCTAATCAAGAATATAATCTTTAATGTTGTCAACATGAGTAAATTACTTTTAAAGTATACTTGCATTTTAATTTACATAAAATATTATAGCGCTAGTTTAGTTGTTTATTACCATATAAATTTAGCTACGTGTGTTTTATGTTTCGATAAATTTCATTCTTTTACAGAGCTGGTTTTGCCAAAGCATTTGTGACATAATAACTATTATATCGAGTCCATTTCAATTTTGAACATATATTTATTACAAGACAGGACACTGACACAAAGACGATGAAACACAAAGAGAAGTGAGAGGTTATTCCGACATGGTCTTTCTGATACCATGTTCCAAGCCAATCTGACGAATTCCCCATCGGGTAGGGAAGACGCGCGTTACAATTTCCCTTTCATAGGTATTATCTGGAGATCTTTGAAATTCTTAAAAATAGTGAAATTCTTAAAAATAGTAAAATAAAAAGCTCTTCCTAAACCTTAATACAGTATTTTTAATAATTTGTGTAGCTCAGATACAAAATGAATCGACTGAAACAAAATATTCACTGTTGAAGATCTTATCAAGAAATTGAAATTTTAAAGTTGAAAAACTAAATATTTTCTTAGTAAGATTTCCAAGACAGTCTAGAAACGAGATTCTGGTGTGTTTTTCTTCCATTGTTGACATAGCTTGGTAGCAAACCTGGAAATTTTCTTGGTGTCCGTTGGAAACATTTTCTCTGAAGAAATATACGAAAAAATATTTTTCCCTTATGACTTTTAAAATTGACTACATTTTTTTTAAACTTTTGATGAATTTTTAAAACAATCGCCCAAACTTGCAAAATAAGAGCTTTTGAGACGACATGGGACTTATAAAAATATATCTCGTCGCCAAGGTTTAAGAATAGTTACAAATAGTCGCCTACGGTAGATCTGCTTTTGATTGGTGGCATATACTCGGAAATTACATATATCTAGAACTACATATACCTTCTACTAAACAATATTTCATCGATGTAAAGTTTGAAATTTCCCATTTAACTGAAAAATAAATGTTAATCTCTGATTGGACGGACATTGATCCGTGAGGCTCATTAATGCATATTTTATCTGAGATTTTCCAAATGACACTGACTCCCGATTCGTTTAATTTCCTAGCTATTAGTCTGGTAAATTTTGCACGATGTGGCTTATTTTAGTTCGACTATTAAAATATTAAAATTTATTTTACGCCCTTGTGTTAACACCCTCCTGGTGGCTTATGTTCGCATCGAAAAAAAAACCTGTAGCCAGATTCTAATGCACAAATTCGTTCTGAACTGTCACTAGTTCATGGAAAGGGTCGATTTATATTTCCTACTTGGATCTTAATTCCTGAGATGATTCCTGAGCGCCATGAGATGTTTTTCGGGGATAGTACTGCTTTTTCCCCTTTATACATTTAATAACTAAACCGCATCTATTGGCCGAAAGAATCCTGGGAAACTTTCTAGGGGACAATATGTAAAAGCTGGTTGTAATACATGCTTTACAGTGTCGAACATACCTATGATTTCGCGCACCTCAATGAATTAAAGGAAATTAAATAAGAATGCTTAAGATACTATATCGCACCCCTAGAAGAACAGTGGTACAACTCACAGTAAAATTATGTTTTTCAATTTTGTGAACCTGTGATGAAAAGCGGCAAAATTCTTTTAGGATGTTATTATTAAATCCATGCCTATAATTTAATCAAATGTTGGGCAGGAAAAGCAATTTATTTTCTATTCACAAACCAAAGCAAATTGCAACATTGTTTCTCATTTTGTTGCAAAACAGCTTGTTTTTAGTGGGACATTATTCTTTTAAGGGTGCAATATTAAGAACATTCCTATGATAATGCACTGACACTCTTCACGCAATAACACCCAAATTCCAATCTAATTTACTTTGAACCTCCATTTACATATTTTTTTTATTTCCAACGGCTGGGGTAGATGAAAAAGAAAACAAAAACAAAAAAAGAACGTAAACAGAAGAAGAACAACTACAAAAAACATCAAAAAGTACGGAGGATAGCCGAAGGCTATCACCCCAAGAGTCATCTAGCTTCCCAGTATCCCGATGTAACAGTTTCTCCATGGAGAGCTCCACACACACGCAGGTGATTTTTTCCACAGGCTGTTTTTGTCACACAGGGGGCAGGCAGCTTCAGTAACCATTTATATCATATTGTACCAATAAACAATAATATATTATCAGATTATAACAGCACCATTTTGCTTTCTAATTGTAATGTTATGGTTTTTTATGGAAACGTAATATATCCATATGTGTGTCATCTTTATGAAAGGCCTTTATCAAAATACTTATGCAAATCAATTTAATTATCCAGGTGATCGTCTCGCCAGGTATCGTAAATCAAAAACGATCAGATCTTGATGAAATAATCCTTCATTAGAAAACATTGACCACCATATTGATCTCCCCTTAAAATAAAATACCGACCAGATCTTAATGACGAGAGCTAATTATCATCAAAATGTATCATAACTTGATGGACGAGATATTTCGTGGAAACCACTTCGAGGGTTAAAACTGACAACTTCCACATAAATAGTATGAACTAAGGTGATTAAAGTTTTTGGTTTTAATAGTAAGCCCCATCTTAACCTCCCAGTGATTGTTTCGTCTAGGTATCTCACCATTAGCAAAACTGAAAAGATATTTGATGGACGAAAAATCTCCGTCGTTAGAACAAAACTGACCAGATCTTGACATGGTCATAAAAAAATTGTTATTAACTTGATGACGAGATATCGTCATTAACAAAAATTGGACAGATCTTGATGGACGAGATATCTAGTTGAAAGGATTTGGAGGTTTAATGGTTTTGAAACTCGATCAAACACAGTAGAATGTATGGGGTATTGGGCACGATAAATAGAGGGTAATCTCAAATGTTTTCATGTTGGCCTGGTGTGGAAAGTGGGATGACATCTCAGGTGTTGACCTAGTCATCTGACTCTGTTTGAAAATTACAGTGATTTTCCTCGGCTTTTTTCTTTGGAATAGATCCCGTACTGATCCCAAAATCCCGCTGTGTTGTTCCAATTGCAAAGTAAATTTAACTATCTACCCCTACCTCAAGAAACTCCACTAAGTAATTTTTAAATAAAGTTCCAGGAGTGTCCATTAAACAGATATGTCTCTAACAAGGAGTCATGGAAGAACTACTGATGGTTAATGAAGATCCCCTCTACAGGTGAAAACAAGGCATGTCCAATAAACTCGATAAATGCATATCCAATAAACTTCAAAGACACAATGATACATAAAATTTTCTTTAAAAAGTTAAACCTCGAAAAACAGAATAGGTTGTATAATCTAAAGACAGATATTCTAAGAAAGATATGATCATAGTGTTATAAGAAGTCTCAACCAGAAGGTATGGGTGATCTAGCTGGAATGTGTCGAAACATCAAAAATAGTGCTGGGTATTGCACGGGTGGGAGTTTTAAGGCGAAGAATAAAGGGGATCTCTTTTTCTCGAGAAGTGGAAGAATTTTATTCAAGAGGATTCTTTTGGGGGTATTTCGGGAACGGATACCATCCCCAACCACAACAGCCACGCCACTACCTGAATGCACAGTAGGGCAATAAATACCCAGTTACCACAATGGCAGAGGATTTGCTCGACTTTGCCGGTGAGCACTCCTCATTACCCTCCCCTCTAACATCTGCTAGCTTGAGTAATTGTACAATGCTTGGCAGCTGACTCCTCACCGTAGTAATTAACACTATGCCAATGAGTGCATTGACTGTTAATCTTCCAAAATAACCTTTGTAATAAGTGTACAAATATTTTTAACACTCTGCTCGTCACATTTCCAAATAGTATGGTTTTGTTTTTCCCATATGTCCCAATATCAGTAAAATTTATCATGGACTCAAATGTCATCACGCTGGGCGGTATGCAAGTTTGGAGAGTGGGGTGCTAGCTCGGATGTTAACTCGAGATATCACCTGACCTTGGTTCAAACGGCAAGTTGTTGTCCTCCGATCTTTCCAAATGGTTTAATTTCAAGGAAATGATAAATATAATATTTCCAAAGGAATCTAGTAATAAGTAAGGTTCCCATTCTATTTCAGAAATACAATTCCCAGACTTTTTCCATGCAAACTTTTACAAAATTACAGGTCATACTTAAGCATAATTCACGACATTTTTAAGGTGAAAAACCAAGAAACAATTCAGCATTCAATAGCCAGTAACAAAAACCAATTTAAGAATTATATACTGTAAAATTAATACGCAAAGAACACGTAATTTTGCATTAAAATAACTTATTCAAATAATCCAACACAGTTGACTTAAATCAATTTGTGATTCAATGTATCATAAGCGTTAAATTCTTCAATTTAAGCCAGTGGACGAAACTAAATTATTTAGCTGTTAAATATTGGCTGTTTCTTTTAAAAGAGGTTGAAAAATTCAATTCATAAAATAAAGTGATACGAAACTGTGTACGAATCTTACTGGCTACTTTTCTCCAAAGCGTCTGAGAACCCACATTAAATCATTCCCCATGTCATTGAGACAATTTTTCAGGTCTTAGACGAAAATTCATAACTATCTCCTACTTTTTCTGGATTTTTGAGACAAAATTAAATTTACTGACAATTCCAGGTTTGTCAGGTTTTCCCGGACCCATGGGAACCTTGGATATGGAAATTAGCAATATAATCTTTTCAAAGGTTTCTTTGGAATCCTTCTGAATTCCTTCATAGAATTCTACTCTATGGAAATTGGAAAAATCTTTCCAAGGGACTCATCCAAGAAAGAATATAATATATATCTCAATAGAGGTTGAAAGATCAAAGGATTCTTTCAAACAGACGTAGGTATTTAGTCATTAGATGTCTTGTCCAATCTTTCCCTTCAGGTTTGATCCCAGACCACCGCCATTAGCCCCTTAGTTTGCTACAGTGCAACGTTAATTAAAAACCTACCTACCATTAAGTGTTGTGTGAGGTAAAGGCAATGCTACACAAATCGGAAATCTCGCGGTGGCGAAAGGGTAGAGTAACAAGATTCAATCACGGCCCCTTCTTTATCGCTGCTTGACCCAAACCTTTTACTTTATGGTTTGTTTCAGCGGAGAGAAAGGAACTGCAACTTCCGAGAGCCTGGGATAGATATTGGTTCAATTCCGAAGTAGAAAAGCGGAACCATCGAAATATATCAAATTTTACGCTTCCTTTCGGGAAAGAAATATAGATATCTAAAATATGCAGCAGTCAGCGTCAATACGAACCTGCGGTGAAAAATTCCTATCGATTGTCCTTTCTACAACTGGGATTTTTGTGAGGAAATTTTCGAGTCGAAGGGGGAAAAGTGGGGATTTTCTCCCTCCTATTCTTTAAGATAAATGGACTAAATCTAGGGATTTCTTTTGAGAGTGGTTGTGGTTACCGCTGGTGATTCGCTCGTCCCCTGGTGTTTGAAATTTATAGCTTCCGAGCCACTTTGGTCTCCGGCTGTGTTTCCCGTTTTTTTTTTTTTGTTTCGGGAGAGCATTCGGTGTGTCTAATAAACTAGGTTTTTTCCGACTGTTCCGGGAAAAGGGATTCGTCGTCGGTTTGTTCGGGTGGTGGGCGTTTTATCGAGATTCTTGGGTGGGAATCTGTGGAATTTCTAACACATTGTTTCCGAAATAAGATGTAAGGAAAGAATACATACTTTTAAATCGATGCGTTTCATTTGATTTTTATTAAATCTCCGAAACGCTGGGTTGGTTAGGAACTAGATATAACCCCAAACCATAGTTAGTGCACGTTAAACTTGTCGTGTCTAAGTGTCCTCCCGTTGGTGTGGTTGGTTAGGATTTTATGGTGTATTGACCATATTTGGCCATGATGGGCCAGCCACAAGACATGCAATGCGAGTAATAGGCACACACCATAAAATAAAGCCGCGGTAGTCTGGTTGGAAGAGTGCGACTTCCAACCCCAGGGTTATGTGTTCGTTTCCAACCAAGGACCATCGCGTACAAAAAGGCTGGAATACGTTCAGTCTGTCCTGGCCTAAAATGTTCTCATGTTGGCAGGTCGTGGAAGATTGGAGAGCGAAGTGCCAGCTTAGGTGAGACCTAGTTATCCGACTCCGGTTCAAAAATACACGCTGTTCTCCTCAGATCTTTCCCTTCGGGTTTGACCTCAGATCGTCGCCAATAGCCCATTGTGGAGTTTAAGTGTGACATTAAGTAACGACGGACTCCACATAGACGTTTGGAGAGTGGGGGCAATTCGGGTGTTGAATTTGTCTTCTGACCGTGGATGAAAAGGACTTGGTGTTTTCTTCGGATCTTTCCTCGCTGCTTTGTTGATCCCGGATCGTCGCTAATACTCCGTTGTGATGCTCCAGCGCGATGTTAATTCAATTACCTACCTGGCGTGTTGGTGCGGAATGTGTAATATAAACACGTGGTTGATTTTTCGAGCAGTGATAGCAAATTTAATATCGTATCATGTAAGTAAGAATTAATGAACGCGAAAAATAGTGTATTTTGAGTTATACAGTGAACTCTCTCATAACAGCCCTGTAACGTCTTGAGAGCATCCAGAATCATTATCCACAATCGTGGGAGCTCACAACGGGAAGCGTTCACAAGTCCACCCGGTCGGACTGCGGAAGTGACGACTGTAGGAGGCGGGCTGGGAAGAGACACTTTGGAACGGAGGCTTTTTCCAGCCGCAGACGATTTGAGGAACTTTATCTTGAGGAGGCTGTATTGTATCGGTGATGGACATCGTCTTTAATTATAAAACTGTAGCTGTACAATTCTGTAAATATTAACTCTCAATATAAGTATTTTAACCAGGAAGTGGTTTTACTTTTTAGTCGATACGGTACAGCCCACTCCGGGACCGGAACCAAGACCGAATTACGATTTGGGTGGTTACGATTTGATCGATTCTATACGTCAAAAACGGAGGCTGATTGTCGTTTCCTAACATTAAAGTACGCCCGAAATCGTTATTGTTAGCATAAAAATAAGTATATATAGCCGACATTATAGTAATATGATAAGTATAATGTAGAAAACTTACCCTGGACGAACTTTCTTTGTTGGGAAAAGAACAAAACACAGATGTTATTGATGTTATTGTCGGCTACTGTATTATAGTACATAATTGCAGTATACATATAAGACCTTACTTAACAGGACATTAAATCTCACATTAAGCACAGTACTCTATACTGTAAATATAAAAAAAGAAACTCTAAAAGTAATCGTCGATATTCTCTTGTTTCTTTGTGCATTGTTCCTTAGAAAGCGAAGTCACGCCACAGACATGTCGCGACAGGTCCTCGGCCGGTTAAAAGGTGGCTGGTTAAGAGAGAGTCCACCGTAATTAAATTAGTCAAACAAAGATGATACAGAATTTAATGCAAACATTAACCTTTATGCTGTTACTTTAACAGTACTACAAGCGGTAACTTTTGTTACCGCTTAACCTCTACCAGCTAATGGCTCTCAGGGACATACACTACCCTACAATAATTGACCGGGCAGCAAGATGTCATGCATAAGGGAAAGAACACATGCTTTAATAGGGGGTGGTCTCCCACGTGCTGCAATTACACTAAAAAACCTTTCTGGGCACACTCTCTACAAGGTTTTGATTCACAGCTATGGGTATTTGTGTCCATTCCTGCTGCAAGAATGTCGCCAGATCAGCTGAAGATTTCGGACGTGGTTCCCTGGTCCGTGAGCGTCGCTCTAACTAGTCCCATAAATGCCGTATGGAGTTTTGGTCGGGACTCTGAGCAGGCCAGGGAAGACGTTTTACATCCATATCTCGATACCACTGCTTGACAGAGGATGCAACATGACGTGTAGCGTTGTCGTCCTGGAAGTAATATTCGTCCATTCCATAAAATTGCATTAACGTAGAAAGAACCTGATTGTCCAAAATGTTCATGTAGGCGTCGGCGTTCAATTTTCCAGAGGAACAACATGCAAAGGTCCCATGCCATACCACGAAAAACATCCCCAAACAATTATTAGGATTATATGCAAATCCGCTGGAATCCGGTCTATTATTGTAGGGTAGTGTATCTTATACAGGTGTGTTTAGGCTTAACGGACCAGAGGTACTCAAGTAATCTTTTTATCACCTCTGGTATTTTCTGTAATTTTCCGGAATACCCAAGCGAAACTTTTCTGTTCTGCCAGTGTTGTATTCCCAAATCCCTTTTTCTCCAGGACATTTTTTGCTTGGTGTTTACTTGTGTTTTGCGCAGCTTGTTAAATATGGACTATTCGCCATAAGATGCAAAATCCAACCTGGTCTTAAAAGCTTTTGACCAACAAAAAATGACCATAACAGCAAAACAAGCGTTTTTTCTACCACTATTCTAATGCTGTTATATTCGTTATTTTCACCTAGAATAGAACCCCTTTCAATGACGAAAATGAGTCAGTCTCAATTGCGTGTTTACGTCCAAGTTTCTGGTTCGTTAGCAGTTGTTATATTAACTACAGTGCTATTCACAAGGTATTTCTTCACTTATCAGACACAAAAACAATGACTCGCTGAATAGGTTCTGAAGCAATCGAAATCCGTTGCGAGAACAATCGGAAAATGAGTATGGTAGAGCTGAGATATCCTGTTTCCAATTAAATTCGGATAAAGGATCCGGATTAGGAGAAACAAAATCAGAAAAACCCGAAGATGGTTTCACAGATGCTGCCAATAATACCTAGAATAATGTGGTTTTATATCACTTGGGATGATACAAAATGGAAAATATATATACGAATGAATATGTGGAAGGATTGTTTTGTTGGAAATACTTTACAACAAAAACAAAATAAGGTCCTCTAATTTCGCATTGTTTTGTGAATTTTACTTAGGTTTTATACAGTGGGCTAGTCTCAATTAAAAATTTAAAATAGATACACTTTATATCAGTCTTTTTTTTGCCAAAAGTTTATTTTTAATTTTTATTGTGTATGGCGGAGGTTGGTCAAGTGTATTCTCGTTATACAAATCCAACCAAACTCACATTTTACCAAGCGAGGTCAATGAATTCGTCCTGAATTTCCAAAGCCCCCCCCCCCAATGTAGAATATAACTAAAATTATAACCTCTCTGATATGCAGGAAATATAAAATAAACAAGCTATTTCTATGAAGTTATTGAAAGACAGAACATATTCGTTAAATAAATACTAGTTGTGTATCTTTGTAAATACGATTATCTTAGTTGTGTATCAATTATAAATAAGATTTCTATAATAATTGATAAGTTAATGTTAAAATCTGCACAAATTATATATTGCCAAGAAATCAACACATTTGCCCCCCCAAAAAAAATCGTTATGTGAGGGTATTCTACGGGTTTGACAAGTGGTCTAATTTATTTTCTGTGCTTAAATAAGTACAACTCGTGTTATAATTATTTAATAATAATGTAATGTTGAGAACTGTGTATTGTTAATAATTATTTAATATTAATAAAAGAATAATGATTTAATATTAATAAAATAATTATCATTTAATATTAATAAAAAAATAATAATTTAATATTAGGAAAATAATAATAATTTAATATTAACAAAACAATAATAATTCAATATTAATAAAATATAAAGTATTTGATATTTATAAAATAATAATTATTTAAGATTAATAAAATGATAATTATTTAAGATTAATAAAATAATAATGATTTAATATTAATAAAATAATTATTATTTAATATTTATAAAATAATAATTATTTAATATTAATAAAGTAATAATTATTTTATGTTAATTTAATAGAAAACTTCAAGTTAGCTAAAATAACAAATAGTAAGGCCAGCATTTATAAATTATCAACTATTATGTTCAGTTTATATGCTAGTGTCGAAACGAAGCCGACAACCGTTTTATGGTGACAAGAGTGCTGGTCTATCTAACGCAAAAATTGTACTACGAATTTCAGAGGTACCATTGTTTGTATGAATACTTTTATACAAAGTAGTGAAGCTACTCAAGTCACTGAGAGAATCTGAAGTTATTTTTAAAATACGACAGTAGTAGATGCTAAGTATTTTAAATAAAGTGTAATTAGGTGATTGAATTCACTTCACACTGAACACACGGCTACTAGCAACACGCACAATCCTGAATGAAAAGATCTCACTTCGTACAAAGTCGTAATTTTGAACCACGATCCACTGACGAGAACAGCATCTGAGTTGGCACCCCATTCTCTAAAATTCTACAACAGGACAACGTGAGGACATTTTTGGCTACAACACATTTAACTTGCATCAGCTCCTATTTATACGACGAACTTGGACTGGATCGGGTTTCGAACACGCAACTTTCCGGTTGCTAATCCGATACACTAACCGTTCCCATTTGAAGTTGGAAAAAGTGACTGTTATATCCCTCTGATTGCAAGGATATTCCCGTAAAAAGAAGTATTGTTTTACACCATTTTTGATTCCATAACTATTTTAGAGAATCTTGAAGTATAGCTTGGTTAAGGAGGCTAACACTGTATTGTGAAACTAAGCTAGAAAGGTAGTGAATACTCCGTAATTAATGCTGAGAGGTAGGCATTTAGTTAACGTCACACTAGAGCAACACAACGGTATTGGCGACGGTCCGTGATCAAACCCTGAAAGGAAAGATCTGAAGACAAAACCAGAAAATTTGAGCCACGGTCAGATGAAGAGGTAGGTCACACCTGAGCTGGTACTCTACTCTCCAAAATTCCCACCACGCAACTTGAGGAAGTTTAAGGCAGCAACAGTGCACCAGCCCCTTTGCACACAACGATCTTTGGTTGCTCTTCCACAATCGGGCTATCGCTGTCCAATTAATGCTATGAATACTAACCTTTATCCAGTTGTACCATGATCGCTGCAAGAAATAATTTCAACTATGACCAGTACATAAGTTGTACCTTGAAAGTTATAAGAATCGCGCCAAGATAGAATTTATATAGACTACGACTGATACATCAGATGTACCTTAGAAGTTATACGAATTGCGTCACGATAGAATCGCGTGAGTTATATATATCTATCAAAAGGTTAATGTCTGCTGAAGTCAAATCCTAGTATACCATGCTGTCTCTCTCCAAAGTGTGCCTAGATGGTACCACGATATAAATGCTCAACACAGAATCGTAAATCTGTCTTTATTGCAAAATCAAATTTAAACTTAACAATATGTAAACACTTATGAATGACTTTCCCATTAAAACCATGTTAAACGGCGCACTATAAATTCATAAAAAAAGAAATGCCTTGCCATATATCATTGCACTTATTCCAATTAAGTTATACTATGCACTTCTGCAAAACTCTTGTCTTCCTGATATAAAACCCATCTGTATTGCTGAACGATACGTAAATAAACAGGACTGGACTTCTTTTCGCATTAAGATACATATTAAACCAGGTCATTCACAAACAAGTCCCGGTGTCGGGAGGTAAAGACAATACTCAAGGATCATTAAGGGCGCAATGGTTGTAGACTCGGGGTAGCGTTAATACCCTGTTTGGCTAGACAGTGGCCAGACAAATGCACTTATCAGAATCACGGCAATCAATCTTCCTTAACGAACCATAACACACGTAAACATTAGGTATGCATTTTTTTCCGGATGGAAACCCACACTAAACAAACACATTCAGTGATAAACGAGGTCTGTACGGAGAGTATACAGGTATTGTTAAAACGTATTGTTTTGGGCGGTACTGGTGTAAATTAGCAGCAAATGGCAGGGAATATTTATGCATGTGTACCGTATGTAGTGAACCTAGTGGATTAATCTTTGAGTGCTAGACGACCTTGAATGAAATTATATTCTCTGAAACCGTCGCATTCGTAATATCAGAATGAGTAGCTCACCAAATTCGCCTCAAGTCTTTCGTTTAAATTAAAACATTCGTACACAGAAACTATCCAGATCATTAACCCTCCTGGTATTTGTTACCATATTAATATAATTAATTACAAAAAAATTAATAGATGTTATTTATATTAATATAATTAATTTAATCTTCCCCTTTTTACTGGGGTACAATCCAAAATTTTTGGGTGGACCAAGCCCCCCCCCCATTTAACAACCCTAGTTACGCCTATGCTTCAATATCCTTTCCATACACTTTCATCTCGTTTACCTTTAGGTATGCTTTAGAGTCTCCATCTGACAGCATTGTGGTGTAGCAAAAGTCCTTTTCTTCAGTTCTTTTTCAAAGTTTAATCGCTGCTTCAACTTCTATTGCCCCAGATGACCCGCTGTGATTGATCCTACACGAATTCTTGTGGCCTCCAAACCAAAAGTTAAACTCAGCGGAATTACTTCCAAGACTTGCCTTTGCCTGTTCACAGTCTGTACAACGCTTTGACAGCACTTCATAATCGATAACATAACCAGTTAATAAGTCAATGATATAGCCGACTCCAACTTGAGAAGTATGTCCTCGAGATTAACCATGTGCAGTCAAAAGATACACTTATATTTGAATTATCCTTTTGAAAATAATCATAAGCCTCGTTCACTTTCTTTCTCACACATTCAAGTTGTTTCTCTGAAGAGTTTACAAATGTTGAATGCATCAGTTTTTTGTATGTATTAAATGTTCTGCTCGACATACATTGTATATTCATAAGCATGCAGAACGACTGTAATGCAAAAAAGCCTCGACCAAAACTGATGAAAGCCTGAATCACACGCAAGTTAACATCAAAGCATTTCTTTGAGTGAACAGTTTTAATGACAGTTGGAGTAGTAATTTCATTTTTGAGCTCACAGCTATCACCAATCACTTTCCAAGTATTTAAAAATACATGTCTTACTCCAAAATCCACTTTCAAAGAGGAACTATTGCATTTACTACACAAGAGATTGACAAAGAGTTCTTGAAAATTGTTTGTATCTACAAGTATGCAGTTTGGAGAAATTTTATTGTTTAAATCTTGTTCACCAGATGAAGATTCTAAATTTGAAATCCTCAAACTAATGTTTACAGTTTTATAGATATCAACAGCACATAATGCAGTGTCATTAATTCTTTCATCTGATTCAGGACACCACCGTGTATTTGTCTTCGTCTTATTAGCATCAGACCCACGTTTTCGTCTCTGCATTACAGTCAAAAAATGTAAATTGATTTCCACAGAAATATGAAAGATAGAATTATACACAGCAAATGTGTGATTTGGTATTAAAAAAACGTATGTGTTTTAGAACCGAAAAATCAAAACATAACATAAATATAAAAATAACGATAAGAACTCAAACGATAAAAACAAACAAACCTCGCAGAACAGTTACGGTTGTAGTGTAATCTATCACTTCAATTCTTATTGAAATTAAAATATTCGAAAAACAATTCAATATATTGTCACCAACACACTTTCAATTCAAAACCATAACTTTCGTCTCTGAAGTAGGGATGCGACATCGATAGCAAAACATCGATGTTCAAAATTAAAACATCGATATTGATAATCATCGACCCAAAACATCGATGTTTTTAAACATCGAAGTTTTTTAAATTCAGTGTATTTAAACTTTTTCCCCCATTTCTTAAAATTGGTTTAGCAACTTGTGATGCTACATCGACACCAAAACATCGATGTTGATAATACATCGCCCCCAAACCATCGATGTTTTTAAAATTCAGTGTATTTAAACTTTTTTCCCCATTTCTTAAAACTGGTTTACAAACTATTGATGCGACATCGACAGCAAAACATCGATGTTCAAAATTAAAACATCGATGTTGATGATACATCGCCCCCAAACAATCGATGTTTTTAAAATTCAGTGTATTTAAACTTGTTTCCCCATTTCTTAAAACTGGTTTAGCAACAGGTGATGCGACATCGGCTCCAATACATCGATGTTTTATTCTAAAACATCAATGTTTATAAAACATCGACATCAATGTCGCATATATACTTTTCAGACCCTTCATCCTTGGTCACTTTGGTCTAAAAGTATGTTCAATTTGCTGATTATTAAAATTATGCCACTTAGTTATTTATATAACGGTACTTTTTCATTTAAAAATAAAACATCGACAACGTAAAAACATCGACAAGTATAAACATCGATGTTACCAAAACATTGACTCCAATACATCGATGTTTTTAAAAAAGCATCGATGTTTTGTAAACATCGACATCGATGTCGCATCCCTACTCTGAAGATCGCACACCTGCTTCGAAATGCGTAATTTTTATTGTCTTGGATCAGAAAAGTGTCGATAACTTTTTAACTAATGCAGTTATGGTTTTAAATTTTGCACACATATTTATAAAGGTTGTAGTTCTAATTTAAAGAAGCAATAAAAAAATCGATTCCTTCTTAGTGATTTTAAGTACAGCATTCCCTTAACTACCTACCCAGATGGCTCATCCCCGTTACAGTCCAGATTCGGCACCCTGAGACTTCTGGCTCTTCCTAAGGTTTCCTTTGAAAGGGAAGATTTAAGGCCATATATATGATTCAAGAGGACATAGCGATGAATCTTATGACGTTTCCATTTAAGAACGTTTCGATGGTTTGAAATGTAAAAGTTACGGATAGAAATGTGTTACATACCACCAAGGTGCCTACTTAGAAGGAAACTCGATGTAAAAAGTCCACTTAAAATGTATCTATTCATATTGAATGCTGATATTTTTCTGCTGGCTATTTAGAAATAAAATCGGTGTAAAAAGTCATACTTAAAATGTATCTATTCATATTGAATGCTGATATTTTTCTGCTGCCTATTTAGGAATAAAATCGGTGTAAAAAGTCCTAGGAAAATGTATCTAGTTTCATATTGCTCACTGGATATTTTTGAACAGTCCTGATATACTAAAGCATTTTATACCTTAGGCATCCACCTATTAGGGATGCGACATCGATGTCGATGTTTTTAACATTGATGTATTGGAGTCGATGTTTTTGTAACATCGATGTTTATTTTTGCCGTTGTTTTTACGCTGTCGATGTTTTATTTTTAAATGAAAAAAGTATCGTTATAAAAATTTTTAAATTAACAAAGTAGCATAATTTTTATAATCAACAAATTGAATATACTTATAGACCAAAGTGGCCAAGAGTGAAGGGCCTGAAAAGTAGGGATGCGACATCAATGTCGAAGCTATCAAAACATTGATGTTTTATAAAAACCTCGATGTATTGGAGCCGATGTCGCATCACTAGTTAAACTAGCTAAACCAGTTTTAAGAAATGGGTAAAAAAGTTTAAATGCACTGAATTTTAAAAACATCGATGGTTTTTGTGCGATGTATGTATTATCAACATCGATGTTTTAATTTTGAACATTGAAGTTTTAATTTTGAACATCGATGTTTTGCTGTCGATGTTGCATGACTCGTAGCTATACCAGTTTTAAGAAATAGGGGAGAAAGTTTAAATGCACTGAATTTTAAAAACATCGATGTTTTTGAGTCGATGTATTATCAACATCGATGTTTTAATTTTAAACTTCGATGTTTCAAAACTTCGATGATTTGCTGTCGATGTCGCAGCCTTACCACCTATTCAAATACATGTATACGAGGCACGACTGTAAGTCTATGTTAGCGTATAATACCAAAGCTGCAATGAACTAGAGCTAAGATGTAAATACGGATGGAATATATTTTTTTTTCCATTGACGGGCACTGGACTTTTCCCTTGGCCACTACAAGGCCGGAAGCGATGGTCACTACTTACAATGGCGGGCACTAATGACTTGTCCTTGGTCACTACAACGCCGAAAGTGATGGTCACTTGTGAGGGGGCACCCAGTAGGTGGATCATCATTGCCCCTAACAAAGGACAACACAATTTACATCCATACCCTGACCCCGGATTCGAACCAGGAACCTTCCGTTCCAGAGGCCAAAACATTGACCATTAGACCGGTTGGTCGATTGAATAAGGATGGATTATAAGTCGATTAATTTCCGAATGAAATTTCCGATTTTGAAAATACACATTAAAACAGTCCATTCGGCAAATATGATTATACTACACGTACAGATTAGAGATACATGGAAATACGTTTGTAAATCTCCCTAGTTTGTAAAACAAATCTACTTTAATAAATCCGGGTATAAGTAAGGGGGTAAATTTCTTCAGGGTGAAATTCTGTATTAATCCGCGCGATAAATTCACCAGATTTATAACACAGTAAACATTTCTATCTCATATAAACGTACTACCACTTTTTCCAATAAAGTTATATTTTACCGTGAAAGGTATATCAATCTACATTAAATAAATTAACTCAGAGTTCATGAATACAAAATAAAGTTATAGCATACTTTTTCATCAATTGCAATTAAGATATGCATGCTTGTCTGTTAATCTGTCTTAATATTATAATACTCAATATGCATTGTTGTACGGTACTTCAACACTTGTCCTGTCACCCTACTTTACAAACTCCCACACAACATTCGAGACCAGGAGTGACTTAACGTGTACCAGCTCTCGTGTACACTACCGTCTTTGGCTGGACCTAGTTTCGAACTCAATCGCACACCCTCAGATCTTGAAGGACAAGATGTCTCATCAAACCACTTGCAGGGTTATTCTTTACACACTTTCATTAAGTAAATAAATGATTCTATCTTTCAACCACTTTTTTCTAATAGCTATATTTAACCATGTAAGGAATAAAATATTTACGTTAAACCAGATAACTATTCGAGAAAAAATAGAAGGTCATACTACCCTTTTACAATTAAGGTACGCATAAGTGTGTAAATCTGTATATTTTAATACCCAGTCTACATTGATGAACGATACGTAAGCGAGAATGAATTTCTTTCCGCTCGAAGTTCCGCGTTAAACCAGGTCATCCCCAAATAAGCCCCGAGGTCGAGAGGTAAAGTCAAAACGCAAGGATCATTAAGGGAGCAATGTTTCTAGTCTAGCGGTATCATTAATACCCTGTCCGGCCGGAGAGTGTCCAGGCAAATGCACCTCTCAGAAGCACGGCAATCAATCTTGCCCCTAATGCGAAGATAACAAGCTGCTGACCATTCCTCCCCGTCCCGCGATCTTTCCAATTTTGTCCTTATCCGGTTCGTGTCCCGGAATCCCCAAGATGAGACTCCCGATTCCGGCCCCCTTTCGGGTTCCGTCCTTTTCGGGAAAGTTGTTTCTGTAATTGAAATTATGCTCCCTTCGTCTCGGCTGCCCGCTTAATTAACAACTTTCGCTGATTGCGATGAGGAGTGGATTTCGGGTTGATTAATTATTCGGGCGAGGGGGTGGAGGGAATTTTCTTGAGGGGGACTTTAACCTGTTAATGAGGGTTGTGGAATATTGAGGCGTTTCGGAAGTTGCGGTGGGATTACCAGTCGTTAAAAGTGAACGCAAATCTGTTCCTGAAAACTGATGGCGTCTTAATATTATAAAGTATTAGTGTGTACAGCAACTTTTACAGTAAAAAGTGGTTCAACTCTTAAAAATTATTTTCAGAAGGAACACAGCCACCAGGAGGGTTAATTGGAAAACTAAAATCGTTTGGGGGTAGTGTCACTTCTCCGGAAGAAGCGCGATATACTGCTGTGAAAGCATGTGTGGTCTATTATTTAAGTTGTTTTTGTTCAGAAGTGTAGAATAAGAATCAATACTCACTTGAAGATACATTAGGAAAATCGAAAATATATTTAAGCATGTTGCACGCATATTCTTCCTTAAAATGTCCGGTTAATCGAAAGCTTGTTCACTTTTGGACATTGCGTCATATCTAAACTCATAAAACAATCAACTGAGCGCATTGATCATCATAAAAAGGATCAACCGTTTAAAATATTTAAATTCACATTTTTCAAAGTTATTTTTAAATTTTAAGGTATAAATGTTTTTTTGTACTAACACATTGTAGTCTCATTGAGAGAGAGAGAGAAAGAGAGAGAGAGAGCATATTGGATCTCTGAAATTAACAAACAATATTTACGACATAAGCAATTATATACTTATTTCTTCTTACATTCTAGTATACTTTATATTCTTAAGCATCCCTTGCTGGTATAGATACCACTTAATTAATTTGTTCATGGGAAAAGGAAGGCAGATACTTTCAGTATTTTTTTTGTGAGATACATGCGTGCACTTCTTTTTATTGGTGTATTTTCTTGGCTTCATTTTGTGAATATTAGAAATGATTCGCTTTTTCAAATGTAAGTTCGATAGTTGAAAAGCAGGGTCTTCAAAGAAATTTTAAAATTAGAGTATCTTTCAATGCATAACGTGTGTGCAATACATTGATTCAAATAAACTAAGACTGCAACATTTCATATTAAAATAAAATATATTTAGTTGAATAGAAAACTAATTAGTTTTGGTTCGATCTAAATCGAAGATCTTTGTCAGAAAATAAAATGTAATATACATTACATAATTTATAACAAGATATAATGATTCAAATATTAATCTGCATCATAAAATACATACATCCATTTTTGCAGCGATATTTATTTATTTTTTTCTGAAATCCGTTGTTTGTGTCAACAGTTATAAATAATGTACATAAATAGATTTCCAATTACTTGACCGACTAAATAAATATGCAAAGGAAATTCATTTTTGAAATGTTTCAATACAATTCCTGAAGTTGACATAGCTTACTGACTTATTCAATAACTGAGCAAGCAATAATCAATAATTCATTCAAAATGTCATAGCATTATTTTGAACATTTGTTTCCATTTTTTGTTTTAGTCTAATTTCATCTGAAAAATAACCAACATCCAATTAGTGTTTTTCGCACAAGATTTTTTAAGAAGTTTTCTTAGCATCAAACAATCCTCATTGAAATTTTAAGTTATTAATTTTTTACAAAAAAACGAGATTTCTATTCATATTCCCGCTATATCTTCTGAAAATACACATTGCAAATCCCTAGATATTTTAGTTCGCTAACTAGTTTAGATACATAGAACCCCAAAAGTTCCAATTGAAGATGACATACTTGTCTGTTTCAACTCTGAAATTTAAATCTTGAATTAACTCGCTCAATGAAGTTTTCGGTAACCGTTTGATGTGTCGTTTACTAGCTAGAGCGACTATTTCTATCTGATATCTTCGCATTTCTAAAACGAGGAGTAACTTCCAACTGCCTTGGAATTGGTAGGAATGTAAATAGCTAACTAAAATTACCAGGAAAAGTTTGCCTCCTAAGTTTCTAATTTTCCTCCAAGCAATATATAATGCGAGGTTGTTACGTTGTTAAATGAAACTACGGTGTACGACAAACCTATCAAACAGTCGACTTAGTTTGTAAAAGTGACGAGAAGTTACTACGATCAAATTCTCATATAGCTGTCGGTCTGTGAAAAGGTTTATTTTAAAATGTTATTAACACTCCATGGGATTCTAACGAGATATCTTGCCCACCTAGATCAGTCCAATTTTAATAGCGATGATATATCTCGTTATCGATGTATTGTTTTTTATAAAGACGAGATAGATATCAGGTCAGTTTTCTTTCAATGACGAGATATTTCCTCCATCGACATCTGGCCAGTTTTGATAATGACGAGATACCTTGTCGAGACAACCACCTTGGAGGTTAATTGAGGAAAATCAGAGTCCTTGAAAAGTGAAAAGTGTAAAATGTTTCGTAAAAGTGTTTTGAGAGCACTTTTTCGGAAAAACAAATCATTCAGTTGTGAGTGTCGTTAAGACTTTTGGCCTGTGATAAGTGTTTCGATTGAAGAGCCAAATAGGGGCAAAAACAAATCGTCACACTAATGTAGATTCCATAAAAGTGTTTTTGCTACGGTCAATACACTGGCAGAAAAAAAATTACAAAGTGGTCCTAATATACATCAAAGCTCGCAGGGACTCGTACTTATCGCTACTGGTGAGAGATAACAGAATTCCGTTATGTATTTTTACGAATTTGCATCAGATACATCAAAACATTCAACTTCAAAAATGTTAGGCAATAAATAGTGTAGTAATTACAAAGACCACACAGCACCTAATCCAACTAAACAGTTTTTATAATTAAAGTTGATGTGTTATAACATAATCTTCATTTCGTATGTGGAATCCTAGATGTGGCATTTTTCAGATATAAAAGTACCGATAAATATTATTTTTCCGGGAGGATTCGTCTCGTCCAATAATAACAATTATTTTGCTATTTCTAGAAGCAATCGACGTTGCCATGTTGAGGTATAATTGGCGTAATAATCAGTGCGATCCAATATAGAGATGTCATTTATTATTTTGGTAAGCGAAAAATGTTCAGGAGGGAAAGCTTATGATATTGAAGTTTCTCACTAGAGATGACGGAATATTCTACTCGTATACTGTACAGACGTTTTTGTGTACATAAAATAAATCAGTTTTACGTTTACTGTCGTCTGATTTATTCCGGTTTCAGGAACTACATATTGACCATACAATAAAAATACGTACAACCGTCAAAAAAAAAAAAAAAACCCGCCCTCCCGATTTACCTGGTCGCAATTGCACAATTTACATCGCAGAACAAAACAGAAGGTAGCACTCGATATGGAAGAATGTTTTCTACAAAAATCAATATTCAAAATTTGTCTTCATATTAAATTATGTGCTTGATTCCATAATTTCAGTACGAACCCCCATCTTTTATCACAAATTTTGATTCGACACACATGTTCAGGTAGATTTGATGAAAAAATAATGAAAACGGCATAAAATTGACCGACAAAATCTATAAAAACTATTGAGAATGCGTATAAAAATTGAACTCCGAAGAAAGGGCTGATTCCGATCAGATAGTCCGAATCCGCGAATGTGTCGCTTTCAACGACTGTTTGAAGAAGGTTTGTTAGAGTGTGACACATAGATAGTGTCGTTGTGTCCAATAAGTGGATTTTTACAATCCTAACCTACTGTAGCATAAGTAGGTTCTTAATTATGTTTCAAAAATATCTGAATTATGAAGTTCAATTATGCATAGCAAAGTGTGATAAAATACCCTTCATACAAAAGCTTTACGATAAATTATTTAATAATATTATACAATCACATTATAAATATTATTATGATGTGTAGTGGCCTTCGCAGATAAATGATTTTACCGTTTCTTACAGGAGACAAATAGTTTGTTGATAACATTTCCACATAGTAAACAATATTTCAAATTTGTAGTGGATTTACATTTCCGAGTGATTTCTGTTGTCACTTTGTGAATAATCCCCGATAGCGATAATAATCATCAAAATTGCTACAGTCAGCACGTAATGAGCTGAAATTTGGAATTCCGATGCTTCATTAATAGTTGAATTGCGTTTTTGTCAAAATTTACCAATGTCTCTATAATTTTTATGAATATTAATTTCATAATTAATAAAAAATAATAAATTTAATTTGATAATCCAATTGTTTATAGATTGTGTTTGGGTTTTTGTGTAGCAAAGGATGAATAACAATTTTCAAGGAAATTTAATGTTCGTATCAAATGTAACAAAAACCGAGAAACACTAATTTTACATTAGAAGATCCAATTTTCTAACAATTATAAATCAGTGAAAAGTCCAATAAAATATATGAACTTTTTTTTATTTCCGTGTGAAATTGCGTGTAGAATCCAAATTTGTGATAAAATATGCGAGTTCGTATTGAAATTATCGGAACAAACACCCAATTTAATATGAAGACGGCCCTTTAGACAAATTTTAAGTATTGATATTGGTAGAAAGCATTCATCCCTATCGATTGCTACGTTGTTCTGCTATGTAAATCATGCAATTGCAATTGGGCGAGTCGTTTTTTTGTCGCCTGTACCTTAACTGTACGTGGTTTTTTGAAAATAGCTGGCCAAATTGTAAAGATTGGGGTACCGTGACTTAAATAAAAATATTATTTTTTCAATGAAATATGTGGTCGGTAATGCTGTGTGTAGTTGGTAGAGGGCGTTGTTTTTGAGAAGTCGAAGTCGAGTTGTTTTTGAGAGGGGTCAGTTGAAAACGTCGTTTTTGATGCGTAAGGAGTTATTCCTCGCTCGGATTATCAACAGCATATAAAGCTGTACGAGTTCGGAGATGAAAATCGAAACGAACTAATAACTCAAAAAAGATGTTATTGAATGACTTAAGCAGCGCTGTCTACCACCAAAATCAGTCGCTTCCAAACATTCTTTGACCACGTATTTTTTATTTTGGTCCCTCTATCAACATTTATAATTTGGCTAGACATTTTTGAAGCACCCTATATATATATCCACACGTAAATATACGTTTTGACACATTGAATTCCTAAAAATACATGATTTACGCATTGCACACTTACACATTTGTGTATGCGTAAGTTTGTGTTTTGTTGTATAGATGTAAATCTATACATTCTATAGTTTAATATTGTTTATAAATTTTCAATTTTTTTTTACTAAAATGTTTTATCGAGTAATATCTCTTATCTCTTATAACACAAAATCAAATTAAATACAAATAAAAATTTAATAAATGGCCAATCCGTAGATATTTCCAACTGTGCGTTTTATTGCAGTTTACTGTGTAAATAATTTGACAAGTTTGCAAACTCTAAATCAGACCTGATGTTTACAGTTGAAATTCATTTGGAAATTGTTAACAGATGTGAGCTATACATACATACATATATATATATATATATATATATATATATATATATATATATATATATATATATATATATATATATATATATATTTATTTATTTGGTGGGAAATGTTCGTCCATATTACGAATATTTTGAAAAATAATCGAGAGAATAAAGAGAATTTTGCAATATCAATTTGATTGGAGTTGTTCGGTTCTAAAAAAAAATAAATATGTTGTATTCAATTTTTGTGACTTTTTCGGAACTATTCATATTATTTTGAAATCGATCGCACAACTTTTCGCATATCTCCTTATAATCATTTTTCGACCTCAGATATATTTCCACGAAATATATTTACATTCTTCCTCATCCAATTCAAAATGGTATGTGATTACTACTTGTCAGTCGCACTGTTTACCACTTTTTGTGTAATCCAATAAAAAAGCGATTCAAATCTTCCATTTTCCGCTATCGCGTGGGACCGAAATTTTGACTTGCTCAGTAATATTAACTTTGACTTATAGCATCTGAAATTAAATTCTGTTTCAGTGTCTCAGGGGTCAACGAAGCACAATAAGGTGGGCAACAATCCAAAACGATTCTTTTTAATAAAGGTTGGATGCACCAGTTTGAAAATTCGTAAATTGAAGGAATTTCCTAGCATTAGATTCGTAAATTAAATATTTATTTTTAGATTTATCTTGACGTGATGAATAATATTCCGAAAGGATATCAAATTTTAGCAACAGAGCTCTTAATTTAGGTTTCGATGGTTGAATTTCTCCAATTTATAAAACTTGAAAATGACAAGATTCGTTTTTGCGTGGGGTGGTTTTTAAACAAATCGAAAAAGATTAATTTGTTTTTGAACACAGTATATTTATATCTTCCTTGATGAATTTTGCTATTAATGTTCATGAAAGGAAGTGCAGTTATCAGTAACTTCTTTTCAATATTTTATGTTGTGATGAAGAAAAAAATGTTCTTAACTGTTACGAAACTGATATTTTAATGTAGTTTTATTTCATGCGTAGAACACTATTTTAGAATGAATTTTGAATTAAAAAGTCGATACTTCCTAAATATTCTATTATAACTCTTATGGATTTATGATTTGTTTGATATACCATACAATCTGTTTTGGAAATGTTCTGTTGGGAATTACATCGTATTCTGTTAAAAAGTGTTATGGAGAAACCGATATAATTAGCTTTATCGCCTTACTTACGTAGAAGGTATGGTTTAAAAGTAAACCTAAACTAATTCACTATGTGCGTTATAAGCAAAACGGGCTGGTAATATTCATATTTTGATAACATAAAATAAACTAATAAAAATTAGATTGAATGAATATCAAACACAACTATGCAGTTATAAACAAAAATTTTTTTTAGATTGACTTAAAAGACGAAATAACGTACTTTATAGTGTAGGAAATCATTTAGAAGCATTTTAATATTACAGACGGTGAAGGGGGGGGACATTGTTCTTAACTTTTGTGAAATAGAAAGCAGATCTAGAATGCTAGGGTTCTATAAATGAATAATCTTTATTTCGAAAGGTTTCATGGGTGGTTAAAACATCGTTTTGAAGGGTTTTGATGCGTTACTAACTTATTCCATTCTTTTGTACACGCATAATTAAAAACCCATTACATCTCTCGCAGTCATTTGATTATAATCAATTGACTATGCAAATCGTCTTTTTACTGCAAGCATCCTTAGCTAATCCAAATGCTTCTTTCAAGCGTAAATTACATTGTGGTTTCTTCAGCTGGGATTGACGTTTCGCCGTCATTTTTTGAAACACGAGTGCTAATTAGTCCGAAGAAGGCTTAAAATATATTCTATAAGTATACCATTAAAATACTTACGATTTACATCCATGTGGAGGACTTGATTCGAACCAAGACACTATAATTTTTCTACAGTTTTCCAGTAATCAGCCAGCTAATATAGTACACATTTATACCGGTATCAAGGCATTTTACGAATAAAAACAATTGTAGATTGTTGAATTAATGTAACAATGGGGTTATTGACAATGTCAAGGATTAATCCACATGGAAAAGATTAGACGAGAGCACCTCGTCTTTTTGCACCACTGTCAGATGACGCGATCAACGTCCCGCTCTCCAAACTTCAACACCAACTCCAACTTGAGGACTTTTCAGATTGAACTTGCACCAGCCCCCACATACACGACGTTCTTAGGTCATATCGAGTTTCAAACGCTTAACTCTCCAGCTGCAATTCCAATACTTACCAACTGAGCTTTCATACCTCCACAAGAACAAAGAAAAGTTACCATTACCCAAATAGTGGTAGTAAATTATGAGGTTGATGCAAAAGTGCATTCTTTTTTTGGCAATGGATGACATTGCATCGCAAAACGTGTTATCTGCTTCACACTTGTTAAAGTTTTGATGTTTAAAAGAAGAAATTTCAGCGAGTACTCAGGGAAAAAAATTGTGCTGTTGGGTTTGTGTTTAACCAATTTCTCTAAGCTTTCAAACAGGTAGATAATAACGAGCAGCATTTTCGAGAAATTATGCTTTTTATTTCCGAAGAGGCAAGAATGCTTCGCAGACGCAAAGGAAGATATCGCTCAGTCCTTTCAACAACGTCGTATCTCAAAAACCAGCGATTTTTAGCTATACCTGTTTCCTATAAGCCCTGAAGGAATAGTATATCCATGCAAGATCGTCATATATCACCACTCACTATTTAGCCGCTAGAGAGCAGAACTAATAATGATTTTTAATACATTTCATTCTACTTTAAAACTTTAAACTCACTCTCCTGAAAAATCACGTTTTTTTTTATATGACGTTGTTGAAAGGAGTGAGCGATATGCGATGTGTTGGGTGAGGGGTGCCGTCGACGATTCCGCGTGCAGTAAGTGGTTCGGAAAGTTTCGTTACCTGGATTAGTTTTTTAGCCAGAAACCTCAGAAACCCAGAAACTTCGATGTGTGCGTGATGATTAGGGCAACTTTTTTGTTGCATTAAAAATGGGAAAAGTTGCATTTATCATTCTCTAAAGTTGCATTTATTTTTGATACACTAAATTCTAAAATAAATTATTCGTAAAAAATGAAAAAATTCAAAATATATTGACAATTTTAGTCGTGTACAACAGTATTATAATACATTCTTAAATACAGAAGAACGTTGAATGGTCGATCCTTGGCCAGTAATTTCTTTAACATTGAAAAACTGCGCCAGCCGCAGTCATGTAATATGCTGTATCGGATAGAAGAAGCGCAAAATCCTTTAGCTCCACATTCAGAAATTTTAAAACGTCATCTACAAGGCGAACAACATATTGATGATCGACACTCGCCTCGTAAACTCTGAAGTCGATTAGGCAAGTTTCCTCTGGATTATCAAGAGTGCCAACCAATATGTTAAAAGCTAGTTATTGCCATTTATATCACTTTCGTCTGTTAGGACGAACACCTTCTTTCCATGAACTTCTTGTTTGATCCGCAATACTTCGCAAGATCAGACACACGCGATCGAAGGGTTGGTTCAGAGGGCAAAAAATGAAATAGTAATTTTATATTAATTAATTTTAAGCTACAATTTAAAAAGATGCAGACGATTGCATTTATGCAAAAAGTTGCTTTTATGCAGAAAGTTGCATTTATGTTGCGGTTATGACTCACAATACACCCCATGTAGGGGGAATTTTGATTTTAGTACTTTACTTGCAGCGTAGAACGTGTGAAAAAAAAGTTACATTTGTTGCAAAAAGTTGCCCTATTGATGATGTAGTCATCGTAGAAATGGAGAAAAGTCGTCGAACAGAACGGTACTTACAGTACTGATTAAATGTAATTTTAATAAATAAAATCGTTTTTCTTCAATTTTTATCAGATATAAAATGGGACGAACTTTGGCATCAATCCAATAGTTTAAACGCTTTCAAAGATTAGTCTATTCGTTCCTCGATGAAAAATACTTTGAAACGTTGCACTCTCATACTAAAACTCTAAACCATTCCTAGATTCTGAAGAGCTTACACTCAAAATTCTCACCCATGTCCTTCACATCACAGAAACACGTCAGCTCTACAACCAACTGAAGAGCAGGGTTCAATGCCATCCGAACGAACCCCAACTCATTAACCCCGGCATCGGCCCAAACGCCTCATCCAGCTCATTGTCGCCTTAAAAACAAATACATCTTCCGCGTGCGGAACTCATTCCGCCTGATTAGCCTGATCCAATAAGGCATCCGGAGCAATCAACCGCTAGGGATTCAATTTGCATGGCGGACACTTCACCCCCGCTAATTATGCAGTCACACAAACAGTCGGGTGACAGTGGACTTGAGAAATAGAAATGCGTGGACTTGTAGCGTCTGTCCGCCGCTTTGTAGATGGGACTTGGGGGGAACGGTTTGATTGAGTGCAGGGCCGTCTGAACATCGGATTGCATTTACTTGCTAAGTGAGATTACCGAACTTCTTGGGGAACCTGGGTAGACTTGTGGAGGGGCAGTGCACGAATTGTTTAAATTGAATAACCGCATTGATAGATTCGTTGTCTAATGAGAATGACAAAATGAGGTACGCTTCACTTTGAGTCTCGCAGCGAGGTTGATGTTAATGGATTCAAAAAAAACATGATTAGTGAATTTCTGAATGATAACAATTAAGTAATAAATAAAAGGGTTGTATTGTTTAATTGTATTCTGAGTTTTTTTTAAAGGAAATATAAGTTTAAATCCAATACTTTCCACGTTATTATGGGATAGCCCATTGTGTCGCTCCAGTGTGACGTTAAAATACCTACCTACAATATAATTAAGGTTGAATTTTAAGTGATTAAATTGAAATGGTAAGTTGTTGGATTGGTGTGAAGAAACTTCACTGTTAATCACGCAGTCATCTCACCGTGGTGTAAAATTACGTAGTGCTGTCCTCCGATCTTTGGGTTTGAATCCGAACCGTCGTCAATAGATTATTGGGTATTACAAAAATACGCGGGCTGCGGTAGCCCGGTTGGAAGAGCAACCGGAAAGTTGCGAGTTCGAATCGAACCCAACTATGTCGTGTACAAAAGGGGATGGTGCATGTTAAATATGGCGTGGCCTCACGTCTTCACTTTTGTGTGCGGTGTGGAAGTTTGACGAATGGGGTTCTAGCTCAGATATGATCTCTTTCTCTTCGGGTATGTTCACAAACTGTCGTCAATAGCCCGTTGCGTTGTTCCAGTACGACGTTAATTAAAATACCTACCAGTACTCAAATACCAACGTTAATTAAATACCTACCAGTACTCAAATACCAACGTTAATTAAATACCTACCAGTTAATCATGCAGTTCACAAGACCGTCAGCGTCGGCAAGAGAAATGAAATACAAATGCCTGTACTTGTAGCTTCCGTCACCACTTTCAAGATGGGGACTGGGTAAGCAGGTATTTTAACTAACGTAGCTTTGGAGCAACACCATGGTCTATTGGTACCGGTCCTGGATCAAACCTCCAAGGGAAAAATCCTAGAACAACGTAATTTTGAACTACGTTCAAATGACGAACCATCACCTTAGCTGGCATCCCACTGGAAACTTCCACACCACGCTAACATGAGGACATTTCGGGTCACGACAAAAAGTTCACAATAACTCTTTATACCAGACGGTCTTGGTTGGATTCGAACTAGCAACCGTCTGGTTTCAAATCCGTTACTCTCCCGACTGGGCAACCTCGACCCTAAATTGTAAGTGATTAAATTGAAATGATTAGTTAGACTGATGTGTAGACACTTCAAATTGTTCGCTATGTAGTTCACGAAACAGTCGGTAAGAGTGGAGTTAGAAATGAAATAGTAGATCCACTAAATCTCCCCATTTCCAGATGAGACTGGGAGTTATTAGATTGAATGCAGGGCCCCCATCACATCGCATTTACTTGCTAATTGAGACAATTGAATTTCTGGGTTGTGGAGAGGCATGCTAAGGTACAAATTAGTTCAAATCCAAAGGATTGTAGTAATTAGGTAGGATTGATACATAATGTCTTAAGTATTGCTAGGTTTAATTTTAATTGATGAAAATATCTTAAATAAAAATATTTATTTTTGAGAAACTGAAATTATCAATTTCTTAAATTTAAAGTTATTAAAATCCTCTGAGTGAGATGGGTTTCACACCGCATACACCAGTTACGCACCCTGCTATCTTCTTTACGTAGCTTGAATCAATTGTGATTATTTTGAGTTAAATCTGTCCTGTGATTCTTTCAAGCAATAAATGAGGTTATTTATTCATTATAAGTAGAAAAGACAAAAATTATCATACACACTATTCTAAAACCTCGTAACGCTCAGGTGGTAAAATTGATTAATAGAAAAAAAAATTATTTTTAATATTTTATATCACAGAACATTTACCGGATTAGTAGACGAGTGTTATCTATCTAAACCTTGGTTCAACATAGTTATTGTTTCGAATCCTGGTTACAGCACATCATTGGGTGGTGGTTCAGAATTGAGTTTTTTTATATACGTAAATTGTATGTTATCGTCTAATTACCCTAAGTGTGGTTAGAAATGACTCCAAGTGATGAAATTAGCTGAGAAATATATTCAAGCTCTAATCAACGTAAAGAAAAAAATTATTCATTTCCTAATGAGTCAATGCCGAATAATAATTATTTCATTTAAAACTAATTGTGTATAGTAATTTTAATTGCTTTAATTAACCTATCAATACGCACTTATTACACACTCAACGTTTTAAAATTAAATCAAATGACATATATTTTGGATAAATGAGAATAATGATTGAATATGAGCAATAAATAATAGTCCTGAATAACAAAAGACGGCAATAGCAAATTTCAATATGCGCGTAGATATCCCTAAACAATCTCCAATTTTGTAAATCTCCTATTTTTTATTTGGCAAACATTTTTGAATTTTTTCTAAAATAAACGCATTTGTGGCCCAGATAAATAGGGAATGATGGATTTGAACCCCGAATGAAGTAACATGGGCTTTGAAATGACACGTTTGACCTTTTATTGACTTTAAAATCTATTACGCAGTTATAAATGACATATTTTTCACATGTCCTCGCATGCATTTCACCATTCCATTCGATAAAATTCGAATGTTTTGTGTGACTACAAAAGGAAGTATTTTCATTTTTTGAATGATGGATGATGATAAGACAGTGCTGGTTTTTCTAACATATATGCGCTATTAAAGTGACAGTTATATGGGAAAATGTACTGAATTCTGAGCAGACTTTTCCATGCAGAGCGAAAGGGAGCTTTCCAGTGTCCAAAATAAATCATGAAAGCCAACATGATTGTAGTGCAACATTCCGTTTAAGCGTGTACTACTATACTCGTGTGTTTTCTCAAAACTTACTTCAGAAAATAGGGTGGAGTTAACGTATGAGAGAATTTATACACAGATATTTATCATGAAAATAACGTATGTTTTATTAAGTTTTATTAATACAAAACCTTTCTATGTAAAAGTAAATATTTTGAACCTCTGTCAGACAACGAAGTTAAGACCTGAACTGGCATCCACTCTCCAAGCTTTAACACCACGCCAATGAGGATATTGAAGGCCACTACAAATGTAACGTAGACCAGCCTCCTTTTGAGAGCCGCGGTAGCTCAGTCAGTAGAGCGTCGGGCTCGCATCAGAAGGGTTGTGGGTTCTGTCCTCGGCGGAGCCTACGATTCTGATGATTGCGAGATCGGCGCTTCGACCTGGCTAAAGACAGTCGTGTTCACTAATGGTGACTGGGGCACGTTAAATAGGTCGTGGTCACAAAGTCCCAAATGTTCCCATACCAAATCAATACCTCTGGGGGTACCTGATCAGGGGGTTATCGGCCTCTGATTGGGATCTAAATTACGATATGTGTGAGTGAATGGATGTATGAAAGGGGACCATCCTGTAAAACGGATGTGTCATGTATGGCGAGCAAAGACGAACTTCCTCCCAATGGGACTCAATAACATGGAAGGCGCACACCCTCGCCTCTTGCCGTCTTCGACGGGCCTGGCACTCCTCCAGTCTGCCAGTGTTAGGCATAAGAAATAACAACAACGTATGTGGATATGAAATTCTTCCAACAACTCGTCAAGAAGAAGCATTTATTTTTTAACTCTTCAGGTGGCTGTCTTGATGAGTCAGATTTGCTAATGACGACTTCTCTCACCATTAGCAAAACTGACTAGATCTCGATGGACTAAACTCGTCACCATAAAAAATGGAAAGTATCTTGATGACTAGACATCTATCTCGTGAATGGCAAAATTGGTCAGACCTTTATGGACGACATATCTCGTCGGATCGACGTATAAGGTTAAAACCTTAAAACGTGAACGAAAATATGAACTAAGTAATAAATAAAATATTTGCACGCCGAAAAGCGGCACTTTTGAAAATTAATCAAGTGTGCCAAGTGATTGTTCAAGCTTTCAGTAGAAATTGCGAAAGACAAGTTTCATAATGCAAGCGTAGACAAAAGTTATTATGGTTGACAGGTCCATTAAACTTTATCGGATTAAGACTTAACAAATTTTTACTTAAGGTAAACACGCACATCAATTTAGTGAAGTACTCGCTTTATAAAACAGACTGTTAAGTGTACTGTGTTCAGTATATAAATACTATATCAACTACCTCTATTTGATTAATATGGATACGCTCTTATTCATAAAGCGAATAGTTTAAAAGTTTATAATATTTTTCATTATTAGATCTGCTTTCGTGCTTTACATAATCTTTATTATAAAAGAACATTCCTCGGAATAAGATTCCAAAATATTATTTAATGAGTCTGAAAATTTATCCCTAATTCATAGTTATTTAAAACAAAAATTTAATTTTAAAATGTGCTTTGAGTGCCGTCGCATTCTTCGTTCCTTTACATCTTGGAGTTCTAAGTAAGAATAGTTTAAATCAGAATAACTTATATTTAATTACCTAACTAATCGACATATTACAGCGATCAAAAAGTACCCAGAATGCTGTCATAAAACAAAAAGTATCCATTTATTGGTCAAAATTTAATCATATCTCCTTCAAAGTAATCTCCTCCGACTTCAATACACTTGTGCCAACGTTTTTTCTAATCCTCCAAACATGCCTTAAAGTTGTTTTTGTGAAACCCCTTCAAGATTCATATCGAATTTTCTTTTATTGCATCAATGAACTCAAAACGTTGGCTCCGAAGAGGAAATTTCACTTTTGGAAATAGGAAAAGGTCACACATTGCCAAATCAGTTGAATACGGAGCTTGTGAAGCCGTATTTGTTGAATGTCGCGAATAATAATGGCATTGCGAGAAGGCGCATTATTCAGGTCGTTTTCAACACATCGCTTCACGCGCAAAACACTCAAACAATTATCTTCATTGACCGTCTGGCCAAATGGTAAATCAAACAAAACTGTCAACATTACATTAATGTATGAGCGACTTTGACATGGTGGTAAAAAATTTTATACCAATCAAATACTGTTGGTTTTGATAAAAAAAAATCGTCTATGAAAGCTTTTTGCAACATTTCTTAAGTGTTTGAAGCAAAAATTAAATTATGGAAACAAAATTGAATTCCTGTTTTTAGCTCAATTAGATTCGACATTTTGGGAAATCAACAAAATAAAAATTCTTCTCGTATAAAGAAAAAAAAATTATTTTCAGACGATAAAATTAAATAAATCCTTGATTGTTGCCACATGTTTATATAAGTCATAAAAATATTTGATAAAGGTTTATAGACGATATCTACTGTATATGAATTTTAAAGGAAACATTCCGTATACTTTTTGAAATTACGTGGTGTTGTACTCGAATCTTTCCCTTAGGGTATTGATCCCGGACCGTCGTCAATCTCGTTGTGTTGGTCTAGTACGACGTAAATTAAAAATTACCAAATTACCAAGTACCGGATACGTTTTGATCACAGTAGTATAGCACAAGTTACTTTACTTAAAATTCGAATAAGAATAATTTGTGACTTACAACGATTATTTATTCGTGTTTGTTGAATTATGATAACTTTTGGATTAATAAAAGGTTTTTATTTTTCTAATGATATATTGTACTTATCTGATTTCCCTTAATACATCATGTTTTATATAATTTACATTAATTCCCTTACCATGCTCACGGGTTACAAGAATATGTCTTATTTCTGTTGATTCATCTATATATACGAGGGCTGTTCAATAAAGAATGATCGTAAATTAATAAAAAATAATTTTCTGTACTAATCCTCCAAATTTTTATGGTCTTTCTCAAAAAAACCAGGCAACCGCAAATTTTTGTACCAAACTTGGAGTCCAAAACAGTCAAACTTTTGCATTAAACATAAAAGAAATTTTTGTGTAAAATTTTTAGTGTTTACCAATTTCTTTGTACATTAAATTACTTTTGCTCTCAAATAGCATAACAATTTATTAGCATTCAAGTTTAAAATACACTCTAAGTAAGGTTATCAACTGTGATATAATTACTTGGAATGATTCTAATGGTTCTTTCCATGGAACAAAATTACGTGAAACAATTATATTGGATCTTTCCTTGGAATAGAATTACATGGAGCGATTCTATTGGTATTTCCCTTGCAATAGAATAATTTGGAACGATACTATTGTTTCTTTAATTGGAATAAAATAATTTGGAACGCTTCAATCGGTCAATACTGTATAACAGAAACCTTGGGAACGATTCTAGTGTTCCTTTCATTACAATAGATTACACTGGACGCATTGCGTCCACTCCTTTCCCTAGAACAGAATCCTTTGGAAAGAATATATTTATAAGTTACTTAGAATATAATAATTTGGAAAGATTCTAATGTCCAAAACATTTAAGTTGGGTAGGAAGTCATGCATTGAAAATTGCAGGTCGCTATGTGGAATTATGTGTGTGGTCCCCTCAGAGGATTATGAATGTACGAGTCCTAACAACAATAATTCATAATATTTAACATATTGTAAGGAAAAGACTAATATAGAAAACTTCAATTATCCAGTTTCATGTTATTACTATACACAAAATATCCCCTCCGCTATTTAATCATCCGCCCAATTCTAAAAGAATGCTTGTTATTAATAATCTAAGAGACGATTCATAACAATAGAATAATATGCATCATAAGCCATCCACTAAAGAAGACATCAGAGCTTGTCATAAAATTTTAAGCAGACAAACCGCCATATAGAAAGTTGATGAATTATGAAAGCCGCTTTTTATTACACTTATTAAACATTACGCGGAAGAATTTTGGAACAAAACGCTTCAGGATCTTTACAAAATCGATCATTTTTTGTGTCGTGCTGTCCAATAAATATTTGTCTTTGTAGTCAGCGGCTAGTGATGAGCCACGAAATGACTTTTACGATGATTGATAAGGGTAATGGTTTTGGTGCACAATTTATTTTTAGTGGTATTTTCGGTATTGTGTGGATAAAATATTTCTCGGGGTGATTAGTTTTCTTAGCGGAAGATGTACAAAAAAGTAATTTCTGGTTTGAAAGTTATTAATGAAAACGCTATGCTCGTCTTGTAATAAAAATGTACGTGAAGGAAAGGAAATATAAGTAATCGGGATCTTATAAAATGGAATAGAAAAATAAATGGGAACAATTATTTTGTTGAAAGTAACTTGAACTGATGATACTATGATTTACTGTGTTGGTTGTGTTTTATGGGCTATGCCCAAATTCAGGCAAGCTGCATCAATGTTTTAAGAGGTAATTAAACACAAATAATATGATGGATCGGCAATAAAATGATGGATATATTTTATCGGTAGTTATAATGACCCTCCAAATGGGTATCGACGATTTATCTCGTTCATCAAGATCTGAACAATTTTTCTAAGTAGCAGATCTCTCGTCATCAAGATATATACTCTATAACAAACAAAAAATCGACGCACCAAGAAAGTGCAGAATTACAGTGGTGCCGGGACCAATAAACTTGGAACGGCACTGACTGGGGACGTATAGTCTTTAATGGCGTTTCCAACTGTGTCCTGACGACAACCGCAGACGTCCAGCGCAGTGTGGGGATCCTACACTTATGCCACACATGCCCACAACAGGACCTTATGTTCTGGGGTGCTATCTCCTTTGATAGCCGAACCTCTTCGGTAGTCATTGCTGGCACACTTACAGCGCAGAGGTACGTAGACGACATTCCACGACCGGTTCTGTCACAGTTACTTTTACGACACCCCGGACTTAATGCCCGGCCGCACACAGCACGTGTTGCTATGAATTGTCTTCAAGTTATCCAAACACTTTTTAGTGCAGCTAGATCTTTGACCATTGTGCCCGACAGTTGGAGACAATTTGGCAAGAAATTCCGCAGGACACCATCCAGGAACTTTTGCAGTCTATAGCCACGCCGGGTGACTGCTTGCATCCAGGCCAGATGTGGATCAACGACTTATTGACTTTCTCCCTTTGTAATGGTCAAACTCTGAAATAGATCAATCAATTGTTCTGAAAGTTTAAGGGTTTGCTTTCTGTGTATGTTCTTCACATCCACCAAATTTTTTCGCAATCGGACAACTCCTTCTTGGTGCGTATATTTTTTAGTTACAGAGTGTGTACTGCCGTTTTTCTTGTAACTGTGAGACAAAGATTTGATCAGTTGTCTTCTTATGACGTGATATCTCGTTCATCAAGAACAAGTCTGCTTTGTAAATGACAAGATACCTTGTTGAGACACCCACCGCCAGAAGAGATAAGTAAATCTTGGCTGTATGTTTTACTCACAAATTTGAATCTCAATGGTGAATCTGTATCCAAAAGTAATAAATTTTTAATCGTGTTTATTATGCTCAATTAATAGAGTTTTTTTAAATTCAACAAATGCATAGTAAATGCGATATGTTAACGCATTTTCTCATTTTTACTTAATAAAAATCTTTTCCCACAGCTGAATTCTTTTAGATTATTGCACTTTCACACAAAGAAAATTAGCATTTTAAATGCACTTAACTATTTCGTGCTAATAGCAATGTTAGCTGATTCCGATATGTTCATATCTTTGCATTTCTTCTATGTAACTAAGAATTGGAAAGTTAATAAATCTCCCTTGCTGATATCAATAAAATTATATAGTTAAGCAATACCCTGCGTTTTTGTGTTACATTTACATTTTTACTAGTACAACATCAATGTAATGCTTATGCCAGGCCTCGAAATAGATTTTTTAGTACAGGTGCACCTCGTGCATCTAAGTTTTTAAATTAGGTGCACAGGTTATATTTTAGGAGCACATGTGAAAAAACGTAATATAAAAGCATTAATATAATGTAATCTACTTTATTAGTTGGGTATGTTTAGATAGGTTAGTATTAGATAGTAAATAAAAGTATTTAAACATCTAAATTCTCCCTTCTTCGTCGCACGGCTGTCGCGACATTCGCTTCAACAGAGCTACATGGAAAATGTTTCGATCATCCGAAAGTTCTGGTGGCATGGCACAAGTAAACCTTCCTCCTGTATAAACCCAGCGATATATATCCCAGCGATTTTGTTTTCACATAGTGTGTATTTAGTAATTTTAATTACGTTCCTTTAGAGCGAGAGAGGTCGTTACTAATATTTTGTTCAAACATCAAAATAACATAAAACACGTCTAAGACTTCATTTTAAACGTTAGGTACATTGCGTGCACCTAGCGGAAAAAATATTAGGTGCACAGTTGTATTTTTATGTGCACAGTGCACCTGTGCACCCGGGTATTTCGAGCCCTGGCTTATGCTTATTAGCATAAAACTGCTAAATTACAAAAGTGTGCTGAACTCTTTGAGGGGTTCACAATCATAATTCAACCTCGGAACCTGCATACTTACCTTTGCACGATTTATAATCAATTTTAACCTTCTTTACCGATACATATTTCCTAATTTTGGTGTTCTAAGAAAATCAGCTATAGAATGTTTCCAAATAATTCTATTGTAATCTATCCACATCGATAAAATGTTTTAAATTTATTATTTTAAGTAGGTAACTTCAGCAGACCCTTTCCAACGGATTATTTTCTAACAAGAGCATGAATATAAACTTCCCAATGGATACCTTTCTAAGAGTATCAATGGAGTGTTTCCAAAGGATTGCTTTCTAAAAATATCAATGGAATCTTACAAAAGTATTCATTTCTAAAAAATAACATCAATACAATCTTTTCAAAGGATTCCATTCTAAAATTAACATCAATGTGGAATGTTTCCAAATCATCCTATTCTTAATAAAGGTTAGAAACTTTCTAAAAGTTGAAAATATCCATGGAATTTTGATCAATAGATGCGGTTTTTTAGTAATTGTGCTTAGAGTTGTGGAGTAAGAGCAACGCTACAGTTCTTCGAAACCTTACGGAGATGAGAGGGGTAAAATATTGTCGATTTTCCTTACAACTCCAACGTAAACAATATAAATTATGTACTGTATTTATTTGAATTAAAATTATTACAGTTGAAAAGCGATGTGCGCTTCCCAAGTGTACAAAAAATCCGAAATGTATGGACAAATACAGAAAAATGCTCAACAGCACACTACACAGTTTTACAATGAGGTGTTCGAAATATACTTTATGAATTACAGATAACTACGCTTTTGAAAAGCGTGTTGTATGTTAAAGTACGAAAAGGATATACATCAATGTACTTTCATTCTCGTGAGAATATTTTTAGAGAAAAATTGTGATGTTTCTTTATTATCTGAAACGAAATTGTAGTTTTACTTTTCTTTCGGATATTCTTTCCTTTATTTAACCTCGCATTGCAATAGTAGGATAAAGCTGTAGAACAACAAAACTTTCCTACACTACGCAGATTTGAAATGCAATCAATGTGTTTAAATTTTAAAATATTTAAAAGATAAAATTTATTCCGGTGAAAGAGGAATTTAATGCATTTAAGGTGTAAAATAAAATATAAAAAGCTGAAAGACTTACAAGTTAAGAAAACACATTTCATAACTTGTAAGCCGATACCTTTCATATTAGAATTTAAAATTTAGTCGAAATCTATTCATATTTTATTACTATGTTTATATTAGATCATGCTGTAGATCATGCTATGTCATGTTAGATCAGCCGACAGTGGTTAAGGTGTTGGCCTCTGGATCGGAAGGTTCCTGGTTCGAATCCGGGGTCAGGGCATGGATGTAAATTGTGTTGTCCTTTGTTAGGAAGCGATGATGGTCCTCCCACTGGGTGCTCCTTCACAAGAGACCATCATTTCCGGCCTTGTAGTGGCCAATGACTATGTGCATTTGTGCCCGCCATTAAAAAAAAAAAAATATTAGATCATTTGAAAATTTTTAACGGGTAAAAAGTTTGCTTCTGTATAAAACTGAATAGAGATTGGTGGTTGGTTCAATTCAAGGCAGACAAAATGGTTTGGCGTCTACTGCATTTCATAAAATTGAATTTAATGCTTAATATCTTTAATATTTTTAAACACTAAAACACGGAATTAAACTTTAGATACTTAACTGACACTAGTAATTCCACACATGAACGAAATTTTCTAATCACTTTGGTCATTTGTGCGATATTTTTCATGGTCAGTTGTAAACTTCAAATAAAATTAGTTTGAAAAACTTCACTTTAATTTTTTTCTGGTTTCGCTACGTTTTGCTATGTTTGACTTAAAAAAAATTCCTTGTATACACAAGCGTTTATCACCCTCTTAATGTTGGTACAGTTGTCTCGTTTAATGGAATTTTTAAGGATGCTGTAACCTGGTCAAGAGAGTAACAGATTAATAACCGGAGAGGATACTCGATTCAAAGAAAGATAGTCATATACGGAGAAGCTTGTGCATGTTAAACCCTCGTGACCTCAAATGTCCCCAAAGTTAGAGTGGGCCGACCAACCGGTCTGGTGGTTAAGGTGTTACCCTCTAGATCGGAAGGTTCCTGGTTCCAATCCAGGTCAGTGCATGGATGTTTGTAAGCGTTTGGTGTAGAGGCGGCTAGTGATCCTTTAATCTGTCGTGTTCTCACGTTGGGTTGGTGTGGAAGTTTTGGAGAGTGGGGTGCTAGCTCAGGTGTTGACCTCGTTATCTGACCGTGGTACAAAATGATGAGGTATTGTCGGATCTTTTCCATCGGTATTGATCCCAGACCGTAGCCAATGGCCCATTGCTTCGATACAGCTCTACATTATATCAACTACCTACCTAATAGCCAACCAACTACTCTAGCTGCTAATTGGTTTTCAGTTTTAAACAATTTAAAATGTCCCTGCATTCTTTGAGTCTATAGGCGTTACCCATTAATTACAGAATGCGATGTATTGAAAAACAACTGTACTTGTTTATCGAACCGTTACAATATTTACATGAACTCTTCAAACCTGCCATGAATAATAAACAAATTTAGTGACTGATTAAACTCGCCGGAGGTATGCTAATAATCTAGACTACCCGGCAATAAATAGTCGGTCCGTGACTTATACTACCTAAAATTCCAACAAAATCAATGGCGGTGCTCTTTTATAGACTCTAAGCGTTCAGCGGTCCACCAAGTTTCAAAGTGCGTTTAACATGATTAATGTTGGACATTATCTCGTCAATTTAATCGAAGATCTTTTCAGTGATCAGATACTTATACTAATCGTTTTAGTTCATAATTTACTCGTTAACCGTGAAGCTCTGAATTAATTATCAAGGGATGCCGGTGACATATCGTCCAATCGAAGGCAGCCGAACATGATTTATGCGTCCCTCTGAGGGAGGGTAATCATTATTGGTCACCACCTTGTAAACAGAGATATCGGAAACGGTGTTACAACTCAACACGGTTCAGGAGTTTTAGTCTGCAGGAACGAAAAACTATTGAATGACTGACCCTCCACTCTTTTAACATGTCCTAAAGAAAGTACCTGAAAAGATCCATTTTACACATATTTTCCAATCGATTTTCCTTGTTATTGTATATTAATTATTCAACCATTCAATAACATATTTAAACTTATTGTAGCTATAATTAGAGTTGGTTATTGGTTAGGTTTTATCGCTCTCAAGGTTCATATTTGTCCAAGCTGGGGCAAACTCAACACTAACAAGTGTAATGCGACTTCGACGAGAAGGTAGTTAACCTTGGGACAGACGATTTTTGAGTAGATGTGAAAGTTTGTTGCGATGAGGAACGTTGTACGGTAATAACATGGATGACGAAACTCACGGATAGTTTTATCTTGCAAATCTTAGTAGCAAAACCATCTTGTCATCACGCTTGCAGCATCGAGCGAAAAAACCAGAATCTGAGCTACAGACGGCAGTTTTTACACGCGCTTTTTTTACGTTCCAACTTATCACCTCATTTAGAGTGTAGACTCGTGAGATATGTAGACTCGTCCAGAACCACGCGACTTAATTACTTTTTCACAGGAGACAGACTGTGATGGTGATACACAAACATAGAAAATTTTACTGACTCAGAATAGAGATGGTAGGTGTGTAATTGAAACGTAGCACTGGAGTAACACAACAGGCTATTGGCGACAGTTCGAGATCAATCCCGAAGGGAAAGACTCGGAGACAACACCTCGTAATTTTAATCAGTCGAATGACGAGGTCAACACCTCACTTTTCAAGGCCGTCTACAGTTAAGAGATTGCTGGATTACAAATTTTTTCCATATTATGATGCACGTGAAATCTTTAGTCATCACAAATATCCTCACGTTGGCATGATGTGGAAGTTCGGATAGTGGGGTACGAGCTCATTTGCAGACATTGTCATCTGACTGATTAAAAATTACGATGATGTCCCTGAATCGTTCCCTTCGCGATTTATCCCGGACCGTCGGAACAGTCCGCTGTATTGTTCCAGTGTGACGCTAATTAACTATCAACCCTATTATGATGTATGGTGAGGATTAAACGGTCGGTTTTTCAACCTGCAAGTGCTCATAGTCAAATAAACCGAGCATAGTTACTTTTCCAGTTTCAAATCTCCAAACTTTTATGATGTGGCTCCTTTGAGAAGGGAAGTTCATTTGTTGAACATTCACCCTGCATCGAGCTCTAACAGGAAAATCTCTAGCATGAAAACATCCTCTACACCCCCACTGCAATTCCTCGGTGACGGTCATTGGTGGTAATCCAAGAGTGGGTTAAGTATTTAAAAGTAACACATTCGCGTTTAATTCGATTTGTAAATTATATTTCGCAACCTTCAGGACAAATATTTTAAATACATCAACGAAAGTAATTTTGATGGTGATAATTTGAACAGAGCGTAACTTTGCAAAGCTCATTTGTAATATTGAAAACAAGTTTTTATCAAATGCTATCACTGAATTACATCGTGTTGATTTATGTTTAGGGATTGGAGTAAAAATAATCTAAGCAGAGCTTATTCAACCGTGTTAATAGGAACTCAGAAGTGACGGCATAAATAATAAACATTTTTAGTCAAAACTATGAAAGAGTATTTCAAATGTATGAAGTAAAATATGAAAATATTCCAAAAAGTACAAAATAATTAAAAGCCAAAACTATTTGAACATGTATAGACCGAGTTTCGTAACCTAAATTTTGTTCAGTCTTTTAATTCTACAACGTTATACCATCCTAAATACACGTGTCATTCATATTGTCTTGGTTATCGTCCCGACTATACGCATACGGTTTGTTTTGGGTTGCATCAACTTCACAATTCTGTCTCTTCCATTCCTTGTAATCTATTGTCCATAACTCCCTTCAATATACATATGCCTTCTTTTATCAGAGAGTAATAATTTTCTATCAGAATGTTTGAATTCCCTTGAAAAATTTGTCACTATTAGCGTCCCATTGTATGCACCTATAGATAATATGATCCACTGTCTATTCCTCTTCTCCGCATTTACACACATTAGTCTTTGAAAAAAATCTATATTTCCCTGAGGCTCCATGCCCCGTCAGCAGTTGAGTGTGGGGTAAGCAGTTGTCTCTTTCATTTCACGTGGCATCACCCATTATATGTGTAGTATATGTCATAGTTAGAACTGCGTTTATTTTACATAGTACCCAACTATACAAACCTAAACACAAATGAAATTAAAAAGCACCCTGACGCGATTATAAGATTACTTAGTGTGCTCTGGTCACAAAGCAGATGACTTTGGCCCTTTATTCATAGACGATTAATATCGCCAGGTAGAAAGGCTGCTATAAGCAAAATCGCCTATGAAAATCGCAAAAGGCGAATGTTTCGCCAATTTGCAATCACTGCCATGGCTTGCGACACCGAAAGATAAAATTAGTTCCAACTTACATTTTGGAAAGTTGAAAACAACCTCTAGAATGAAAATGGATAAAAAATAATAACTAAGACAAATAAGTCCAAGTAGAACATAGGAAAGATAGTCTATCCAAGATCCTCTAAAAGTCAAAGAGAAAATAGGAGTTGTTTGTCCATTTAAAAGACATGGCAAGTTGAAGTGCAAAATAAACAAGTCTAAAGGAAAAAGTAGAATTTTTTTAGGTATGTAGACTAGAAAACATTCATGGAGACAAACATGTGTGTCAACAAGTAGTGCTGGATTTTTCTGTTGAAAATTAAATTATATAAATTATTCGTTTATATATATGGATTTAAATTATTTCCAATTTCACTTAAATTGTTATTTATACATTACAAAGTAAAATTATGTACTTCAGAAACTATTCAAATATAATTATCAGAGGGAGTCAATTTGACCCTCTAGGTGGAAGAAATTTCAGGTACCTCTGGAATTAACCTACTGAGAGCGGTGAGATATCCGAGTAATGTAATTTTGCTTTTAAATTATAGGTCTTTAACCCACCTGTGGTTTCGACGATATATCTCGTTCATCCTGATCTGACCATTTTTGCTAGTGACAATATATCTCGCCAACAAGATATTGCTGATTCATGTCAATCCAAGATCATGTCAATTTTATTGTAATGACGAGGTATCTCGTCCGTCAAGATCTGACCAATTTTGCTAATGAGACGAGATATCTCGTCAACAGGATTTGGCCGATTCTTTCATGGTGAAGAAATTAAGATCATATTAGTTTTTCTTCTGACTAAGAGATATCATATCCATCAAGATCTGGTCAGTTTTGCAAATGACGAGATACCTCATCGAGACAGCTAAGAGGAGTGTGACTGAATGAATCCTGTGTAATTTTGAGTCGCGATAGCCCAGTTGGAAGAGTAACGGTTAATCCAACCGGAGGGTTACGAGTTCGAATCCAGCCGAAGACAGTCGTGTGGAAAGTGGTCAAGTGCGTGTTAACACTTTCGCTGCCGATATCGCGCCAGCGCGTGATGTGGCGTCAACGCTAAAGAGCCAATCACGCGTAGTTTAGAGTGATGTATCAGTAGCTAGTCACGCGTTTGCGCGGGAAGAGCTGCGTCTTTAATTGGCATTATATGTTGGGTGTTGGCGTAGTATTGGCGTGGAGTATAGGTTAGAAGCTAGTTGTAAAGGTGTGTGGTTTCGAATTTATAGCTTTATTAGTTATTAAAAAAAATCTTGTAATACGAGTTGTAGAGACGGTATTTCTGCAGAGCCTTCACGCCTCCCAAAAAAGAAAAATGCAATCTAATAAGCCTCTAACAGGCGATGAAATTGCAAATTTGTTGGCTGAGCTTTAGCCAATCTATTCTGGTATTGGCACGGTCCTGGTATTGGCTTTAGGTGAAAACCCATTTCTACGGTGGGGTAATAACTATCAACGCACCATATCAGCTTTGTCAGAGAACGTGATAAATCCGTCTTGGCCTCAAATGCTCTCACGTTGGCGTGTTGTGGAAGTTTGGAGAGTGAATTGCCAGCTCAGGTGCTACCAAGTCATCTGACCGTGGTTCAAATTTGCGTGTTATCCTCGGTTTTTGCCTTTGCGATTGATCCCGGACCGTCGCCAATAGGCTGTTGTGTTGCTCCGGTTGGACGTTAATTAAAATACCTACCAAGGAAATAATGGTTAAGTATATTAAAAGTTGTTAGACATCACAAAGGAGATTCAGCAGGTCTTCGAACGCATGCATGCGTGTTTGCCCCTTGGAGGCTTCTTAAAAAGGGATAAGCGAATCCAATAAAATGAATATAACATGCAAAGCATTTAGCATAAATAACAGAAATCGTAAAAAGAGACAAATTTAAATAACATAACGCACTAGTATTGATTCACAATGAGCGAAACAGCATTGAATAAATTTACCTCTACTCTTATTTTTTATTATCTCAGCTCGTTCTAGCAGGGTAAATAGACTGCTTTTCCAACTTCCCCGAGTACAACATCATTATTCAAGCTGCATAGCTACTTGTTATGCATGGAAGATTCTGTGCCACTGAGACTTATAATTTAGTTTTCCTGTCTTTCCCAGTAGCTCCAGGATCCGGGAAACATTACTCCGGGACTTCCCCTCCCCGTGGCCCATATCAGGAACGTTTTCACCCCACGAACGTGACCCAGAAAGTGTGAACTCGTGTGCAGCCATAAATCAATGGAAGGGTTCAATAATAATGAAAAAAAAAACATCCTTCGAGATATCGCGGGGGGTTTTACTGCTTTTCGCCGGTTTCCGACCCAAAATGAAAACACCGTCGTAAAAAAGTGTCGCAAACACATATAAAACGACGTCGTCCAGTAATAATTTTGGAGGGGAAAGTGTGCATCGAAAGAAAAATGTGTGGAAAATAAAAACGAGAAAAATCGGTTTTCTGAAGTATTTTCGTTCCGAATATGTAGTAAAGATAGACTATCGTTCCAGCGACAAAATTCAAAATGTTGGTTGAAATAAAAATGGTGTGAAAAGTTTGGTTTATCAAACGATTGACGGATATGAAAACGCAGTTTTATTTACTTTTTATTTTTCACTTCTTTGTTTTCGCTTCCAACTGAGGGACATATCTGAATGATGAAAATATTCTGAGATGGTTGAGTTTATCCCATTTTATTTGACGAAAATTGATAAAAAATTAATTATTTGATTGATTAAAAATTACATTTAATCAATGTAGTATGTACCATTTTGTTCGATGCCCTTTCTTAATTTCTCTGGCAGTAACTGCATCATCTCGCGGCCATAGAGGTTTTTGTCTAAGCTACTGATCCTCCAGGTGACGAAACTATCTGAACCTCTAACGGCTCGTATCACCCTACAAACACATATCCTTTGAGTCTGCCATACATTCTTGCTTTTCCGGCAATAAAAAAACATCGAAAGTACACCTAATTTTATGTTATCTTTATTACTTAACAAATTTTTTAAAAACACAACACAAAAGAACAATTTTCTTCTCAAGTACTAACTGAAATTCCCTTCGTCAAACAATAAGAAATTTTACACGCGTGAAGTAACACTTCAGTTTCGAGTTGCAATACCATCTAGTCAAAAACGGGACAAACCTTTATATTAAAACCCAATACAATGCTTAAAAAAATGCATAGTATAAGTCCGTAAATTTCGAATGGTTCTGCCACTTCAAGCAGATGAACTTTCTAAATTTTAGGAGCGAAAACCTCAACGAAAATTTTAGCTCTTTGTATACAAATCGTAACTACGAGGTAGTAACGCACGTAAAAAATCCAATAAGTAACGCACATAGTGTAAAAAATAATAATAATAAAAGCAATTAATGACAATAGGAAACATATAATTAAGTATTACCCATTTATTACTTTTCCACAAAATTTCCATGCATGTTGAGGCATTTTTCCCAACGATGAATCAGTTTGAAAATCCCGGTCTCATAAAACTCTTTCGGCTGCTAGAAGAGCCACTTTCGCACGGTCCGTTTGAGTGCCGTCGTCAGAGTCAAACTTCTTACCGTCAAGGAACTTCTTTATGGGTCCAAAGCGCAGTGCGACAAATCAACACATTCGACTGCTGCACGACATCGCTCAACCGCATGTGTATCGCCTAGTTCGTGCAAAAGTACAGGATTTCGGTTGGGAAGTTTTGGAGCACCGTCCATACAGCCTGGACCTGGCACCCTCCGATTTCCATATGTTTGAACCCATAAAGTTATGAAGAATCTTGTATATTTCGGAAAGTTTCAGTCACTTTAACCCCATATGAACTTTTTAAAATTTAGTTTCTTCAACGGGAAACGCCTTTGCTCTATGTACAAAAAGCGTGAATACAGTAAATTCTGATGTGCAATACGTATCAAAAATTGTTTATAGCGATTTGATTTTCAAGTATAGAAAATACTTTCAACTACTCGGAATGTAGACAAGTTCTAAATTCAAATGACTGTGCATTTTCCAAGCACAACTGTAATATGTTTCTAAATGTTATTTTCCATTTTCTGAATAAAGCAAATGAGATTAACTTTGAACTATTCAATTAAAGAAATGTTTGTAAGTTTTTACACTATCTATACTATTTTCAGCGGTTTTGTATGAAGAAAACATCTATAACTTGTTTTTTTAATATTGCATTTTCACTTTTTGAATAAAACAAATTATATGTGAACTTTACATTGTTTAAGTCAAAATGATTTTCACTTTTATACGACTATTATTTTAGTTGTATTTTTTTATTGCATTATTTTTATTTTTATTGTATTTATTATTTTAATTGTATTTATATATTCAGTAGTCTAGATGAGTTATAATCTGCTAAAAAATAAAGTTCACAGAACTTAAGTTTTAAAATTCCAAATGTATTCTTAACAATGTCACAATTTAAGAGCTATCTCAAATTCTGACTATAACACTTTATAATAATTACGTTTATACCTAATTTTTATTAGTAAAAAATTATATTAAGTAATTAATACTTAATAAACGTTTTACGTATTTAATAGTATAATTATATAAATAAAATAAGGCTAACTGAACGCTAAAATATTTCAAATACTCATTCTTTAATACACTTGAAAGAAGTTAAAATGTTCGAACTGAGCAATTGCGCAATGTTACGTCCTCGCTTTTAAGAGCACTTTAAGCTTTTAAAAGAAACTACAAAAGTTTCAGCTTTATTTTGAGTACTTTTTAATAGTTTCTATCAAATGGAGTAGTGTGTTTAATCTTTTATATGCTAAAAAACCCTTAGAGAATCTCAAAAGAGATTACAGGTGATTATGGAATTTTGCAGGTTTTAATAGAGCAATAATTTTTTTGTCTAGAGAAAATAAAATTTAACCAGAAAAGTTTAAGAAGGACAAGATATAGCTTGTTATAACTTTAAAACAATAAAAAGATTCTACGCTAAGTATTAAAATATGTGAGATGTTTAAGAGTTTAAAAGAAGTTACAAAGCATTTTTCTGATTAATATTTTAAGACTATCATGTTCTCGAACAAAAGTTACTTGATGTTATAAAATATAAAGACAAGTATAAAAAATTGTATTTAAATTATAAAAAATTACATTTGTGATACATTAAACTCTACTCACTCTTACACATATAATCAATTAAAAGCTCTAAAACAATTCTGTACCAGTATTAATTTAATATAACATGATATCTTAACTCGATCCTATGTAAAATAACTTTTAGTCAGTTATCATTATTTAAAAGAAATATATTGTATATCAAATAAATCAATTTTATTATTTAGTTACTAACTGTTAAAATTACTTTTAATACGAAGCTTATACGTCTGTGGCGCAGTTAACGTGTTGATGGCTACAGTATAACATTTAATATGGCGCTTGTATTTAATGAAATTTGGGATCAAGCATTAATTGTGGTGGAATTATATAAAGTGCAAAGGATTATTTTATACCAAACTGAAATATTTTTAATGGGATTTTTCATTTATTTTCCCTTAATATTTCTTTGATCAATATTCAAAATATTTTCATAACCCGTAAACTAAAATGGAAATGCTATTTATTTTCAGTTGCATTATGATAGAGTGCAGCGTTTTCGTTTTAAAGTCACTAGTAAGGGATTTCAAAATTTATGTACAGTATAGCAATTTCAAAGCTCGATTCCTTCATATCTGTGAGTAATTTAAATTCAGTCTGCTCTATGAAGAATACAATCCATTATTAATGAGATAAAACTCCCCAAAATTTATCAAATCAGCTCTCAAAAATGTATTCCCATATTTCTAATAAAATGTGTATTATTGAATTGAATTTCTTTTTTAAAAACTGATTTAATTATATGCTCTAGTAAGTATAATAAACGTAGTTCATAGAGAAGTAAGTTTACGGTAAGAAAAATATGACTTAAACTCAGACACTTTATCGTAAATACAAAACGAATTTTTTTTTAAATATTTCTTTGTGATATTCTTTTGACGATTTTATTTACATACTATTTTACAGTATAATATAATGTTTTACTTTTGATATAAGGTCTTGGAAATTAAACTAGGAATAGTTAATGATAATATCGAACAGAACTAAGAACATTGTAGAAACTATGCAAAAGAAAAGCGGTGAATGTGAGGTTTTTTCTGTAAAGCTAAATTTGGACGACCCAATGTTTTTGTGGTAGAACATTTCTTCAGTATATGTAGTATATTGGGTAGCCGGAAGTAAAATTTACGTCTTCCGATGGTTTATGTACGCTGAAAATTCCTCTAATATATCGAGGAGACCAAATCTTTATTAGGTGTTTATGGCTTTGTTAGGCTTCAAGGCCCTGAGGTACTCTGTGGGTATTTTCTATTCCCATGGGGTTTACTGTCTTTAGTAAAAATGGGGGTCTAGCTCCCGGGGTACCCAATCGATCTTTTCCTGCTTTATTCCCATTATTCTTCTATCCTCTTCTCCCATTTCTTTAATTGACGTTGTCTCTTGCGTTTGGCAAAATATGGCTTTTCCATGAAAACCTCAAAACAGCCAACTAATCTCATATAACGATTGAATAACATTTAGAAATTTAATTCTACGTCAACTTACGAACCCAAAAACCCAATAAAATGTTTTTCGCCTTTTGAAATTAAGAGCATTAAGAAATGTTAAACAATTAGAATTTTCTACTTGATCAGTTTTCAGACTACATTCAGGATTTTTTCATCCTAATGTTATTCTACAATTGAATTCATAATGCAATACACGTGAACAGTCATTCTTCCGCTACTCCAGAAAATACAATCAAAAGCCTGTTGCGTGATTGGACAGACTCAGCATCACGTGACTCGAATACGAACTTACCCGAGCCGAACTATAGGATGGATTTTAAAAGTGAACAAACACACCACGGGTAAGACAATGATTTTACTTCTAGTTTCCCTATACGAAATTCATACAAGCAGCACGTCTGCCATTAAAATACTAGCGCCACCTACATTTGACTTTACAGAAAACTCTTATCATTTATATCTTCATCTCTCAACTCATTTTATGAAATACATAAAACACGAGAACTTAATAAATATAATCTCAAGGAACACGACCACAAATTCCCTTCACCACACCAAAAACAGCTTACTATGTCTATGTATATTGTAGTATTGAAGGAATAGACTGACCTAAGCCGAACTGTGATATGGATTTTTAATCAAAGCACCGGAAGACGAAGCTTTTTCTATCTATTTCCCATACCAAAAGCTTCTATTATGTCGATGCAAAAGTTCGTCCCGTTTGTTTTGGACAAAAATTGAAGAAAATTACTTCATTTACTAGAAATTATATTGAATCAATATAGTATGTGCTGTTCTGTTCGATGACCTTTCTCCATCTCTCCGATAGCTTCATCATCCCGCGCTCATAGCAGTTCTGAGGTTTCTGGCTAAAGAACTAACCCAACTTTCTGAACCACTTATAGCAAGTGGAATTGGCAAGAGTACCCTAACCGTACCCCAGGGCTCGAAATACCCGGGTGCACAGGTGCACTGTGCATCTGAAAATAAATTTGTGCACCTAATTTTTTCCCTCTAGGTGCACACAGTGCACCTATCGTTAAAAAAGGCGGGAAACATATTTTATGTTATTTTGATGTCTGAACAAAATATTAGTATCGACCTCTCTCACTCTAAAGGAACGTAATTAAAATTCCCAAATATACACTATGCGAAAACTTTAATCCAGAAAATGCTATGTTGCAATGAAGGAAAAATACAAAAAGAAGGATGGACACTAAACCTTATGGGTAAAAGTCTGTTAAAAACGCAGACGTTTTTGATTCCCACCAATGTCTGATGATGACTGAATACTTACTTGTAAGTAATAATTTCGCAGATAAAAAAAATCTATAAATATTTTATTTACTATCTACGTGTAAAATACCCAACTAATCAAGTAATTTATATTACATGAATGCTCTTATATTACGTTTTTTTAAATGTGCACCTAAAATATAATCTGTGCACCTAATTTAAAAACTTAGGAGCATAAGGTGCACCTGTATTAAAAAATCTATTTCGAGGCTTGCCGTACGCAACACAAATTATTTTGCGTCTGCGCAGCACTCTTGCGTTATCGGAAATGCAACCGCTTTTCTGTCAAAAATGCTCTTTAATCTCTGCCATATTTAATGCTTAAAAAATTTTTAAAAACTCAACACAATAACACAATTCTTTTCCCCCAAGTACTCGATGAAATTCCCTCTTTCAAACAGTGTCAAAACTTGAAGCGTGCGAAGATAACACTTCGGTTTTTCGATGCAATATCATCCAGCTCCAAAAACGGTATGAACTTTTGCATCATCCCAAGACTAAAATGCCACCAACACACCACCAAAATGCTAGTGTCATCAACATTTTGCTTTACAGAAAACCATTCTCATTGCTGTACGTAAATTAATGCTGTTATAAATTTTTATTCTGTAGCATTAACTTCCGAACCTACCCAACCCAACAAGCTTCCATGAACATTTAGATAAGAAGCTAAACATTTAACATTTCCCATCAGCCTTTGTCTTCATCCCAACGCCATTCCGCAACTGAATTCATACATACAATAAAGACGACCACTAATTCCTCCACTGCACCAGAAACTGCTTATCGCGTCCATCTAAAGCGATGAAGATGCCTCGAACAAATCCCCGCGTCATACCCTATCAACAGCCAGTCATAAAAAGCGTCTCGCATCAAATCCGGGGGCAGCAATGACCATAAAATCCTTTACCGTCCTCCGGCTTTTAAGCATTGTGCTCTTAATCTCGTGCTTCAAATGAAGCCGTGTCCCCTGAAGGTGCCCGATAAATAACAAGGTATCTTCCTTCAAACGAGGATGAATGGTGATCAGAAGTGCACCTGTGGGATTCTGGCATTTAGCCGAGTGCCGGCATTAGGCGAGGTCCGATTTATCGCCGCTCTTATCTATGCTAAAAGGTTGGGACTGCGTTGGATGCGCTTTCTTTCGACCTGGTTGTAATGGCTGATTAGATCTGGGTGGGAGTTTGTTTTATTCTGGAAATTAATAGGTTGTGCCGGCATTGTGTTTGGCGTCTTCGATGAACTGTGATTAATCTCTTGATGGTGGAAGTAATATAAGTTTATTCACCCACATGAGGTTTCTGAATGAGAGTGTTGCCGAGTCGCGTGGTTTTGAAAGAGTCCATTATTTAAATTAGGTGATGGGCTGGAATGTAAACAAAGCTCTTTCACATCTGGAGTCTATCGCGTTATGTATTTCATTAGCGTCCCACTGGGAGCAACGGTCCGGAATCGACCCCAAAGGGAGAGATCAAGGACAATCCCTCGTAGTTTGGAACACGGTCAGATGACGGGATCAAATCTTACCCTAGTCTCTTAACTTCTACACCACTCCAATGTGAGTCTTTATCGTGGATTCTTTTTCTAAGTTTACCACTCAATGCTGCATAGCAGGGATAAAAAGGTGGTGCAGGGGAACTACGTGATCTCCATTCATGCTTCTGTGTGTGACAGACCTTCTCATAACATACAGTCGCAGAAACAAAACGACCCACAGAGCAATTTTATTTGAGCAAGTAGAGGAAATTCAAAGACGACGCTTAACAGAAACTAACGTCTTCTAAAAATTCAAATTCATAAAATTTGGATGAGGGACCGTTTCGTATTAATGCGAGCACCAACTTCATAATTTTCAATATGAACCCTCTATTTTGACGCACAATTTCGAATCACTATCACAATTTAACTTAGGAAACAAAATTTCATGTCATACGACTTGCCATTTCGAAGTTATGAGGACAGAGAGATTGAAGCTGCTAATGTTAAATCAGTTTCTTAGACTTTTATGATACCTTCGAAAATAATATCTCGATATTGATGATATTTTGTACCTTGTCACTTTCAAGCAACCCAAATAAAATCCACTTAATATTTTATTTAAAAAAAAAAAAAAGATTTATTATGCAAATAATTTTTAGATTAATGTTTGAAAAAATTATGAATTGTAACCTTGTTAAATTTTTATGGGTATCGATTCAGAAGGACTTCTAGTATGACCATGCAAAATTTCAGTTCTTTCCGATACTTAGTTTTAGAGCTACATTAAATTTTCCCAATTATTGCGATTTTAGGGACAAACAAAAAGTTTATAAAACGTCTGACAAATCTCGGATTGTAGTTCTTGCATCATTTGTACTTGTATGGTAAATGTAATAATGTAATTCTCAAATAGTTGGTACTCTTGCATGATAAATATAATAATTCTCGAATCACTGAAAAATACGTTTGAAATGGTGTTCAAATTTGTAATTCGGATAGCTATAACTACAATTAATCTAGATCTACGAATAGCGTCTTTCTATTTGGTGATGATCCCTAAAATTAAAACTAAACTTAACATTGAATATCGCGGGATATATTGATAGTAGATTGTTCAACATATTGAATAACAAAACTAAAATGTTCTTTCACTTCATCAAGGTTTGTTATAGTGAGGTTCTACTGTAGTTAGGTTTAGTTATATATATATATATATAGGTTTAATAATGATTGATAGATAGTCTTGGGGATATTTATGTGGACCAAACACTTGAAACGTGTGTGGAAATGCTTTGCGATATCTAGCCTATATATATATTGTGCTCTACTAAAACAAGAAGTTTTTTTTTTCCATCGGGGGATCAGGAAAACTTGAAAACCATTATTTGACTACATCAAAGTTTTTCCATTAGAAAAAAAAAGATTTGAGATTTTTGGAAATTGCTTTCTATGGTGCAGACAATTTGTTTTTAATATACAAACGTAATATACAAAATGGATGTTGTCAAATTATTAATTGATAGGAATTAATCTTTTTGAGATTCCCCTAATTCGTTTCCTTCAAGAGGCTTCATGAATAAATTGAAATACAATGAGGTAGTTCGTTTTGGTAATAGCGTATTATAAGCTTCCGTAGAATTAACCTTAAGTGCGTGTAATAAGAATTTTATTTTCAGTGAAATGGTGAGGAACACTTCGCTGAATAAATATTTGTATTGTTTCTTAAAATTGTATTGGACTGTGTGTAAAATTAAGTACTTCAATTTTTATTTACTCATTACTTATTAAATATTTATAAAATATGTATTTACAATTAAATAATGAAACATTTACTTTCCATTAAATAATGAAACACTTACTTCCAATTAAATATTGAAACATTTACTTCCAATTAAATAACGAAACATTTACTTGCAATTAAATAATGAAAGATTTCTTTCACATTCAAAAATAATAAATACATTCCTCATTGAATGACAATCGATTTCATTTAGTTAATTGTGATAAAACACATTACTTTTAAATTAAATAATAATGTATTACTGTACAATTAAATATAATGAATTACTTTCACAAAAAAATAATAATTTCTTTATAATTAAATATGATATTTTTTAACTTAAATATAATTTTTTAACTTAAATAATACCTTTTTCTCAGTTAAATAATGATACTACTTTTTAGTTGAACAATAATAAATTGTTCTTATTAAATAATAATGCCTTTATTTCTAATTAAATGACAATAAATATCTTTCTAATTAAATGATAGATTTATTCCTAACAAATATTATTTTTCCAATCAAATAACTAAGTAAAACGAAGCATTCTCTTAAAAATATACCACAGGACTGTTGTGCGTATGTGCATTCAATAAAAATACCTTTCCATCCAAAATAAATCCCGTTCTTAAATTAAAACTAATAAAGTAATGTTTTATTTTCTAGAAGTTTTGCAAGAGAGACTATGTAAAATCCTGCACGCCTTAAAAAGAACCCTTTTTATGAAGCATATAAGACCAAGAGCTGAAAAAATGGATGGAAAGCAATTACAACCATCTCGTTACGGTTTGCGAGCTCAGAAATTCAATTTCAGGTCTGGGTACGCATGAGCGAAAGCAAATATCATCGTCTACATTTTCAAATTAAATTTACCCCAAAAAAACTTTGAGGGTCGTATTAGAGATGCAAAGCAAAACAAGGCTTGTATAAAACAAATTTAATCATATTTTGACTGAAACTTATTCTCTTACGTCTCCACATTGAACAGTAGAACGTGCAGATATTGGATATCGGAATCTCTACTATTATGAAAGGAAGTGTTTCGATGTGTCATTGTGTGCAATAGCCTAGAGAATCAATGGCACTTACAATTTTGAAATTTGGCACACAGGTAGTCGTAATTTTTTGCGATTTTTGTGCAGCGCCCGAATTTTAAAATTTGATCTAGAACATTTTTTAATGAATTTATTTTGTTTTTTCAACTTTCATTCTTCTCTCCGGAATCTTACGTCACTGAAGAAGGAGAGGATTTTGCGATTTTCAACCGCCGACGTCACAAACTTTTTTCGGCCTGATGCCTTTGGAACCAAGTCAAGTTTCCTATTCTAGAGTATTCTGATTTACGTTGTTAATATTAGCCACACAACGCCGTCTGTGGAGTTCGTTTGAAAAGCAAACCAAATGGGAATACGTAGAAATCACCTGGGATCGGCGAGCATCAGCGAGCAGTGATCACACCTGACCCCAGGTAAAGAAATGTCACGGGCAACACCATGCTAACCACGCAGTGGCTAATTGACATAATTATGTAATTATGAGAATGATTACAAAAATGCATGCTTTCAGAAACACATACAAAACTATCCGCAATATAGAGTTTGTACGCATTTATGTAGGCATCGGATTTCGGAATTTGATCCCGGACCAGCGCCGGGCCACAATAGCCCTTTTGGAAGAGTAACGGATTAGCTACCACGGAGGGTTGTGAGTTTGAATCCAACAAAAGACTGGTCTACAAAAGGGGCTGGTGCGTGTTAAATCTGCAGTGATCCTCAATCTCATTACGTTGACGTGGTGTAGAAGTTTGGAGATGGGGGTGACCTTGTCATCTTAACTTCGTCCAAAATAACAAGTTGTCCTCGCCTCTTTCACTTTTGGTTTGATCCCGTACCGTTGTCAAAAAGTGTAAGTTAATTCAACTACATACCTTAGCTCAGCGTCGTTTTTGGGCCTGTGGCTATATATAAGTTAGGTTTCTGTCTTATTACTGCTGTCCATGTTTGAATGATTTGGTTTGGTTTACAGTTAGCTCTTTGGTCAGTTTCTGCAATCGAGAGGTTAATTTGATCAGTACTGATGGATGCTAAATGGATTTGTAACAACTAAGAACGTCCACACTTATAGTGGGATTCAAACCCAGAGCACACCTGCTACCCTGTTTGAAGTTGCTCGATCAGCATTTTGTCGTTCCACTAGTTCATTTTCATTGAAGGTCAGCAATCTGCGATCCTTTTTTTGTGGTATTAATGCTGTTATAACTTTCATAACGTTTTCTCAGTTTACGACGATTAAATGTTAAGCACTTGAAGAGAAATTCCTTTCGAATTCAAACCAATGTTTGGGAATTGTTTTTTGAGGTATTTCATACCTTCCATGTCACATTTCACATTCTATTGCATCTCGCATCGTATTTGCATACTGAGCTGAGTGTTAATCATTTTTATTGATATCTACTACTGTGACGTCGCAGACACCGCCACTGACCTTTGATTCCAAATTCCTGAAACATATGCCCTGCTGATGAATGTCGCAACAGCTGTCCCGTTTGTTTTGGGGTGCCAGTGATTTGTGGCTGGCGGAATGAGGGGTCTGCCGACACAAGAGATCAGTTGCAGAACTAGAGGGAAGCGGAATTTTTTGCTTTGGGGTGCTCGTTGATGAGGCCGCGGTTGTTGAGTTTGTGCCTGTTTCGCACCACCCATGTCATAGGGATGCAAATCTCTAGTGTACAAAGTGTACATATAATTATTTGCAAAATAAATGCAAGTTATTTTTAAACTAGGCTGTTTTATTTTGTAGAAAGGCACACCACTCGGACCACTACGTTACACTACCCGTATGACAAGTTTCTGGTCAATTCAACAATTATTTGCGTTGCATTGATAGTGAATAGTAGTATTTTGAATTTTGTTAGAGATGCTACACATACATCGAGTTGAATGAGAATTTACTTCACAAAAAACGACACTCCAGAAGAAATTCGAATAATAAGTATTGTTTCATGTTTTAAAAAATAGCGTTTATTTACATTGCATTGTGTTGAATAATTCTAGACAATGAACAAGGAATTCTTCATTTTTAAGATAATAATTAATTTAAATAATAAGCAAATAAATATAATGTAAGAATTTAAATTTACTGTACAAATATATTATCAGATAATAATGTTTTCAAAATATTATTTCATTTGGGATGTTTTATAAATACTTGTGTTTTAAACAGAGAAAAAACTTCAAAACATATGGTTCATTGTCGTAATGAGTTTATTTGAACATATAAGTACTGTAAATTAATATTTTAGACATGCAATACTCTAGTGTGTTCTAGACTTCCTGAATAATAGAATGTATAAAGGGAGAATGAATTCTGATTACACAGTTAGGGAGCCTTGTTTAACATTTATCATTGTACAGAGGCTGTTCGAACATTTTTTGAACGATTACAATGAACTGAAGATCTATTTGTAAACATGACATTTTTGTATTTTAAATTTTTTGTGCTATTTCATAGACCTTATTTTTGTGCTATTCGACAGCCTTTATTGTTAACTATCTGTCTACACCTTACTTTCCATGATAATGACTTTTGTAGTATAGACAGAGGTATTTTTTCCAGTTACTGTTACAGTTATACAAAGTCCTTGAATTGTCCATTATCTGATAGTAGTTGATTTTGGCGATTCTACTATTTCTGTAACTCTTCTTTAGAAATGGGCATTCACTCATGACCCTGTTATTTGATGTCATATCACAAAATGAGGCTATTATGGGCCAAATCGGTCAACCAAGTCAATTTTTTAGCGATCATTCACATTTCTACAAGTCGACATATTGGGCATACTCTTCGAAGCTCATGTGAGAATAGCGTTGTTCAGTCTACTTTTATTTCACTTCTACAGGGTGCATTATGAAAGTTATGCGCATTTTCTGGGAAAAATAGATTTATTGATCCAAATGGTTAAAATTCTTCAAAATAGTCCCCTTGTGCATCAATACACCTGCGGAGACGATTCTGCCACGCCTGGAATGCACCCTGGACTGGAATGCCTCTCAGGAACCTTGTAACATGATATTGGATGTCCTCCACCGTATCCCAGTGCTTTCTCTTCAGTTCTCTCTTCAGTCGGGGGAACAAAAAAAGTCACACGGAGCCAAGTCAGGGCTGTAAGGAGGCTGGGGCACCAAGGGTGTCTTGCTCTGGATCAGGTAGTTGGTGACGACGAAGGCCGTGTGGCTGGACATTGTCGTGTTGGAGCTTGAAGACGTCTTTGATGTCAGGTCTGACTCGCGCGATCCGTCGTAACAGTCTCTTGAGCACCTCCAGGTAAAAAGCTGCGTTGACAAATTGTCCTTGCGGTACAAACTCAAATTGGACGATTCCTCGGATGTCAACGAAGTCAATCAGCATTGTTTTGATGCGGGACTTGCTCATGCGCGCTTTTTTGGGGTTGGGAGAAGATTGTGTGTGACTCCTTAAAGGCCTCTTGAACCATTTGATAAGTTTCCGTTGCATTCTTCCCAAGCCGCACACAAAACTTTATCGCGTACCTCTGTTCCAGCAAACACTACATCGTGCCGTGACACAATAAAAAAAAAGACTTTGCGCGAATACACGTCCTACCGCTCCTACTGCTCGGAGCGAACTGAGACCGGACGCGCTTGGAAGGCAGATCCCCCACCACATTTTTCGAACAATCCGAGCGCGCTGCGATGGATAGTCGCGTCACACAGTATAAAATCATGTGCATTACTTTCATAATGCACCATGTATATGCTAAATCTGTGTATAGTCGTATTTCGCCTGAGGTGTCATGCGTGTCCGTAAAGCGTGCAATGGATTTTCCAATTTCTGTAAGTGTTGTGGTCTGTCTCAATCAACAACTTCTCATTGCCGATGGTTAGCAGTCAGGCAATATTCATCATTGATAAGCGTACGTGAGAAGAATGTAAATTATATCGCTGGTGGTGGAAAAAACTGTTAATTGAGTCATTAGAAGAAAACTGACTAAACACAAATCGGCAATATCTCAATGACGATATATCTTGTCATTAGCAAAATTGAGATTATGTTAAGGTTATTGAAATGTAATAATATTTATTTAATAGATGTATCAACTCTTATGGTGGTTATGTAGACGAGACATCTCGTCACTAGCAAACCTAATCAGATCTTTTTGAACGAGATATCACGTCCTCAGCAAAATTTTCCATATCTTGATGGACGGGATGTGCCATCGAAACCACTTGGAAGGTTAAACAAATGTAAAATAAATTCCGTAAACAGGGTCACGGGGGTGAAGTCTTCCGATTGATTCATGACCACTGTCCTAAACAATCCATTATTTAACACCCCCGCGCAAAAAGATCGTCCTGACTTAAGACGCTCCGTCTTTCCCGGCAGACATAAGTCAGCCCAACTCGCAGCCAGCGTGGCCAGGAAGCCCTAATCCCGCTGTTTACCTCACTTCCATTTAGGAAAGGCTTCTCCGCAAACGTTACCACCGCTGCTTAGTCCACACGTTCCGCGATGATTTATGAACCCTCCATCCCAGTTTCTGCTGTCATATCCAGCGCATCGATCAAACGGTTAGTCATTTCGCAAAGTGCTCCTTGTGCAAAAAATGTCACCTCGGGCAGTGGCCTAGATTTTCTTAAGATCCGGTAAATTCCCGTCTTTGTGCGCTGTTAACCGTTGCTTCATGCGTTGTCGGCGGCTTGTGTCAATAAAAGGGGATGTTTGGCAGTCGTTATTCTAATTCAATGTTATTTAAATGGATAAGGGGTTGCATTAGATAAGAGCGAGGAGTTTGTTCAAAGAGATGTTTGCTGTATTCCGTTAAGAATATTATGAGAGTTGAAATGAACTCGGCAATTGTTTCGAATGGAATTAGGCTGTTGAAACGAAAATTAAATAGCGTTGTTGTTTTATGTTTGAATTTGGGAAAGGAGTACTTTCGATAGGAGTAAGGAGGTTGTTCTAAGAAATGTTATTGTTTTGTGTTAGTCCATAGAGAATTAATTAACTCAGGAAATGTTTCGTTTTGAATGTAATTGAACTTGAAATAAAAACTAAATATCGTTGTTTTTCTATGTTTTTATTTGGGAAAGGAGTGCATTTAATAAGAGTAAGGAGTTTGTTCTAAGAAATGTTGTTGTGTTGTATTAGTCCACAGAATTAATTAACACGGGAAATCTTACGTTTTCGAATATAATTGGACTATTGAAATGAAAATTATCTATCGTTCGTATTCGATGTTTGTATTTGGGAAAGGAGTGTATTCGATAAGAGTAATTTAGTTTGTTCAACGAAATGTTGTATTGTGGTAGTCCGCGCGCAAAGAATTAACAAACTCGTAAAGTGTTTCGTTTTCGAATGCAATTAAACTTGAAATGAAAATTAAATACCGTTTTTTGATGTTTGTATTTGGGAAAGCAATGCATTCGATAAGAGTAATGAGTTTGTTCAGAGTGGCTGCATTGTGCTAATATGCAGATAATTAATGCGAGAAATGTTTCGTTTACGAATGTAATTAGACTATTAAAATGAATATTAAATATCTATCTAATTCGACGTTTGTATTTGGGAAAAGAGTGCGTTTGATGAGAGTCAAGAATTTGCTCAAAGATATGTTTGTTGTTGTATTGTTTTAGAGTGTCCTCTGAAAAGTAAGGTAAACTCGGGAAATATTTCGTTTTCGAATGTACTTAGGTTATTAAAATAAACTGAATATTGTTATTCTTATCCGATGTTTGTATTAGATAAGAGTGAGAGTGTGTTTAGAGGGATGTTTGTAGTTGTATTGAGTTCGAATTTCTTTTAAGAATGTAAGATAAATGTAGAAAATTTTATTTTTCAAAAGTAACAAAATTAGGGAAATGAACATTGAATGTTTTTCTTATTCGATCTTCCTAAATGGGATAAGGGATGCATACAATAGCAGAAATGAGTTTTTGTTAATCGGTGTGTTTGTACTTTATTGCTTAAATCCCTATATGGGGATGAAGGCTATAAAATGTTCATTTTTCTGGTGCAAGTAAATTATTGAAATGGAAACGAAACCATACATTAAAATATAAGTTTTTTCAAGTTAAAGAATTATTTTCACAAATTTTAGATAGATTTTATTGGTTATACATATTTATATTTCCATTCTAATAATATCTACATTTATTACGCCCAAGATTAAGTAACCCGAATAATGTGTTTTCAAAACGTTTTATAAGTCTAATCAGGAAGGTAAGAACAATTGTTATAGAGACGATGTAACTTTTTACTCTCATAACAAACTATTGTCGGCACGTTAATTCTGTTACTTGGTTATGATACACGTAAATTTCATACATTGAAGTTTCAAAACCTTTATTTACATAAGTTCCGAATTCATGTGTTTATAAATGCTGTAGAAAAACCCAGCGGATTATGACGCATTACGACACAAACCTTACTGAACAGCTCCCTCTACCACCTAAACGCGGAAATTCCAGACGCACATTCTTCGACAAAAAAAGTTTTATTTTTTTTCTCCTCTACAACCTTTCTAATTGGACCAGATATTTCCGAAACATCTTGTATAATAGTTTATTAACATATACAGTATTAGAAATGGCTTTGAAATTATTTGCAATACTTCTGCAGCAAATGCAGACCGCGATTTATTTGAGATAGTAGAAACTGACGAAGAAAGTCAATCGAAAAGGGAAGATAAAGCGTGATTCCGCTATCTTCAGTTTTCACAATATTGATACAGTGGTGAATGATGAGGATGAGATAAAGCAATCTTCGGATTCAGATACTAAACTTGTCAATGGAAAGAACGGAAAATCTCGACTGTCAAATAAATATTTTGATCAAAATCGATAATTGTATCAGTCCTGAACATAATACTGTTTAAAAATTGCTACATGAATTATAAGTAAATGACTATCAGAAAAAGTATATATAACACTTTTGTTATACTATTATACTCTAAATTCGTCGTAAATATTACTTCCTGGTGGAAAACCAACTATTTGGAAGTTTTACAAGTTTTGTGGAACAAAAGCCATATTTGACCAAGCTAAGCCAAATACAAGGGAACGTCAAGTAAAAAATGTGAAATGGATAAAAGGGGTAGGTATTGTAAAATAGAGTACTGCGATGAAAGCAGAAAAATAATTGCCTATAAAAATTGTATATATATATATATATATAATACAGGGTGGCTACAAAAATTGAAGTAAAAAGTTCCCTGAGTTTTCCCTGATTTCCAGAGTATTTTTTATGAAATTCCCTGAGTTTCTCCATCCGTTCGCAGAACAATTTTTCGGTAATTATGATAAACTTGACACTTGATGAACTAAAAAACTATAGACTGATAGATGAATAAAAATAAAATAAGTAAAAAATATTTTTACTGTATTCCATAATAGACCAAATAATATAAAGTTATATAGAATATTTAATTTTACATTCTAAACTATTTTGATGTGTTTGTAAAAGCAGTCATCAGCCCCTGAATGGCGCCAGCGCTCGGTACATCTCTACTATTATAAAAAGAAGTGTTTGTCTGTCTGCCCTGTATGCAGTGTCCTAACGAATCGATGGCGCTTACAATAGTGAAATTTAGCACACATGTGGTCCAAATTTTTTGCAATTTTTATATCGCGCCCGAATTTTAAAATTTAATCTAAAACATTTAAAAATTAATTAATTGGAATTTATTATTGTTTTCCTTAGAATCGCATACGGTATAAAGACATGACATTCTAAATTTATTTTTTTCCGTTTCCTTTAGATTTTCTCAGCAACGATTTTAGCTTACGAACAAAACAAAGAAAGTTTTAACTGGAGTTAAGTAGTTCTTTTTTCTATCTCCTAGATCGTTAAAGATAGAAGAAAAATTTCAACATATTTCAAATCTGCGGAAAATTTTACAACAGATCGATACCTAAAAACATGATTTTCTTGAAATAAATAATTTTTAAATTGTAACTTTTATATTTTTTCCAATACGAATTTGACCGCCGCCGCCGTGAAGAATTCTACATTCGTGGTTAAAAAGATCAGATTAATTCATTTTGATTTCCTGAGCAACGGATTCGAGTTCGTTCGTTCTGGTTCGAACTGGCGTTCTTCGTTGCTTTTTTCTATCTTTGCAATCGTTAAAGATAGAATAAAAATTTCAACGGATTTCAAATCTGCGGAAAATTTCACATTAGATCCATACGTAAAAATATAATTTCTTTAAATAAATAATTTTTTATTGTAACTTTTATATTTTTTCCAATACGAATTTCGCCGCCGAGAAGAATGAAGTTCGTTTGATTCGAGATTCATTCATTTTGAAGATTAACGGATTCGGGTGAAGCAAAAGAAATAATTAAAGTTATGACTGACGTTCTTCAGTGCTTTTTTCTATCTCAGCGATTGTTTAAAATAAAATGAAAATATCAACGGATTTCAAATATGCGGAAAATTTTACACCGGATAGATACCTTATACGTTTGATTTTCTTTTAATAAATAATTTTTCAATTAAATATTTATATTTTCATAGGAGATTGTGACGTTACGCTGATTGGATCTCTTCGCAAACGATTTTGGCCGCATTTGACAAAGACGAATCCATCACGAAAAGAACTGTAACGGGCAACGCAAACTTTTCAACAACAAAAAAAACCTCATAGTTCGAAAATTTTCGAAAAAAATAATAACTTCTAACACATATGTATTAAAAAAACATCTAAATTAGTACTTTTCCGTTAGCCGGGCGTAATTTTGGACCAAAATCAAAATCGCCAATCTTGGTATTTTAGAAAAAAATGATTTTTTTTAAAATGTTGATTAAATTGGAACCGGATTTTTAACTTTTGCAAGTTTCTCCGGCCGTTAGTATTTTTCAAAGCCGCAAGGCACTACGTACCTATTATTGAGATTAGGGAACGTGGCACAGATGTAGACTTCGGTAACAGGATTTCCGGCCGTTACAGGTTTAATAAAACAGTATACAATGTATACAACTCTTTTTCTGGATGTTTACGTAAAAAATACACTTCTCATTTTCGGAATGAAAACAAAATTGGCGACATTTTGATTTTGGTTCAAAGCGGCGCCCGTATGGCTTACGGAAAAGTATCAAATGGGTGCCATTTGCTAAACGAAATTGCAACTTTTTCCCTGAGTTAAACGAAACTTCCCTGAGTTTTCCCTGATTTTTCCAGAAAATGATTCTTCCCTGAGAAATCCCTGATTTCCCTGAATTCCCGGTTCTGTCGCCACCCTGTAATAATATATAGAAATTATATATATATATATATATATATATATATATATATATATATAGTCTGTTTCACCCTAACTTGGCAGTAGAGTAAAGGCTACGTTGACCGCATCACAACCGTTGTCGTAGAAACTAGGGTTACAATGTCAGAAAAAGTCAACTATAAGCGAGGAAATTCGCCCTTTTTGGCAAGGATAGATAAAATGCACGTGGAAATTCTATACGTTTCACAGATCTTTAATTTCTAATGGCTCTTGCATTACATTCGTTAATTAAACAAAAAGCTACTCTCTATGTTAATATAAATACGTTTTGATTTTTCTAAATGAGTATTATTTTTAGTTATTTAAAAATATATATCTATATATATATATTACTCTTACGTGGCACGCAAAAAAGACGTTATTTGTTACGGCGTTTTGGCAACATTGTGCGATTGTTTGTTTACTAGGAGCCGCGCGCCTCATTTAAATCTATAGCGTTATCGGATGAAATTTTATTGAAAAAAAAATGAATTTTAGACGAGCTGTTGCGGTTTGTAATAGAAATCTACGAAAGCGGAGGATCTTTTCAGGGCTATTTAAAAAACGGTCCTTTTCAAGGCTAACAATTATAGTACAACAAGACGCGTGCACTACAACTTTCGACAACAAACTCAGTCAAAAAGTGTATGGGTGGCTCGAGTACTGGGGAAATGTACACACAAACAACATGCTGGGTATTCAATTTCCAAAGCAGCTCTCACATTGCGAGTAAAAATTTGCTCAAAGTTTTCATTTAAATTCTGATTCCAGAGGTACTGTATATATCTTTTATGTAATACAACAAATTTAGATTTGAAATTTTTTTTTTTTGGAATATCATATTTTGTAATCAATCCCTTCTGCTAGGACACGTGTCTTCATTGATGCGAGCGAAGCGAGCATAGGTTCGCGCAGCGAACCAATGAGAATTGCGAAGCAATCCTCCGGGGGTTGGCGAGCGTTAGCGAGCAGGGGGCGGGCCCCCTAGTATTAAAAAATTTATTACAATAAATGTTATTTAAAAAAAAAAGTCTATTTAAAGATGTGATGAACCATAAAATTCATTTTTTAAATTTACTTAACTGAAAGCTAAACACATTGATTAATACTTCTTTTTTTCAATTTTAATAATTTTAGTAAAGGAAATTACTCTTATTTAATTACTCCTTTGATCTTACATTTGGTTGGACAAGGTAGGGGAGAGTTTGTGGTCTGCTAATATGTGTTTTTCTTAACAGCAATATATAGTCTCCAAATTAAATCAAATTTATTCTGACATTAAAGAAAATAAATAACAAATAAAAATACATATAACATAGAGGATATAAAATACATTCACAATAAATAAATAGAATATAAAAAATACAAATATAGTGAATACACATATAATAATAAAAAAATGAGACCATTTTAAAAATTAGAGTTAAAAAAAATAAACCTTATATGTGTGAAACATATTCTGAAACTGGCGGAACGGTGTCGGGTTGATTAGTAGTAAATTATTAATTTTATGAATAATTTAAAATAGTTTACAAGAAAGTGTACAGAAGAAACCAATCTCTTTCATGAATAGCAGTTACAATGAGAAAACTATATTTACGTTTTACTTATTCATCACATGCATTTATACATCATCAATATATGTAAAACATAACAAACATCATAACAAATCTATTTACATTATAATATACTTATTCATTACATGCATTTACACATCATCATCACTTATCATTTCCGAATCGCTATCAGACTCACTATTAAAAGAAATTACCAAGTTCTTACTTTCCCAAATATCATCCACAAGTCCATCTACTTCCCACATGTCTTTCTCTTTTTCAGTAACATGGTTTATGTAGTTTTTCCAATTTTGTACAGTGACCTTTTCAATCCCTTGGATGACTAAATCCTTCACATCGTTCAGTTTAAAAGTTTTGTTTTCCCTGGCAACATGTCCTTTTACTTGACTCCATATCATTTCAATGGGGTTAAGCTCACAGTGATACGGGGGAAGTCTCAAAACCTTATGTCCAAGTTTTCGGCAATTTCTTCAACTCTGTATTTATCAAACATATGTTTGATTTCGCTAACTTTTTTCAACAGTTCAATCTTGATCATGTCCTGGTTTCACGTAATGTTTTTCAACGATAGCCATTCTTGAATTGCACTTTTTTTCCAAGATGTCGTCGGAATTTTTTCTTTCTTCACCGAGTGATAGGGGGGATTGTCCATCACTACAAATCTGTTTCGTTTCAATTTAGGCATGATATCTTCAAACCACTTCTCAAAATGGTTACCATCCATTTCTTCGTGGTAGTCACCGGATTTTTTTCCTACAAAAATGTCAGCCGCATCAGGTACAAATCCTTCATCACTTCCGATATAGGTAATGACGAGTCTTCTTCCTTTTCCTTTAGACGCAGCCAAGCCTGTTGTCAAACTTGAAGAGGAAGCTTCATTGGTGCTTTTGATGTTTTTGTCTTGCCATACTCGACTTTGTGAGTGTCCTTCATTCACCCATGTTTCATCCAAATAATAGATTGAGGCATTTTCATTCTTCAGTTCTCTAATTTTTCGTAAATAATTTCTTCGCCATAAAATTATGTCGTGTCTTTCTAAAAGCATAGCCTGCCTTTTTCGCTTTTCAAAGGAAAATCCCAAATCTTTCAGTATCCTGTACAGTGTACTTCGGCTAATGTCTGTCAAAAAATATCCTTATCGTTGTTAATTTCATTTAGAACTTTGTCCAATGTAGGAATTTCATTTCGACGAAAAAAATCATGAATTTTTCGTCGGATGCACGATAAAGTAAAGTTGTCATATTTCATCATTCTTGTTCTTATTCCAACGGCATAAGGTCGTTTTTTTCCTGGAGTACTCAAAGGACTTGACGTCTTCTTTTCTTTTTTCAAACGAAAAACAGTTCTTTTAGAAACACCAGTTAGTTGAGACACCTTTCCGACGATTTGGTTAATGGAATCACTATGGTTTTCTTCTCGAAGTATAGAATAAACATTCAATATGTTCCTGCGAGCTCCACTACCAATTGATTTTTCTTGCTTTGATGGCGTATACAGCTTGGATCAGTGTTTCCCAACCTTTTTTGTGCCATGACCCACCTAAACCTTTCTAAAATTCGTATGCCCCCCCCCATGTAACATATACATAATTTTTAATATTAAAAAATTGAATTGTTCACTTAAGAAACTTAAATGATAGGTTTTAGGAAGAAATCACTAGGAAATTGTTAACGAAACACAGTAAATAAATTTTCAAAACATATAATGAAAAACTGAAATTCTAATTCGAAATAATTTTAATAAAGATTTTACTATAATAATTTAATATTTTAATTTAGTAAGATCCTTGCACTTGATGCTTGCTGCACAGAGATTTTATGTTAGGTTCCAATTTGGTTAGCTTCAGTCTCAAGTCTCCCCGTTGTGTTATATCCAGACGATTTCTTTTTTTTTTACCAGTAAATTATTTACAGGCATACCACATTTACAGGCAGGCCACATTCGGCTAAATATGAAGATGGAAACGGTAACAATAGTTTTCTTGCACATTTGGTTGAATTTGGGTATTTGATTTCTGTTTCCTCACAAAGCCATGACATTGCTCCTTTTATATTAAATAGAGTTTTAACTGACTCATCATTTTGCATTTCTGCGAGTTCTTCTTGTTACTGCATATTTGATATATCAGACAAATCCACTAACATTGGCTGCATCGTCCATGTTGGAAAATCAATATGTTTTAAATCAGAAAATCTTTCTTTTAAATCAGCCGATAGAATTTTCAGATGATCGACAATAACAAGTAAAGCGGTATCATTTACTTCACATTTTTGGAGCCAATGAAACTGATCAAAGTTTTTGTTGTAAATATATTTCTGACATAACTCAATAAGGGTAATGAAACCAAATATCTTCGCTTTTGCTTCAACAAGAGTTTCATTTGTTCCTTGAAGTTGCTTATTTAATATATTTAGTTTTTCAAAGATATCGGCTTAATAACTCACAAATGCTTTACCATCGACTGTTAGCAGATACTTCATTTCCGGTTTGTCGCTTAAAAAATCACTAAGAGTATCAAACAGTTCCATAAATTTTTTCAAGCAGTTCCCTTTAGAGAGCCATCTTACTTCAGTGTGAAGTAAAAGTCTCACATGCTCTGCATTTTTTTCTTCACAAAAATTTTCTGCACTGAGAATTTTCTTGTTTTCAGCTTGTCAACAAGTTGTTTTTCAATATCTTCACTCATTTCGTCTATTCTTCTGCTAACAGTATTGTTACTGAGTTGCATAGCTTATACATCTTTGTCATCTTTTTGAAGAACCATTTTAAGAAATGCTGATATTGACGGTTTTATTAAATTCTCTCCTATAGTATGATTTTTTCCAGATTTAGCGATGAATAAAGAAATTTGATAACTAGCCTCAAGAATACGATTATGAGTTGAAGTGTGAGCTGTAATTAAAGACTTTACTGTTGTCCTCTTTTCAAAATTTTTCTTTAAAGTTTGAAAGTAATTGAAATCTGAATTAATATGAGCATTATGTTTCGCCTTCAAATGCGCCTCAAGACAACCTCGTTTCATTGATTAAGCATTGCTGGCATAAAAGACAAAAATGAAACCGCTCATCATGGACAGCAGGTATGAACCCAAATTTTAAATATTCCTCCGAATATTGACGAACTTTTTTCTTGCTTGCACAACTCATTTTACTATGGGCTGAAAGAAATATATATATATATATATATATATATATATATATATATATATAAGATCAATTAAAAACTAAAACTAAAGTATGTGTTAAAATTAATTTAATGTGACATAGAGTAAACGTATACTAAAAAATGCATATTTATTTAAATGAATGTAACACATTTACCACACCGCCACCGCAAAATAACATATTTTTTCCATTTGACAAATTTTTCAGGAAAATTATGCTTCTTAAATTAAAATAAATAAAAATCAAATCAAATACTTACCAATTATATCTATACAATGTATACATTTTTTAAATCAACGAGACTTTTACAACTGTTTTTACGGACGCCTATTTCAAATAACACCAACTGAATGCTGCGAAACACTACAGAAGTTGCGACGGGCCATTCAGATGCGAACAACTGCGTTGTTTAGCGAGATTTTAAAGCGCCCGGGGGTCCTCGCGGAGCCTGCCGTCTGCCGCAGGGAGGTTAACTTGACGCCGCCAAAAACCCAGTTGATATTTTGGTCTCGTCAAACGAATTTATAATATTTATTGGCCGCAATTATTTAAGAATTTGCCCTTTTCTTTCAATTTTGGCACCGAAATCTAGCATTACATTTAAATGGCCCGGAGCAAAAGGGTTAAACTCCTGTCGAGTACATTTTCGAATTGCCCCCCTTAACAATCAAATTGCCCCCCTGTGGGGCGTGGGACCCACGTTGGGAAACATTGGCTTGGATGGTGACGTTCCTTTTTCAGCCATGTTCAGAGTATCAAACACACTCCAATAAAATAGCACAAGAGAGATATGAACGTAAATACACACGCCAGCAAAGACGCAGAGCGAAATGGCGCAGACTTGGCGGGAAAGCGTATTTAGCTCGCCAGAAATGTTACCATGGAAACCGGTTTCAACCGAACTGGAATTCCGTTTAGGATATATTCATTCGCTTCGGTCAAAAAAATAAATGCTTTTTACAAATAAATAACCGATTATAAAAGTTCAAAAATCAATCCTTCATTGTAGGACAATTTTTACACGTTTATATGCATTTCCTTTATTTTAAATTCCAAATCAAGTTGGAACTATTTTTCATGCTGATGAATATCATTTCTGCCTTTCCCAATGCTGACAAGTTAAGGTGAAACAGAGTAATACATACATATATATATAACATAAAAAACAAAGAACCAAACAGCCGGGGTGCAATAAACCAGAAAACGAAACTCTAAACTACCCATGTGAGCGCGCTGAAGCTGCAGACATAGCATGGTAAGGCAATATAATTTCAAGAACACAGGAATTTCAAAAAAATTACAACAAAAGTGTTATATAATGAAGAAATGTTGGTGGTAATTTGGTAATTTTTAGTTAACGTCGTACTAGAGCAACACAACGGGCTATTGACGACGGTCCGGGATCAGTCCCTTAAGGGAAAGATCCGAGGACAACACCTCGTAATTTTGAACCACGGTCAGATGACGAAACAACACCTGAGCCATTCCACTCTCCAAACTTCCACACCAACCCAACGTGAGGACTTTCGGCCACGACAGATTTAAGGTGCACCAGCCGCCTCTACACCTTACGTTTACAAACATCCATGCCCGAACCTGGATTCGAACCAGGAACCTTCCGATCTAGAGGCTAACACCTTAACCACTATACCGGTTGGTCGGCGAAATGTTGGTGGATCAGGATCATCTCATTAAATGGTGTTTCTCTACATATGAGCAATTTTAGGCTGAAAAAATTAATCATACACTCCCCTAACACCAAAAAAAAACACCCAGTGCAGGAACAAAACGAAATCAAACCCGCAGCAGCAGCAGACGGGAGATAAACAACACCAAGCCTGAAAATTGCCGCCAAATGCCACCTGTTACACAGTCCAACTAAATGCTAACACCAAACTTCCGTCGCAACAAGTCCATCAAAACAAAAATAAAAAGCAGAAAAATAAAATCCCTTATTCCAAAAGATATTCTTAAACAGTAAAATAAAATTGAAAATCAACTCACATGGCTCTGAGGAAATTAGTCATCGGTTGTGTAGCTGTTGATATTAATAAATCTTTCTAGAATAGTATTAAATAATGGAAAGGGGTATTTACTATTGATAAGTGTGTTTTTGAGATATTTACATTGTAATAGAAAGTTTGAATCAGAGTTACAAATTGTTTTGAAACGTACCAATTGACCAGCAATCCTATTGTAGTAGATTCTTTTAGAAATATTGGAGTCCCAAAGTATTAATTTAATGACTGGAAATTAAAATTCGTTGCGTTTATTTTAGACATTAATGTCAATTTTGCGACATAAAACAAAACTTTTTAAGTCGAGAAAATCAGTAGTATTGTGATCTAGATTGGTTTTAACTAAAGAAAGGTCATCTGGGAAAATAGATTTCCAAATATTAGAAAAGTTGCTACGATTAAAAACAATTAAATAATCAATAAATCTAAAGGCAGAATTTATCTGAAGGCAAAAGTTTTTTTTTCAAAATAATGAAGAAATAAATTAGCAAGAATGGAAGAAAAATTAGAACCTTGGGGCATACCCTTAACTTGAGAGTATATAAAAAATACAATAATTAACCAAAAATTCCCATTCCTCAAAATCCAGATCAATTCAGTTTTTAAAATCAAGATAATAATAGTTTAAAATATCTCTCAATTTGTCAAGTGGTAAGCTGGTTAATAGGTCTTTAAAATCATAGGTTTGAATACCATTAATAATATTATTATCCAAAAAATTGAAAACATTATTATTATCACAGGTAATCCAGGTAAAGCCTCGTCATTATATAAGAAATGGGTAGTATATTTGTGACGAGATATCCGTCATCACACACACATCAAAATGGGTCATTTCTTTATGACGAGGTATCTCGTCATTAGCAAAATTAATTAGTTCTTTATAGAAACCAGATATCTCGTCGAAACCACTTGGAAGGTTAATACATTACAGCCTGGATTATTAGATATCCCATCCCATTTGAGGCGAGTACCTTTAAGGGCACTGGGAAGTCACAATTCTTCAAAAAATCGAATTTTTGATTTCAATTGCGTTTAATAGAGGGTACAAATACAAATCGATTGATGTATCACTTATTATGTAAATTGCATTTTAAGTTACTAACATTAAATTTTGAAATTATCCTTTTTGGTTTCGGTTTTAGGTTTGAAGTTTCGGTATTGCCAACGATGGATAATATTTTTTATAATATTTTATATTTTTAGTATATTTTTGTATAAATATACATTTTGTGCATAGTGGCAACAGATTTAACTGCGACTGTTATTATATTTAACCGAGAATTTTGTTTACTTGTGCTTTGGAAAGTTCTTATAGAAAAGGTAAGGAGATGCTTTTTTGTCGTTTTCTCAAAATGATAAATTTTCATCTTCAGGTGCGCTCTGTGAAAAAACTATTAAAGTTATCAGTCTGAAATTTTGCATACACGTGTATTTCTATTTGGCAATTATGTTAAAGTATAAACTATTGAGTAAATGTGAACACAAATGTTTTTAATGGGTAATTAGTAGGTATAAAATCATAAGTTTTCCATGAATTGACTTAAATTGTGTCTAAAAAATATTTTTTCTGGTTATTTTCAACAAAAAATATTTTAATGAATTCAAGAAACATTTCTTGTGACAGGGGAAAATGTTGCTACGCAATATATATTAAAGTTTTTTTACAGAGCGCACCCAAAGTGAACTCACTGTATTGAATTTTTTTTCACCGAGTTCTATATAAAGGCTTTCTACAAAATGTTTTGACTTTTAAAATTTTTATTTTTAGCTTGAATTAGTATTAAAATGCATTACAAACATGTGTGTAAAAATTTATATTGGTACTTATAATAGCTTAAATTTTATACGCATTCGAATATTGGCCACATTTTCATGATTTCTGGCCTTTGATGACTTCTCGGTGCCCTTAACCGTAACGACCGAAAGAATTAAAAATAAAAGACTACACAAATCACAAAAATCTTCCCGGAAACAATAGAATTGTCCACTACCATACGACCGACCATTCACAAACAAAACAAAAGTTCTCACACTTAAGAATCGGACAATGGAAACAATTTAGAGCACTGTTAAATCCCAGTGCCCCAAGTAATGCAATTTCGTTGCTGTCTTGGCACTTTCCAAGGATTCCTTGGAGCACCAGTGCTAATGCAGTCACGGAGGTCACGTGAAATGTGGGACAAACCTTTTAGTTGGAGGAGACTTCTGGAGAGGAGAAATATGCCTCGCGTTTGAGAGGAGCGTGGAAAGAACGCTAAGTTCACTAACTCGTTTATAAAATTGAGGTGTCACTCTTGGAGGTGGATGGGGGAGGTGCAATCTTTTACACGGTGCTCCCTGGTTTTTTTACCACCTCTATGCTTTTTCGTTAAGGCTTATTAAATTCCGGGGGATGTTGCGGAAGATAAATGTTGCATTTAACTTCCCTGTTCTTTTTACATAGCCTCAAGTGCTTTGAATTGGGACATGGTGAAAAGGGTCATGTAAAATAGATACTTTAGCATTAAATATCAATTTTGAATGTGAAAGAAAATATTTATGTTCTATCGATGCGAGAAATATTTGCGGTTGCATACTTAAATGTGTTTTTATATATTTTCAATATCGTTTTTTTAAGATTAAAATGGGAAGTGATAAGTGTGTTGCGTTTGCAATATTTTTAGAGTGCTTATGTGATCCCATTCCTTGCACATTCAGTGAGGCTCTGTGGGTTTGTCTACTGAGCTAGCTATCCAACATTGTAGGTGGCTTAGATTCGATTATTTCCTGGATGTATTTCTTCCCTCTAAGTCAGAAAAACTTTTATTGTGTATGCATGTATATTTACTATGCGTTTTGCAATATTTGGCAATAGGACACTAGCGCCATGAACCCGAAATCAACCTTGCATATTCAGAGGCGCATTTGTCTGTCAATCAACTATTGATTGAGTGAGATCTAACTATTTTCTAACATTCTGAGGCAGATACTTTTATACTACCTTTATACTACTTATACTTGGTTGTTTTTACTACCGCTAAGAGTAAATACTAAACTTGCGTGTACTTTTGATAGAACGATACTATACATGGTTTTAAAAATACATTTAAAAGGAAGGGAACTGGAAGAATTCTTTGAAAAGGGGCCGTTGGTAGAGTGGTTCTGGTCACTAGACGTCTTGAATTCCGTTAAGAGTCATGGTCCTGCTAGAATCCAAACCAGTTTCTGTATTAGCAAGGACCGATGTCAAATTGACCCCCGTCTTACCATTATGTCAATATTTTACAAACTGCTCTACTGTTTAAATACTGTATCGTATTTTAAAAGCCTGTTCTTTTAAAAATAATCTTAGATTTTTAACTACAGTTTTAACTTGCACGATATTTAGAGAAAATCTCCATTTATTTATTTTTCTCTAGTTATGTACCATTGATCTTTTAATGTGATTTAAATTTCCTTAATTAAACATGATATACAAGTCTAATTTTCAAGAACTTATGCTTGTAAATACAATTTGTGCGTCTTGCACCATTTCTACGAGTAAGATTTATCGCTACAGTTTTACGCTGCCTTTTATTCTTTTCATTTTTATAACCTTGCGTTTGGACTTTGCGTCATAATACTCAAATTTCAATTCAATTCACCAAACGTCCATTTATATGAGGAAAATAAACATCTTAAATGTATTAGGTTACAAACAACGGCATTTAGCTTCCTAAATGGGACGTTTAGATTTTATATGAAATTGTATTCTGCATGTTATCTTCACAGAAAGCCTTGATCAAAATACTAATATACAACTAAATAAATTTAACGCTACTGTTGGTAATCTCCAAGAGGCATCTTGTACGAGGGCTGTTCAGTAAAGAATGATCACAATTTTTTTTAAAGGAAGGTGATTACAAAATCAAGAAAAATTAAATTCAAATTGAATGTGTAGCGGGATAAGTGGAGAATAGATAGTGCAAGTTTCACGGTCATGACGTCATTGCTGAGGCCTTGGCAACCGTACAAAAACGCCTAGTTTTACTTTCGACTACTTTAAAAATGAATGTGACACGAGAAGTGCAATACACTGCATTGAAAATTTTTTTCGCCTTAAAATAACGTCAGCTGAAGTCTATGTGATGCAACTGGAAGATTGTGGGGAGAGTCATGTGTGTTCCCCAACCTCCATATAGTCCTGATTTAGCTCCATGCGATTTTTTTATTTTCTAAATTTGAAGAAACACCTCTGAGAAAAGAGGTTTTCATCATTACAGGCAGTGGTAAAAGTTGCGGATTCGATTCTGTCAAAAAATGGCTTCCAGGATGTGTTTGAAGACTGGAAAAGATGCGGGATAAGTGCATTGCATGAAATGGGGAGTATTTTGAGAGAAAGACCATAAATATATACATTATATATATATATATATAACGATCGTTTTTTAATTTTTATTTTAAAAACCAATATTTTAGCAATAATTCATTGGTTTGTGCTTAAAATTATTTCAATATGAAAATTTTTAATTAAGCTAATCATAAATTATCTAATTTAGATATAATTAACTAGTAGCATGTTTTTTGAACAGTGATATCAAGTTCTAATTTGTTCAGAAAGACAAATTCTGTTGGAAACTATTCCTACATCTATTATGAAGGTTTGACCCTTTTTTATGATTTTTCTTCACTCAAGTCTTAAAAATGTCAAGATTTTTTTCAGGAATTTTTACATTTAAAAATTAAATAAAAATTCACTTAGTTAATAACAAATTCCGGGGTCAAAATTATAATGATACAGAATAATTGTAATAAATTCATTTTAGGGTTTTCACTGTCAGAACAAAGTATCCTATTGCAAAAACACAGTTCCTTAGAAGTGGAGTTTAATGTTTTGGAAACATGTATTTACATCGGGACAGTTCATAACGAAAACCCTTGTAACTTGAAAACTATTTCGAATACTTACAAGACCTTGGTATCGTTGAAAGTCAAGGCGCTCGACGATATTTTAAATTAGTAAAAAAGGAATCGATTTTATGACTCATTTTCGTGATTTCTACTGTTTCTAGTATGATTTCTAGTGAATACATATACACTCGAAGTTTTATTTTTAATTTTTACTTTAAAAGTCCAGTTTTTATAACACATGTATATATATATATATATAATTGGTGCAATATTAAAATCCTTTTAGGGAAAAGAAATCAGATTGTACAAATAATTAATTACCTAATTAAGATATAAGAATATAATTAAGATTATACCTAATTAAGGTATTAGCAAATTAGCGTGTTTTTTTAAATGTGATATTTTAAATTCTAATTTGTTCAGAACGTCGATGGAAATTCTGGTTGGAAATCATTACTCATGTTTTGAACCTCCATCAAGTCGCTAGAAGCAATAGTTATTTTTACTATTTTTTAATCAAGGAAGCGCAAAGAAAATCAACATTTTTTCAGGAATTTCCAACATTTACTAATCAATAAGCAGTCCATTTCTGGACCAAATTCCCTGATTGAGTATCAAAACATCCACTGTATTATGTAGGTCATAATTATGTAAAAATAGTTACAATAGGTGAATTCACTGTGGAGTTAAATTTTGAACAAAGCACATCCTTCTGCAAAAACGCAGTTCTTGAGAAATCGAGTTTTAAGTTTTGGAAACATATCTGTTCATGGTGACATTACCTAACAAAAACCCTTGTAACTAAAAAACTATTTCGAATATTTGCAAGATCTTTGCATCGATTGAAGCTAAGAAATAGGAAAATAGTTTCAATTAATAAAAAAAAATATTGATATTCGTGATTTCTAGTGTATACATACACGTTAATGTAATAATATTAGAATATGCTTGTGTGACTTGTTTCTGATGTCGTTTGTCTTTTTACAGTGGTGAACCAAAAATACGAAATCCGTCTGTCTGACGAGTTCGTCCTGAGGGGCAACATGGCACTCCTCCGGTGTCCAGTACCGAGTTTCGTGAGTGATTACGTCAGAGTTACGTCATGGGAAAGAATAGATGGCTTTCTCATTACACCCGGAATCATTAGCGGTAAAGTATTCACTCCCATCTCTCCCAAATTCTTTTCACTCAAATGATGGAACTTTTTTCTTCTGGGGGAAGGCTATTAAAAATAAGAAGACTCTTTGATTTATGAAATGTTAATGATTCTGGCAAATTTGTTCGGAATAACTTGCCCATGCAATATTCATTTCTGAGATGAGGGAATCCTTTTGGAAGTATATTAACGCTTCGGTTCCCTTCAGGACACAGACGAGTTGGTGCTCTATGAGTTCCCAGAGAAGAAATATAAGAAATGAAGACAAAAGATGGGAGCTTGTTTCGGGCTCTAATAAGTACGCCCATTTGCTTTATTAAGGAATTCTTGTAAAATAATTCTAACCTTAACTAAGTAAACAAAAGTAAAATGTCATGCTCCTGAGAGTTGCATTTTAAAATAATAATCTATATGTATTTGACATATTAAAATACTGTTTATGGAGTCTAAGGTAGGATATCCTATTTAACGTCCCTCTATGGAGAAACACAATGGGATGTTGGTATCGATCCGGGATCAAATCAGAAGGGAAAGATCCAAGGAAAATACGTGATTTTGAGTCATGGTTACATGATGAGATCGTACCTGGGCCGGCACTCCACTCTCCAAACTTCCACACCAAGCCAACTTGAGGAGATTTGAGGCCACCTATATGGAGTCTAAGGAAACTTAAGTACTTTGACTAGAATGTTCATAAAATGTTTGTTAAATGAAATGGTTACTTATTAACAGTTAATATTTGTACTTCTAATCTGATTATACATCACATCTATGCAGTATATGCGGTTCAACAATTCAATTTTTGAAAGTGTAAGATCAATTTGAATTGCCATTTAGTTTGGTTAATTAATTATGGTTGCATTTGAGTTTAGTGGTTCAGACGTGTTAGAGTTAGTAATTAAATTATATTAATAAATGATCAGTTAAAAAGTAAATTCAATTAATAAATATTACCTACCGTGACCCCCCCCCCACCCCAAAAAAAATAATAATAATAATTTTGGGATTTGTATCTGTCGTAAATAGGAAATGGGTAGACCATATCTAACTGGAAGGAAACGAACTAACTAGAAAATTTTAGCCCAAAAAGTAAAAAATCCTTCAAAACACCAAATATATTCACATAAGTGGTTTGGTTATTAAATTACCGTTGCACTGGAGGAACACAGCGAGCTATTGGGATCAACCAAGAAGGGAAAGATGTGAGAAAGCCTCATCATTTTCAACCAGTCAGAGGACGTGAATACCAATGGAGCTGGAACCAATCTGCAAACTTGCATACCACGTCAACGTGAGTAAACTGGAGGCCACGAAAGATTTTACTTGCACCAGCACTCAGGTATACGACAGTGTTAGGCTGGGTAGTTTTGTACTCACCAACCGGACTACCTCGTCCCCAAAAAATATATTAAGGATTAACGAATGCGAACATTTCCATATATCTCAATCCCTTCAGGATTTTATAAAAATGTCCTCACGTATCAGTAATTTCTCGGTGATGTAGTCACTTTATAAGGTTTTATTTTTATCACTATCATCTTTGTTCATTTGCTTATATCCGTTATTTATATTTATTAGAATTTATAATATATACGGTATTAGTTTGTATTAATAATCAGCTCATGTAATGAGTTGTCCCTATTTTTCTTGCAGGTAAATACGGAATTTTACAAAACGGTGACTTATACATCCGGGACATGACGGAGCATGACAGCTCGTACAGTTTCCGATGTCACACGGAAAATACTGTCACCAGGGAGAAGAAAGTCAGTACGAACTATTCGAAAATAATCGTAACAGGTATACCACTTGTTTTTAATAAAAACTTTTGCACATTTCTCCACCAAAGGATTTTGTTTCGATCTTATCCTATCAATAAAGAATGAGTGATAAACTGTCTATCTTCAATAAATTCATTAAAATGTTTTTTAAACGTAACGATACTTTAAAAAAAATTAAATAATCCCATTTCAATATCAAAATTTTTGTACATATTTATATGGAAACGTGGAACACAAAATAAACCGTACTCACATCAGAATGTGTCTACCAGTTCCACCGGGATTAGCTTTTCGGTGCTGTTCGACAGCGTTGTAGTTGGCCAGTTTGGGCCATCGTCATTTTAGAGCTATATTCCATGGCTGATGGAAACTTAACTCGGGAACAGGCATGGTAGGGGGGGTCCACGCTGACTTATCCATGACAATCCTAATCAAACCTTTAATACTTAGATGTTGTGGACGGCGCATGTTCAATTCCTCCTTGGGTGTATTTCCCTCTTTTGTGCCAGTCAAATGTTCCTTGTTTATGTCCATTGCTTGAAGTTGTCTATCTTGCGTTAGACACAGCTTGGCCAAATACGGCTCTTGCATCATAAAAACCTAACCAACCATAAGTCAACGCGCTAAGGCGTGAATTACTGTAGTCACTCGCTCTAGTTTGAGCACTTACTCTCAACTTAAACTTTGTACACTTATTCTCAACTTAAACATAACTACTTCCAAACTGTAAAACTAGGACACTTGAAAAGGTTGTTTGCATACTTATTGTCTTCCATTTCTGCACATTAGTGCTCTATCTAGAAAATCTAAGCAGCGCTAGCATATATACAATTCTATGTGAGTGTGTAATTTCATCTTTCCTACCTTTCTTTCAAAATAATACAAGAAAGTTTAGAAAATAAATTTTTGTTAATATGTTAACCCTTAAGGTACTAGAATGATCCGTTCTCGTTTCTGTTTTAATCTCACCTATTATTATGATTTTTGTTGCTTTTTCTGCCTTGTTGGTATGTTGTGTTTGGTACAGATTGATCAAATATGGCCCTTGTGCCATAAAACCCCAAAACATCTAACTATGGAAAAGTTTAATTTTTATTCATTGTCCAAATTATTGCTAGTCCTTTTCCTAAATAAATAACCAAATGTATAAGTTAAAATATACGTTAAACATGTACGTTAAACATGTACGTTAAAATATATGTATTTTGCCTCTAACATACGCATAAAAAATTGAAAATCCTATCAACCTTCGGATTATTGAAGGACTGGTCAATTATGAAGTACTTTAAATTTCATATCTGCATACTTTTTGAAGCCTAGCTTTCCAAACTATTCACAAAATTATTCTTGCTAGGTTTAAAATAAAAACGTTTATCAACTTGTCTACAGCTCACATCGTGTTTGTTGAAACATATCAATTACTATAAAATAAAAACAAATTATGTATTGGTTGTTTGAATCGTTTTTTACTCCATACCGTTTTGTGTAACATCAGATGAGTTGCAAATTGACTGAAAGAAAATGACCAAACCAAATAATCCCATCGAGAAATAAGAGTTCTGAATTTTCAATTTGTTAAACAAGATTCATTATAAATGCCACATCCGCCGAAGCAATCGAAATCGAAATAAAACAATAAAACACCATCAAGACCCAACTGGGAATGAATATAACCGTCCTTCGGTTTATTGTTAATCCATATTTCCAATAAAACCCTATTAAAGTGGCGAAAGGGATCTGGCTCTTTACATCAAATCCTACTGATACCAGTCATTAGAGGACGCCGATCTTGCAAGTTATTTCAAATGAAAGACGAAAATTTTTTTCGGTAATTTAACAGCCTGATATGATGGAGATAATCTTGACGCGTCTCCCAGTCTCTTATGAGATGTGGATGGGAAAAAAAACCTTATCGATAAAATAGAGCTTGAATCAATATTGGTCCATGTTTTCAGACTATATTTCGGATAATTTCAATTTGGACACCATGGTGTGGTCTTAAATTTTTAAAATAAGTACCCTCTTTACACAGCTGACAACATTTTAGCTATGCTGTTTTTGTATCACACACGTTGTGTGCGTTGAAAAATATTGATCGTGGAAAAGGATATGTATTGATTCAAATATTGATGCTAGCATTTTTATTGAAACTGTTTCATTACGCTTTACTTATGGGTAATATATAAAAAGTATATATTACTTAGCAAATACATCTAAGGGATTTTTTAAGTTGTTTAAAATGAAATGAAGTAGGAAGGGTTTTATTTTTTTGGGTGCTTTCAGGTTTTGAATAGTAAGGAGTTTTTTAATAGGTGATAACAGTTAGGATGGATTGAAGTGAATAGTTTGAGTTGCCGTATGCTTTTATCTGTTCGGAGGAGGAAATTTTTCTCAAAATTTCTATCTATCTTTCTTCTTTTAGACTGCTTTACTATTGGTGTCCCTTTTTTCATTTAGTATTTCGAGAATGATAAAACGACATTATTTTGAAATATAATGATTCAGAATAGCAGATATCAGTCAATAAATGTCAGTAATGCAGTTGTAAACTTTAGTTGATGTTTTTATTTATATATTTTAAAAATTGATAAACGAGATATCTCGTCATTGGAAGAAAGCCGACCAGATTTCGATCTCGTCATCATCGAAAAGCGGCAATATTATGATGACAGGCTTTGTCATTAGCAAAGTTGGTCAGATTTTGATAGACGAGATATCTCGTCGAAACCACTTGGGCGGTCAAAGTAGCGATTAATTCATAAGCTTCAATGCAAGAAACAACATTGTGTTCCAAAAAGAGCTATAGATATCTGGCACTTCCAGTCGAAACTTCTAGCAAGGACATCGATCATCCTGCTTTTAACGACTTTGAATTGTATATTCTGAATATGCCCGCGCTACATCAACAGCATATTCTGAATATGTCAGTTCTACATCAACAGAATATTCTGAATATGTCAGTGCTACATCAACAGCATATTCTGAATATGCATGTGCTACATAAACAACATATTCTGAATATATCAGCGCTACATCAGAAGCATATTCTGAATATGCCAACGATACATCAGCAACATATTCTGAATATGTCAACGCTACATCAACAGAATATATTCTGCATATACTAGAGCTACATCAATAGTGTATTCTGAATATGCCAGTGCTCAATAGCATACTCTAAACTAACAGCTAACAATTCTTCTTCCAGAACCACACCACAACCAGCCACCAAGAATCATGCGGCGGACAAGCCGAGTGTCCGTTCCCGTTGGACAGAAGGCCACATTGTCCTGCCTTGCGCAAGGACATCCTGTCCCTAACTACCGGTGGCATAAAGTGGCAGGAGAACTGAGGTCCCTGCCTGAACTGGGATCCTTAGTCCGCCAGGAAGGGGGAGTGCTGGTGTTCAATAAGGTGGGGGTGGCGGACGGTGGTACCTACATTTGTGAAGTGAGCAATAGTGTTGGACAGGATAAGGTGGAGGCAGAACTTATAGTGGAAGGTAAGTCGATTTCATGTTACCGTGTAGAATCCTTCATTGTAATATTTTATAAATTTAAAACGAATAATCATCTCCTGAATTTTTTGATTAATGCATACAAGCAGAAAAATATACAAAAAAAAAACCAATCATCCCAAACTTCAAAATCAACAAATTCAATTGAAATTAATTGATACACTGTTTGAGTTTTAAAAACGTAACTTCCTTTAGAGAAGCTTAAGCGTGTAATTCAAAATACCATATATATTTATGAAACTACTTTCAAATAGTAATATCTTTTTCTACAAGAATTTGTAAATTTGCTCATCTGGTACTAATTAAAAATAAATAAAATTGTGTTCAGTTAGAGATTTGACTTAATGTTTCATATTCATAAAACAAGAAATAATAGACTGTCTTCTTTCAATTTAAAAATTTATACAGCTTGTACAAGCGAAAAAAATACCTATTATCAGTATCTCAACTATCTATGGTATATATGTAGGGTGCTGGGGTTTTATTAAGTGAATACTTCTAGTTGAATTCGATTTATTATAGATAATATGTACAGAGAGTTTAAAAATGGCGCATCGAGATCACGTCCGTCAACATAACATCAATCGTCTCGTCTAACGTGATCCGATGCGCGCGCGATCAAAAAAGATCGCGCTTCCTTAAGTGAAAGTTGTACTTCTTTTCAGGTAAAAGTTGTAGTGCTTATCTTAGGATAGCCGTGGGGCTTAACCCTACATATATACACTTAAGTATGTGGCACAGAGTCGTCATTTATTTGTATGTTATCAAATGGCACTAAACGAAATATGTAATCTACCGTTACGGGATTCATTCACCAATTTTGGCGCTCTTAAATATGCTTGATTGTAGCTAGGAAGCTACGAAATTATAAGTTATAAGAACTCGCCAATCTAACGAAACTGCAGAAGTCTAGAAAGAAGGCAACAGTATATCCAATACATAGACATAGTTGCAGAAACGATAATGTAAGCGACCACAAAAAATTGCCTTGTACGTCAAATACACCAAATTTACTTTGAACAAGGGAATGTCATGCCGTGGTCCTTCAGAAGTCAACCGTTATAACATGACTGAAGTGTGCAATTTGCCATTTTTATAAGGAATAATTTTATATTTATTAATAGTTTTCTTTTATTTGGAGGTATATAGAATATGTATGTTAATGTTTATATTCATAATCAATGGATTTAATAAGATATGATATAAACATCATTAGATGTAATCAACTCAGAAATTTCAGTGAGGATATTATGTGCAAGTTCACTAGGTATTCATAATTCAATTTCCAGTTTTTGCTAAACTTGAATAAGATATCATTCATTTATCACGAGTTTAAAGATTATTTGTTTAGATAATTTGGAAGTATTACATATTATAGTTTACTATAAATGTTTGAATATAGTTCATAGTTTAATTGAAAATTAGTGTTTTGTTTTGAAATCTTGCAATTTCACTAAACATAAATGAACACTTTAAATCCATACAAATGTAATTAGATTTAAGAAGCCCATATGCATCTTAGTAAAGGGAAACACAGTTCTTTGTAGTCGACATAAACACATCTGAATTCTTATAGACAATAGATTTATTTAGTACATCCACAAATCATTCCTGTCATTTCTGATACATGACCTTTTTTCATATACTATTCATCATTTTTTCAAACAAGTCTTCAAAGACAGCTAATTTAGTCTGACAGGTTAGAAGCTTGTGATCTAATTCACTAGTTTTTAACATTCGAAATTAAAATAATGTTATAGTTGAATCTTGAACTGAGTGAACATAGTCTTTCAACGATAAGGGAAATCCCTAACATGGAATCTAAGCTAGTTAGAAACAATTATTTTACCTGAATTCGCAGTTTATTTACGCTACATTAGAATAAACAAGAGCTACTTTTGTTTTACGGAATTCAACTAGGTGATACTTTACTCCTCTCCATATTTTTTTTCCACATCTCTTCACTGTGTCTCTAAAGCACGAGTTAATATTCCCCATGCATGCGTTTCAGAAAGAAGCACGACCCCAAAAAGTACCCTATTTCATAAATCAAACCGCAGGTTTATAAACAAGCTCAGTTTCTTACATTAGTTTCCTTAATAAGAGCAGACTTTCTGCACCCTGTATTTTGGTGCATCCAAATTTAACTCAACGCCTGAATTCTGCGAAACAAGCATCTGTTATACACAAACGCACATCAACCAGAAGTCATCTCCCAAATGTCATTGTTCAAAATCCCATTAGTTTTGACCCTATCACTGCTCTAAAACCAAAATACACTTAAGGGAGACCTGTCACAATATCAATTACATCAGACATCATTGTCTGCAACTGTCTTGATAGACGTCACAACGCTTTTCAAGCACGTATTATAACGACCTCTTCCAAATGTAAATGAATTCCTAATCCAAGTCCACCCCTGCCCTCTGAGTCTTTAACGCGTTTATTAAGTTAGCCCACTAGAACCTTATCGTTGCAATATTCCAGCTCCAAGCATTACTCTACCAGCATGTCCGGCCCATGTATACTGGATGCACAGCCCCACAAACACAGCCTTGGAATTGCCCATGTATACATAATGCATTGCCTCTCCCACAAAGCTTCACCCTTTCTGTTTCCACAGAAGGTACAATGGCTTTATGCGCTGCGATACGTGAATCACGTAAGCCTGCAACGGCCCTCCTCCGTCACAAAGCCGCTCTCCTGGTTGGGATTGTTGAAGGTTAATTGGACCCAATGCAATATCTGTCGTCCATTCGTATTGCGGCCCGTGTCGGGTTTCGGGGGACTCGATAGGCGGAAGGAGGGATTAATAAAAGGGGAGAGGAAAAGTTTGAGACAGTTAATGAGGTATCTAGAGATGCGTTTATTATTTTGTGTGCGATTGCAGATGCTTGAATCGAGTCGGCCTCGCTGTGAACCTTGCTTGTTGATTCTGGACGGATCTTGTTTTAGTGTTTGCTCGAGGCACATTGATTGGTCATTTCGTAATTTGTGAAATGTTTCCAGACAACGATGGGAGTTAATTAAAGGTGGAATTTAGTAAATAGGACGATCTACACAGATGCTAATTTGCGCTTATGTCTTCTTATGTTTTAGTGACATTGGCTATTTAAACCTCATTTGATACTTTTACTTTTCACAACTTTTTATTGAGCGTACCTTTCATACTATACACTTTGTTGGTGTGGGCAACATATTGTAAGTTACCAAATATATATCATCTGTGATTTTATATGTTATGAGGCAGATTTCAATCTTAATTTATGTCATTTTCCACAAATTACGTTTCTGTGCACTTTTCTAATTTACTCTTTATTGTTGGTTTGGCTTGATTTTCTGAAAATGTACACATTTATTAGTTTTTATTTCTTCTTGTTTGGCAAAACTTGTTCAATATTGAACCATACACAGCATAATGCCACAATTCATACATCAAAATACACCATAATGCCACAATACATACACCATAAGGCTACAAACATTTTATACAAATTACGTTTTTGCACACTTTTCTAATATTCATTTTATCTCTGGTTTGGCTCGATTTTCCGAAATTTCACACATTTAAAGGTTTTTATTTCATCTTGTTTGGCAAAGATTATGCAATACTGCACCTTGCGACATAATACCCAAATCAACCGACAAATAATATATATCAGTGTATGCGTAACAGTGTGGATGTTTGTGTTTATATACCTGATTGTGAGGTATGCAAGTTAGAGTGTAAACTAATAAAAAAAAAGACTCACCCTATCGCAATTTCGCAATTTACATCACGGAACAAAACGGAAGGTAGCAATCTCATTGGGGTGAATGCTTTCTACAAATACCAATATTTAAAATTTCTCTAAGGGGTCGTCTTCATATAAAATTGGGTTCTTGCTCCGATATTTTCACTACGAACCCACATTTTTTTTTATCACAAATTTGGATTCTACACACAATTTCAGGCGGATTTGATGAAAAATAATTTAAAACGGCGTAAAATTGACCAATAAAATCCATAAAAACCATTGAGGGAGCGTGTTATATGTTCGGAGTTCAATCTCATCATAAATATTAATAAAGACGTGTAATGGCCGTCGTAGTCAATGACCTGTTGCAGGCGCCTTGCTATGGATTCCAATAAGATGGTGACAAAGTAAGAATCCATTATGATTGAATCCCAGGATCTGTTGGCAGAAATTTCTGTTTTCACTTTATGAACAATCCCCGATAACGATAATAATCATCGAATTTTGCAAACAGTCTCACTGGGATGCTAATTACGCAAGTAATAAGCTGCAATTTGGAATTCCGATGTATCAGCAACAGTTGGATCACATGGTGTCAAACCTGCTCATGGTTCTATTCATAATTTTTATGAATATTAATTTTATAATTAATAAAAAAATAATAAAATTTAGTTTGATAACTAAGATTTTGTTTGGGTTTTTGGGTAGCAAAGGACGGAAAAACAATTTCCAAGGAAAATTAATGTTTTTAGCAAAATAATTAAACGTGAAACACCAATTTATCATTAGGAGATCTAATTTTCAAACACTTACAAATTGGTGAAAAATCCAATAAAATTGATGAACACTTTTTAATTTCTGTCTGAAATTGTGTGTAGGATCCAAATTTGTGATAAAAGAGTGAGTTCGTTGTGAAATTTTCGGCAAGCACCCAATTTAATATGAAGACGGCCCCTTATACAAATTTTACACATTGATGTTTGTAGAAAACATTCATCCCTATCGATTGCTAGCTTCCGTTTTGTAATGCGATGTAAATTGTGCAATTGCGATCGGGTGAGTCGTTTTTTTTTACGGGTGTACGTATATATTGATGAGTGTGTACGAGTGTGCTGATATTGTAGAATAGAAAATAATAAATATTTGTGAGTTACGACAGTAAAAAAAATTAATGTTATCACAAGAGTATAAACCGTAAATATATTATAGAAACTAGTAGTTCTTCCTTACCTAAATAATTTAAAGTTGTCGAATCGCGATAACTAATAAAATGCTAAATTTCCACAAGAAATTCACTAGTATATATACTATAAATATAAAGTTTTGTTAACGCCCCGAAATTATATGATTAATTAAATTAAACCTAAAAAGAATTCAAAGTTTTGTTTCTTTTGATACAGGAAATAATCAATTTTTTAGTTCGGGTAAAAAGCATAACGACTAATTTTTTCTTGAAATCTATTTACCTGAATTGTAGATTTTAAATACAAATAAGATACAATCAGCGCAAGCTTGTTATTTTTATTACCAATTAAAATAACTACAAGTTTTAAATCTTTATATATGTTTGAAGAGTGAAAAAGGAAAATGTGTTTTCCTACAAATAATTTAATCTCACGAGAATCTTACTGCAAGAGATACTAGTTTACATTTAACAGATTTTTTTTCTTCTAATTTTTAATATGCGAGAAAAAATATTATTAAGTAACCAATTTATTATTACCTTAAAAAAATGCGAAATTAAAAAAAAAAAACTTTCTGGATTAATTTTTAAATACAAATTATTAACATTTATACTATTATAAGTATGGCCTATACTAAAAGAATATAATTAAAGAAACACATCTCTGTTACACAGCAAACATGGAATATTCTAAAAGGAAGTGTTTGTCTGTTTCGTGGCCGCAAAATCCTGACGATCTATGGCACTTACAGCAATGAGATTTGGCACACAGGTATTCCAAATATTTTGCAATTTTTGGGTCGCGGCAAATTTTAAAATTCAATCTAGAAGATTTTTAAATGAATTTAATAGTTTTATTCTCAACCTTGTTCTTCAAACGCGTTTCTTCCAGAGAAAAGAAGAAACCTCCAAAAATGGACTTTTTTAACCCACGTGACCTTATTTTATATTTTCACAAGAGATTGTGACGTCACGTGTACTTTCTCATACCTTAAAAAACAAAACAGATTGCATCTTCTGCCCTTTGTGTTAAAAAAAGAAATAGGTTACATTTCCTGTCCCATTCCATTTCCGCCAATGATAGCAAGAAATAAAAAACATATTGACTGGGTTTGTTAAGTTTTTTTTCGTAAAATCGGAAACACTAAAGATAGATTGAAAATTTCAACGGAAATTTTTTTTTACCAGATTAGTACCTTACACCACGGGCACGGGCAACGCCGGGCTAACAATGAAGTGGCTAGTTAAATTATAAAAAGGGTGACAAAGTGAAAAATTATGGAATTTTCTCTTAAGTTGAACTGTGCTTTGGCAACTAGTATTAAATATTATCTCAAATATGAATGAAATCCGTCTAGGCAATCTATAAAAGAAAAAAATTTGAAAATAATAATGCCTATTTTTAAGTTTTGATAGTAAATTTTTAAAAAGATTTTTTAAGTATTACATTGCCATTTTACAGTCAGTCTTTTTATCGAGTTTATTCGCACTGTATAAACAGGATGTTTCAAAATTTCCTTAACACATTTGAAGGTAGGTAGTTGAATTTATTTCTCACTGGAGTAACACAAAAGTGTATTACACACTTTGTGCAGAGATACAATACGAAATTAACTCTCCAAATCGATCAAAATGTGACCAATTTTGCTCATGACGAGATATCTGGTCTCCAAAATTGCAGATTGAATGCGAATGAAGATATTGCCATTTTTCAATGATGGTGGTGAACAAGCTCGTAGCTTTTTTCTAATAACGAGATATCTCGTTTATCAAGATATGGTCATTCATCTGGTTGTAGCAGTGTTAAGGTGCAGAATTCCAAAGCAGTACGTGCACTGGTCATGATTTTACAGTTTGATAGTAGATGGTCAAAGTTGCAACCATGAACACAGTAATTAATGCACGCTTGACTGCGTTGGCACATGGAAAAAATTCCTTAAAAAGAGAGCGCGGTGATCTTCACCGACCTGTACCATACCTGTTTTAGTGGAATATTTAGGTTTCACATACAGAGTCTGGTACAAAGGGTCTGGTACACGCCAGCCGCGATTCCGTTCACGACACAATGTCGCCTTTACTCGTTCGTTTAATATTATTATCTATAAACATGTCAGGGATCTTAGTATTCTCTTCATGAAATTTACGACAATTGGTGCTAACTTCTTTCAATAACATTTATTGTTATCGTTGGAAGTTATCACCGATGACGAAAAGTCTCTGTCATACCCAGATGGCTATATATACAGTCCAGTCACATTAACGTGACCACCTGTCAAAAGCCAGAATAACCACCTTTGACAGAGCGGACCGCTGCGAGACGTGCAGGAAGAGAGTCAATTAGGTTTCTGAAGGTGTTCACTGGGATGTTGAGCCTTGCCGACTCCAGTGCCGTGACCAGCTGAGCTAGATTACGCGGTTGAGGATCCATGGCGCGAACAACCCGATCGAGGTGGTCCCACTGATTCTCGATTGGGTTTAAATCCGGTGAGTTTGCTGGCCAGGGGAGTTCGGTAAACTCAACCTGATGCTCTTCGAACCACGCACATACACTGCGAGCTGTATGCCACCACGCATTGTCCTGCTGGTAGATGCCATCATTCTGAGGAAATATAATTCGCATGTAGGGGTGGACATGGCCCGTAAGGACAGATGCGTACTTGTGCTGATCCATCGTCCCTTCCACAATGATGAGTGCACCCAGTGAATGCCAGGAAAACATTCCCCAAACCATAATGCTTCCTCCTCCAGCCCCAATCCTTACGGTATTTGTTGCAGGGTGTTTGCTTTCCGACGTTTCACGCCGTATACGCCAACGTCCATCTGTCCGATGGAGCATAAAACGTGATTCATCGGGAAAAGCCACTGGTCGCCACTCTGTGGACGTCCAGTTGCGGTACTGGCGTGCAAGTTCCAGCCTTCGTCGCCAATGAACAGCAGTCAGCATAGGTGCATTAACCAGGCGTCTGCTGCGGAGGCCCATGCGCAGCAACGTTTGCTGAACCCTTGTTGAGGATACACTCTTGGTAGCCCCTTGGTTCATCAGGGCGGTCAGTTGCTCAACAGTTGCACGTCTATTCGCCCGAACGCATCTCCGTAGCCTTCGTTCACCTCTGTCATCTATAGCCCGTGGTGCAACACATGTGCCACGCCGCTGATTTTGGATAGTGCCATTTTGCCATGCACGGTATACTTTTACCACGGCGGCACGCGAACAGATCACAAAATTAGCCGTTTCCGAAATGCTTCCACCCTTGGCCCGAAAGCCAATAATCATGCCCTTTTGAACGTCGGATAAATCGCTACGTTTCTGCATTACGCCAACGATTGAAATGATTTCCGATGCCCTAGGACAACCTGTATATACACTCCACTGCAATGTGCTGCGACCTGCGTTTTGTGACTGGTTATTTCACGTTGACGTCGAAAGTAGGTGGTGGTCACAATAATGTGACTGGACTGTGTTCACACTTATGTGTGTTAATACAGTTTAATTTTTTGTTCCTGTCACCCTTCTGAGGTTGCACAGGACGTTTTGTAACTTCCATATCATTCGCTTTCCGTATGCGCGTATTATGTAGTTTATCAAACCATACAAATTTATTTATGCGTTGTTGCGGGGAAAAAAAGTAAAAAAAAATACATCCATGAAAGTTTTCCGTCTAAGCTTTTTATGAAAAACCATTTTTTCTTAAACTATCTTGATACATTTATTTTTGTTTTCTACAAATCTTAACCCTGAAAGGGGCTTCTAACAACAAGGTAACTCGCCCATCAAATCTCAAATTTTACTTATGACGAGATATCTCGTCAATATATATAGCTGAATATTTTTGCTGATGAGATCAGGATCCGGTCAGTTTTTTTCTAACAACGAGATATCTCGATCATCAAGATATGTTCAGTTGTTCTAATTACAAGATACCTCTTCAATATAACCACCAGAAGGGTTAATTTAAACATTCACCTCATTGAGCAAACAAATTAATTTTCTGTTTTGCATCCATTAGGCACTAAAATTACTTAGAATAAAAACGAAGTTTTGAACTTTTCAATACACATATTTCTCAATTAAAAATGTAGAAGCTTTAAAATTTTGTAAAATCTTCAAATTAACATTATTAACTTAATATACCGATTGCCTTTCCTATTGTAATTATTTCCCTTAACAGAAAAATTAAATATCAGTCATTTAAATTAATATTGATGCACGTACGCTTTCCTAACTTGTGTACGATGCCGGCAACGATTAATGCCAAATCTATCTATTCAATTACAATCGAGCGCAGGAGGAACACAAGATTAAATGTAATACAGACGTTTCTTTTTCGCGGGGACCTTTAATTACCTAGGCAATTCAGCTTTCAATTAATTCAGCATGCGATTTCTATCTCGAGAACTGTGAAAAACTCCCCTAAAAATATTTCAATTCTTCGATCAAGATTAATTAGTACGGAAGGGGTTTAGTTGCAGCATCCACTAGGAATTAAAAGTTACAGTTGCCTTCGTCAATTGAAAAACAATTTAAGATAAATCTGGAATTTTCAATTCCGGAATCGCTCCCATCTTGCAACGAAAAATTCATAACCGAAGTTAATATTGAGATTCTGTGACATTGATTAAAGTTCTGAAGTTTGAGAAAGAGTACGAAATATCCGAGAATAAATAATTTTGGACAAATTAATGGAAAGGAATTTTGACAAGTTTTGACGTTTTCCTAATGTCATACAAAAGAAATTCTTAAATACTTTTACTTATCGGTACATAGCATATTCGGATTGTATAGATTTTTCTTTGTTCAACGACAGATGTCACTTCATGAGATTCTGCTCTGAACCGATGTTGTTTTAAAGTGGCCATATAGTGTTTAGTATCGTTCTCTTAATGTTTATTGGGACAAGGTAGCCCAAATGGAAGAACGACCAATTAGCAACTGGAAGGTTGTGAGTTCGAATTCAAGCAAAGACAGGCGTGTACAAATAGGGGTTGGTGCTCGTTAAATATGTTGTGGCCTCAAATGTCCTCATGTTGTTGTGGCATGGAAATTTGGAGGGTGGACTCAGGTGCTGACAACTTGTCCTCTGACCATGGTTCAATTTTACGAGATCCCGTCCAGTTGATCTGTTGTGTTGCTCCAATGCTTTAATTAACTACCTTCCCCAACAAATACAGTTAACATGATTATGCTCTAAGCCAATGTTTTGTATTGAATTTCCCAAATAGTGTTTAGTATCTCAGTCGTAATGTTTGTAAGTTATGTATACTGTTTGTTCGACAACGGGATTAGGTTTCATCAGCCGGTCCCTTAGATGAGAAATATAAGGAAACTGAGCATTGCTATTGAATGGAGCTTCAAAAAGTAAGAGCAGTAAGTCGACTATTAGTCACGTGACTGCTCCGAGATATTGACTTGGTTGGCCAATTTGGGATTTTATCACCTTGTTTGGCAGCATATCGTCTTATGCCAAATTAGATGCCTGAATGCGTATTTCCAAATGAATGGCGTCCAAAGGGGTGAAATCACGAAAGTCAATTACGATCATGTGATGAATCACTGGATGAACGACCTTACTCGTGGACCAATCAGATGGTTAATCAATGGATGGGCAAATTCTCCTTTCTTGTGGACCAATCATATCATAAGTATTCATTTCCACCCGGTAGACTTCGCAAAAGTAGTCTACTAGCTTAGGTCACATGATCCTGGGAATATAAGGTTACCATTACTCATGATACTTTTAAATTTCTTCTATCACTTATACACAAGGAACCGTTACCAAATTACAACGAATAAATAGGCCCGGATTCCTGATACGATCCTATAGGTTTTAACCCCCCCGAAGAGAAGATACCCCTCTAAATAAATTTAAATTACCCTCAGTCCAGATGGTCATCTGGACAGCTCTACCTGGACCGAATTTCAAATATGTCCCTCGAATTATTTTTATGAGGACTGTAGAGTTACGGCACTTCGTGTGTTCTGTGCGTGTGTTTTAACTAATACTCTTAAACCATACATACACTTAACTGACTGGTTTCTATTTCGCAAAAATTCTAAAAGCATGAAACTGAAGCAAGTATCCAACGTAAAGCATAAATTGATAAAAAAAAACTATGAACAACTTTCGGGAAAACCCCTGTTCTTTAAAAGGATTTACAAAGTACAAGTCAAAAAACAACTTAAAAGCTTTTACGGTTTAATAACCAAGAATATTCTCTTTCCTGTTAACTAGAACTAGAATAAGTTTTAAAAATAGTTATATTTAACTTGTGTAACTTTTAAAAATTAGTTTTCTGATTTTACTCGTTTTACTAGGGATGCTTTTTAACACCACGTCCGTTTTTCTCGAAAACTCCTAGAGCGAATTTTATGGTATGTGAGCTAACTTTTATGGATTGAATATCATAGTGTGGAGTTATATGGAGGATTTACAAACTTTTTCAGGAAAATATATGGTGAAATTTTGCACTTAAAATTGAGCTTTGCACAAAAATTCGCAATTTAAAGATGTCAGGAGCGTAGTCTTGATCAACTGCGAAATATAAACTCGTCACTCTACCAGGAATATTTCACTTACAAATTTTCAATCTAAAAATTGATATACATTTTGGTTCGATATTGTGTGCAAGACGCCTACCATTAGTAAAAATCTAAATTTAGCATGATGTAAGTTTTCAAGAACATGTATGGTTTGAAATAACCATCTTCTGTTATGAAAATATCTTTAACAGAGAACAGTGTCATGAAATCACGTGCATACACATTGCTTACATTGTGGTTATTATACATTAAGTTTGTAATAAAGGATATAATTTCTAGTGATAGCACTGATAAATGAAGCCATATTTCGAGTTTGTATCTGTGTAAATGTGGGTCTCACGTTTCAAGTAGTTTGGTCCAATTTCTTGATTATGAATATGAAATGTTTGGAGCATCTAATGTTAAATTGAAAGTACTCAGACTCATTCATATTTAATGAAGTAATCGTCCTGCCCTGCTGAAGCTGTTTCGTTGTATAACAACTAAATAACACAAAATATACGTTAGGTTTATTTTTAAGATGATTTATAATATCAATATTAGTCACATGAAAAATAAGAGCGTATTTAAAAAAATTAGGAACAGCAACTTGTATATTATTTGGAAGTCCATACAAGCCGTATATGATAGTGCAATTTTTTTCCTTTTCCCTGCTGGTAGAAGTTATTTTTTTATTTTAGCTGAAAATGACGAACATTAAATCGACTGTATTTCAAGAACTACTGGAAACGTTTTTCTAGGAATTCAAAATTGTTAGAATTATTTCTTTTAGCAAAACTTGGAAGTTATTTAATTAAGAACATCAACTTATTCGGAAATCTATACAGGTCTTATAAGGATTTTTTAAATCCAATATATCCAAAAATTTAACTTATTCTTACTGGTGGAAGTTAGTTCTTTTAGCAAAATATGGATAAAGGAGATAATATTAATTCAACTATACTCAAAAATGACCAGAAACGATTTTGGATAAATTCAAAATTGTTAAATTTTGGTGTCAAAACTGAGTTGAGTTATGAAAGTTATAAAGTGCGCAAGGTAATGTGAATATGACACCTTAGTCCTCCTAAAATCACGACAAAGTATTTCGTCATTCAAAAATTTAACAAAACTTTATGAATGAAATAAATTTATATTAAAAGAAAACTGATCAGATCTTGATCTCTTCATCATAAAGACATCGTCAGTACCTTTATGACGAGATATCACGTCAATAGCAAAAGTGATCGGATCTGAATATGCGATATTATCTTGTCGAAACCACGGGAAGGGTTAAGAAAACATCTATATGAATTTATAAACACTATGGGGTTCCGCCCCTTGCTCTCCAACCCCTGGTGGTTGCTACGTAATCTCATTTCGTTTGTTTCGCAAGTGATATCGCTTTTTTTTACATTAACACATAATGCACCCTAAACTAATAGCCGCATCAGTAAAACATCTTGTTCCCTGTATAATATTGAATAAATTGTGTTCATAAATTTTGCTTTCTGGTCTGTACTTAATCGGCAAACCGTCCGAGAATCGAGCGAAAAAACAAGCATGACGTCACAGCAAGTTTCAAGGGCGTCTTGCAAACACGTAAGTCAGAAAATGTAACCTTTATTTCCATGATGAAGTATGAAACCAATTGTTGTCTACATTTAATGTGTATTGGAATAAGGCAAAACATTTTGATGCGAATATGAAGGCAGAAAAAATTGTTCATAAGGGGCTGTGTCACTGTGTCTCGCTTAGGTATCAAAAATTAATTAGTGTATTCAGATAGCGTATTTTTCAGTACGAAACAAGCCATTTTTAAAAGGATGAATTTTGGAACCCAATCGATAAATTCTTCACGAAATATTTTGTCAATACCACTGACAGAAAAAAAAAAACGAACTCAGCAGGCAGTGAAGGGAAAAAATTTTGGGGTAGGTCATATCACAATAGCCGCTTCACAACCCCGATGATATACGACTCGCGATCAATACCTCGAGAGTGGAAACACGACGGAAAATAATACCCGCCACGGTTTTTTCTCCAGTCCACACGGTTCCGGGCAACAACAAAAACAAACCCCAAATCCAGGACATTAAGAAGAGCAACAGCACAAACAAATTCCTCACCCCTTTTTAAAGTGGCGTTAAAGGAAGCGAAACTGCTCGACAACTCGCGAGCGAACATCAGGAAGGAGGGTAAAAAATAATAACACTAATAACAAAACCCCCCGAAATATAAAACCGAATATTTCAACACACACCCGCTCTAACTCGATTTTATCAGTTGTTGCATTTAAAGGGGACGCAGTACAGCGAAATAAATAACAAAATCTATATAATAAAAGATAAAAAGCAGCGAAAGATAGGGGATAGGGGAAAAAAGGATCCCCGCAATCGATAAGTTTCCCCCAGGACAGAGAGAAGAAGCAGTCCGCTGGGAGGACTTATCTATGTTTATCTCTTTAGTGTAGGGGAAAAAGTGTATGACGTAAAAGTCACCAGATATATTTATACAGATAATATGAGGGAGAGAGACCGCGAAGGGCTGAAAGGATCTCAACGTATTTTATGGTCTTCAGGAGCCTATAGCAACATGTTTTCGATTTTGTTGGAGGCAGCGAACACTTCGCCCCGTCATAAGTTTATATAATCGAAACGCAGGAGAGGAAATTGCTGCTTGTGTTACCTCTATAGATACAGTCTTTTTCCTCGAGTCGGGTTTGGGTATTAGTGCATTATGGTATCGCCTTTCTTTTTTTCTCCGTGAAGAAATAACAGGCTCATTTTGGATGCTTCGAATTACAGCAAAGATGTTCTTTGTTTAGGGAAAAGTTTCGCGCATCTGGAATTCAATATGGCCGGAAACGGTCGACATTACGCGGCCATACTAGGGGGTGATAAACGAAAAATATGTTCGATAAGTAACTTTTTTCTTTGCAACTTTTGTTCAGGTTGCTTTTACATAGGGGAAACTATTGGTTATAATGAAACCGAAGAGAAGGAATAATTCATTTGAACAGAAGCGTTATTATATTAGTGAATTTCTGTTCAGTTTTATATGATTCAAGAGTGCAATTCTAAAGAATTTACTTTCGGCGTCACATTTTACCAACAGATGCCGATTACAATAACTGGTTCGCAGGCGGATATTGTTATGTGTAGGTAGTGTCTTTTTTTCTGTTGTTTTCTTTTCAAAAGCACGCTATTCTTTGGAAGTTCTTTCGTCGGACATTGTGCTGTCACAAGTTTAGTTTTTCGTTTTAGTATCCTAGAAACTGCAAAAATTAAAAGACTACAATTATGTTTTTCAAAAGATGAACTTTATTCGTAGATACAATTTTTTATAGAAAACCAAAAACATTAAATTGTGCGTTTATTCTCCTGTTGATCAGAATTTTGGAATGCTTTAGATTAAAATACAAGGAATTGGCATGAAGGTACCACGATGAGATGAGAGGTTTTCTACAGTTATACTCATTTATCCCCAGTTGATAGAAGAGTTAATTCATATTGTAATACTTTGGATTCGGTAATTGTTAGGGGTATGATGTTATTGAATTTGTTGAACTTTAAAAAAAATGCGTGAATAAAAAGGTTTGCCTTGATTATTATCCCCATACCTACATATCTGGCCAGATAGATATTTTTAATTTACGTCGTACTAGAGCAACACAACGTACTATTGACGACTGTCTGAGAGCAATTCCCAAGGGAAAGTATATATGGTCAGACAAAAGAATAATCATGATATTCTAATAGAAACAAGTACTAAAAATAAACATTTCCCCTCAACTTTGAACCTTAGCGAAGTGGGTCCTTTATATTGTATTTAAACCCTCTGAGTTTTCACCCAATGTATAACTTACCACATATTTCTATAGAATTCATGGATTCATTCAATCGTTAGAGATATTCAATTGGTCCTTTCCTTAGATTATAATCTTTCTTTGGAACGATTCTATATTGGTAATTTCCTTTGAAATAATTTGATTGGCTCTTTCTTTAGAATAGAATCTTTTGGAAAAATTATTTTGGTCCTTTCCCAAGATTTAAATCATTTAGAAGGATAGTAATGGTCCTTTCCTTCACATGGAATCCTTCGATATATTCTATCGCTCATGTTTCTTTAGAATAGAATCATTTGAAACTATTACATCGGTCCCTTTTTTAAGAATAGAATCCTTTAGAAATATTAAATTGGTAAACATGTTCGAAACTTGTTAGAAGTCATGCAAAGTTTTTTCAATATTTTTGCACTGAGATCTTGCGTTATAAAACCCAACAATCCTTCAATCAGCCTACAGGGTGTTTACAAACATAATTGCTTGTAGAGTAACTAGCGTTCAAGATATCATTGTTCTTTTAATTTAATTTCCACGGTTGTTTATTTATTACGGTAATATTACATACCTATTCATAATGGAGAAGATTACGAATTCGATTTGATCAAAGTCATCTCTTGAGGCACTAAAGCATGCATTTATATTTCGTTACATTGGTAACTTTAAGTTGTATTAGAAGATATAATTTTTTTGAACATTGCATTATTTAATCATTTTACGTGTGAAAATTCCGAGTCCTGTTTTCTCTGCGATACTCTAATCTCTGTAATACTCTAATCTCTGCAATACTCTAATCACTGCAACACTCTACTTAATTAATACTTTAAACTAATACTTTAATCAATGCTATACTCTATTCTCTAACACTCATAAGTTACAAATCATATTTCAAAGCTATCGCATTATTTTGCTCAAATAAGTAGAAATATAATTGTTTTTATTGTACATAAACAATTCAATAGCGAAACATTTTTCTATTCAAACGGAAATGTTCAGTTATAATTCATTTATAGCTAAACATTGTTTGGGCTCTGATAACATGCAGAGGAAATTGAAATTAACTTGCAATTTAATTTTATTAGCAACAGCTATTTTAAGCACATTTATAATCATAGAATTCGGATTTTGAAAAGAATCACTCCAACAGAATATTCCCTTAGATGTCTGCAATAAATTGCTACGTTAAGGGATGTAATAAGTTCAACTTGTATGTGCAACCAGTTTCATCTAATTATTTGTTTTAAAAATTTAATTTTTACTAAAACCTTTCGCTACTCAAATTAATTTTACGAAAATAAAGCTATTTATACTACAAACGATGTACAGTAACTTAAAATTGAACTTGATAAAGTTCATATTTTGAATAGTTTTACTAAACGAATGAATAGAATGTTTTAAAACTACTATGTTCAATTTACCATTGCTTAGAATTTAAGCGTGTAAAGCCTAAAAGGCAAAATGTATTAAATATCTAATATAGATCCTTTGAACATCCATTCACTAAATATTTTATTACCTATTCAATAAATCACCTTCCAACAACTATCCAAAAATGTCATTTGCAACAGATCCTGTGCGTAACATTTTATGGATAGTTAAATGGCGTACTTCGCATATCCATTAGTTATTCTTCACTATGATATAAGGACTGAAATATTGCCATCTAAGCTGGAAAATCTTCCTTCTTTCTGCCAAACTAAGTCTAGTCGACCATTTAGTATATAAACAAAATAAGTAGTCTCGCCCACATAAGTGGTAACATCTTTTTGAATCACCATATATTTATTTAAAATTATTTAACTCCGAGTTACCAATTTTTGATTATATCACCCAATCTTAAGAAACACTGAATTTGAATTGGAAACTGAAAATCTTGAATCTGCTAAGAGACATAAAAAATTCAGTAAACTAAAAGTTCTAATATCAGAGAACAAGATATTTTATAAATATATACGAGATAAAACTGTTAAATTAATTCTAAAAAGTATTATAATTCATAAAGGGAACTACCATTTACAAAATAGTTTTGACAAGCTGTCCACTAAGCAAAAACCCTGTCTCCCAAACACATATTTTCCAGTAACATCAAGCAAACTTCTTGTGTTGAAATTTGATTTTTGTAGCAAAATAAAGAACTACAAACTGTAAAAAGTTTCTGACCGAACACAGTTAAAAAGCTATTCATCTTTCCAACAAGGAACCGAACTACAAATTTATTATAAAACTGACAATATGTCTACACCAAAAACCACGTCGTCTGTAAGGCTCTGCTGCTACTGTATACTTAGTAAAATTCCTTCTAATAAATGACTATGAAATTTTCTGGAGTTGAGCCATACCAACCTTCGAAAACACGACCCATTCATCAACGTCAACTTTTAACAGTGATCAATATTTGAATTGCATGGTGAATGGAATCACAGGCTTCGGATTTCTACGCCCAACGGTTTCGAGAGCGTGCCCACGTTTTAAAACAATATCTGTTACTTGATATTCAGCTGACATTCGGGTCAAACATGCCTCCTCAACGACTGGGATTATGGACGGTGAAGAGACACCGTAAAGCATTTAAAACAGCGCAAGTTTAGAGGAAAGACCATTAACATTCAAGTTGCACCAAGTACTTCCCGATGTCTATAAATATATTATTGCACCATTGCTGGCACGAATCCTAAGGAGTGATCAATCGTTGTTAGCACACTTTAGACACATTCATAAAGAAGGCTGTAAAGAAATACTAATGCCATTTCCGATTCATTAATAGGTTTACTGTCTTTAGTATTCAAGGGTGTCGCGCTTCCAGGTTACCCAACCGATCTTTTTCTAATTTCACCCTACTGATATATTCTCCAATCCCTCTTTTTTTCCTTTTGCAACATCTTTTTAGGGTGGCAACAAAATACTTGAAAAAAAATTCCCTGATTATCTCACAAAAATTTCTCCGATTTTACAATTTTTTTTAGAAATGTTGTGATTAGTGATTGCTATCGATTGATAGTATCTACAGAACGATATTTTTAAATATTTAGGGTCAGATGGGGTAAAAGTATAATTCTCCACAGATATTTTGTGCGTTTTTTCTCTAGATATTTTAATTGTTATTGTAATAGTTATATATATATTGCACAAGTTGCATCGGCAGCCTCACACGCTGCATCCGCGGAGAAAATGGAGGCAGCGGTCTTCGCGATGTCACGACGCAGTCGTGCTTTATTCGAATTACTATTTCTGGGAATACGATTTATTTGATTCTCAAAAGAACTCTTAATCACGCATCTCTAAATAGTATAAACTAGAGATGGAAATTTTCCGTGAGATTTCCCCGATTTTTCCAGAACTAAAAAGTTTCCTGAGAATTCCCTGATTTTCCGGTTTTCCAGGTTCTGTTACCACCTTGCTTGACCTGTGTCAGTCTTGTATTAGGCCAAATATAGTCCTTGCGCCATAAAACCCAAAACCAACCGATACGATACATTTATTTCATGTTTTGAAATCTCCATACTGTTACCATAATTTAAGAGCCCATAATGTGTGTTTTCAAAGAACCCTTTTAGCCATTTGATAGGTGGTGGAGGTTAACGATTGTCCGGTTGGTATAGTAACGGATAAGAACAAACTTGGTAAGTACAGACTTTTAATCAGCAAGACATTCCCAGGCTCTCACTTCATAGAAAAAACACGTGTATTTTTTTATAACTCCAATTTCATTAGAAGTTAGGCAGAATCAAAGGTCCTTAATGAGATGGACTTGAAAAGACACCTGTGCAATTCTTCTAAAGAGGCCTAACTTTTAATTTCCTTACACACCAAAGTGAGCAGAAACCCACTAACACGACAAAATCAACCAGTTTAAGAGTAATCAATTCATAAATTCGCTTCAAGTTGGGTCGCGGTAGGCCGGTTGGAATAGTAACGGATTAGTAACTGGAGAGTTCTAAGTTCGAATCCAACAAAAGACCGTCGTGTACAAAGGGTGTTGGTGCACTTAAAAACCGTCGTGGCTTCAAAATGTCCTCACATTAGCGTTGTGTGGAAGTAGTGTGGGGTGCCGGCTCGATGTGACCTCGTCATCTGACCATGATTCAAAATTATATGGTGTTGTTTTCGGAACTTTCCCATCGGGTTTATCCCGGCTCGTCGTCAATAGCTCGTTATGTTGCTCCAGTGTGACGTTAATTAAATTACTCACCATCTATTGCCAGTTATAGCTTTTAGGGTGGCCCTGGAATCAGACATAGAAATAACTTTATAGGAATGTTGTTACTTTGTCCGATTATATAATAATAATATACAAAAATAAAACAGTTACACAGGACTCGAACCGTTGGAGCCGAGAATTGTGATAACTAAACGAAAAATAAGGGTAAGATTTCAATCCGTAAAACTATAAGAGAACTCATATTCCTGAGAAGAAGCTTTTGTTTTACAAGTCTTTTAGTTGACGAAGATAAATAGGCTGTCGTAATTATGTAACGTAAAATAAACCTTAGAAACCACAGTTTACCAGCGTGAAAATTCATTCGGCTGCTTTCTTAGTTCTCTTACTAGATAAATCACTCGAAGCAATCCGTTGTAACTGATGTAAAGACCAATAACTCGTATTGGTGATGAAAGCCCTCTCCAACAAAACCTTTTCAAGAGCGTGGTATTGTTCAGCACTTGGTGGCTCGGTCTGGCTAATGATCCTTTCCACGTACGCTCGTTGAGAAAAACCTTTCTGCCCGTAATTTATTTAGTTCAACAATCTAATTGTTAACAAAAGAGTGATACACGGATAACTGATCTCTCCACTCGGTAAAGAAAAGGAAGGATGAAAAGATAATTCATGTTTGTGGTGAAAAGCTAATTTGTCTGAGGACACAAGTATGCATAGATAAAATTTCATTTGTTCCAGTGTTGTAAATAAGAACGCTTCCTTAGCAAAACAGTTTGAATCGCAGCGATTCTATTGAGAGAAAAGAGTATTCTATAAGGTTATGGATCACAGCACTTAGTAATTGTCGAGTAAGCTGCATGTACACATGAAATAGTTGCTGTTCTAATTTCCTGTGCATTGTCAGGCTACCTTTTTAAATTCTGTTACGATTTCACTAGACATTTTGCGTCTATACGGCGTGTCCCAAATTGCTTTCTTGAATTTATTCACATCCTCATAAAATTTTCCATAGCATGTACGATCCCGAGTAATTCTTTTTCGTTATTTTTGGCAAAGAAAAACACTTGAAACAATACGTTAAATGATTAAACGTTAAGACAACTAACAGCTATGGGTATGCAATACTCGTTCCGTATCTCCCTAGAATCTCTTCTGCTTTGAAAAACCACAGGGTTCACCTTGGTCACTTCTCAATCTGACCACTTGCAGCTCGGTTGGTAGTACAACGTATTAGCAATAGGACGATAGCGATTTTGAAATTAGGTACAGTAGAACTCCAATTATCCGAATCAATTGGGACCGGACCCCATTCGGATAATTGGATTTTGACCGAAAAAAGGGTCTAGTATGTATTTTAATTAATTACTGTATGTATGTATGTTGAAAATGGGAGAAAAAAACTATTTTAAAGAAAAAGAGCTCTTAATTAATTAAATGACAAGGCAACACTTTTACATGTTAAGCGTACTTACAAGTGCTGTACAGTTGTACATTAGTACAGTATGTACATTAGTACAGTATGTACATTAGTACAGTATGTACATTAGTACAGTATGTACATTAGTACAGTATGTACATTAGTACAGTATGTACATTAGTACAGTATGTACTTACCGTACTGTAAATGAAAGTCATTGCTTGCTGAACATCTCGGTCAAAGTAAGCTGTTTGACTGTCTTTATCCGTTTTCGGGCAGCCAAGTCGCGTATCCGCTTGACAGTTAGAAGTTGCATGTGGTCACACTCGGGCTGAAGCTCCATCCACTTCAACGCAGTTTCAAGGCCGGCAAATGCTTCACTAGTAGATGGTTCCGTGTCTGCTTCAACTTCGACATTAAGGTCATCTTCTTCCTAGACACTTTCTTCCCAGACACTTTCTTCTTTCACACTTTCAATAAGTTCATTATCATTTAGAATTTGAAACACAAAATCATTATTTTGCGAATATTTTCTGAAATTCTGAAAGCGATTCGGATAATCAGCGATTCGGATAGTCGGAGTTCGGATAATTGAAGTTCTACTGTACAGCCAAAGATTGTAGTGCACACGGAGACCGGTCGTGGTCTCAAATATCCTCAAGTTAGCGTGGTGTGGAAGTTTGGAGAGTGGGTTGCCATTTCAGGTGTTCTCGCCACTGTCCTTGGATTCTTCGTTTCGGGATCCCGGACCGTTGCCGATGCCTGTTATGATAGTTCAGTGGGACGGAAATTACCATAACATGCTTGCAAAACTAATTTGGTAATTTTTCTTAATTAACATCGTACTTGAAAATCATAACGGGCTGTTGACGACAGTCTGGGATCAATCCCCTAAGGGAAATATACGAGGACAACACAACGTAAATTTGAACCACTGTCAGATGACGAGGCGACACCTGAGCTGGTACCTTATCTCCAAACTTCCACAACAACCCATCGTGAGGACTTTCGGTCACGACATATTTAAGATGCAACAGCACCCTCTACACCATGCGCTTACAAACATCCATGCACTGACCAGGATTCGAACCAGGAACCTTCCGATCTAGAACCACTAAACTGGTTGGTCGGCTACTTGAAAAAGAGGAAAGCTGAACTTTGCCATTGACAGTAACTCTTCTCCCCACACTGTACATCCGTTCTGCAACTTGCAGTGTTCCCTGGGATGACTTCAAAGCAATTATGACCCTTTTTATCTATATAAGCTTTCCATAGATACTTTCAACCAATAGATGTGATGTTAGAAAAACTGCAATGCATCAACACTAGGAAGTATCTTGACGTTTAGTGGGTCGAGGTTGAGGAAAGGTGTATATGCTTAACAAAACGTATTTAATGCAATACATTAATACAAGTAATAGCAGTACAATTTTTTACAACTCATAACAATTAAAATAATATTCAAATGTTATTTCCTCTGTTTTACATCTCTACTATTATAAAAGGAAGTGTTTGTCTGTTTTTTTCTTTGCCGAAAAATCACGATTCTATGGCACAAACAGCAGTGAAATTTGGCACACGGGTAGTCCGAATTTTTTGCACTTTTTGGGTCGCGACGAATTTTGAAATTTAATCTAGAAGATTTTTTAATGAATTTTATAGTTTTATTCTCCAGCGTTTTTTAAACTCCTTTCTTCCGGAGAGAGAAGAAACACCAGAAACTAGACTTTTCTACCCACGTGACCTTTCCATCAGTCTTTGGAATCATGTCAAGTTTTTTTCATCGCGGTAGATTTAAAATTTATTCTTTCCGTTTTCCGCTTTAATTTTGCGCAAATTAATGATTTTCCAGCAGAGGATAAAAACAAAATCTTAACTTAAGTTATGTAGTTCTTTTTTTATCTCCTGGACTGTTAAAGGTAGAGTAAAAATTTAAACGGATATGAAATCTGCGGAAAATTTCACTTTAGATCGATACCTAAAAATATGATTTTCTTTAAATAAATAATTTTTAAATTGAATATATATTTTATATTTTCGCAAGAGATTGTGACGTCACGTGAAACATATTCCCTTCGCGTTAATAAGTAAAGAAACAAATTACATTTCCTGTCCTATTCCATTTCAGGGAATGAGAGCAAAAAATAAAAAATATTTTGACTGGGATTGTTAATTTTTTTTCGTAAAATCGGAATTGCTAAGGTATATTAAAAATTTCAACGGATTTGAAATCTGCTGAAAATTTTACACCAGATTAATAACTTACATAACGGCGTTGTCCGTGGTGTTGGTTTGCTTCGGAAACCATCACCACGGGCAGGGGCAACGCCGGGCTAGCCAAGCAGTTTCTAGTTTAAATATACAAGAATGGATAAAATGAAGAACAGATGGATAAAAATATTGAAAAAGTTTGCTTTTGAACATTCTTTAATGTAGGCTAGGTGAAAAACCTAAATACACGACTTGTGTTTCATTAAGTTTTACTACGTACATCACTGATCAATGCAATTTATTCTAAAGTTTAGAATTAAATTGTGTATGAATCACTGACGTCTGCATGTTGTATACATACGATCGTAAAGGGGTGAATATGAAAACCAATTATATTAAAAAAATACTCATTTTAAGAGGTTACTTTAGAAATGAAATTTTTTGATGATTTTACATGGTTTTAACTATGCAAAAAGCACAATACTTGATATTATTAAAACCAAATTAAAACTGGCTAAAGAAAGTATTTATATTTTAAAATATAAAACACTTGTTCTTTATGGTTTGAATGAATGAGTTAAAAATACAGATTATATATATAATGCAGGTAACTAATGCTTTTGCATTATTCCATACGTCAAGAGAGAAAATGAAGGGATGACGTAAAAGAAGCGGTATTAATAAGAAACTAAAAATCTGATAATATTAACCATTTTACTAGTTTTATAAAAATAACTAAAATTTCTTGAAAAACACTTTATTGAAAGTTTTAGTTTTAAACCTTTAAAAAAATTGTTTTATCTTTGAATGATAGAACTTGTCTTAAGTTTAAGAAATTACTCAGAGAACCCTAGACTTGCGCAATCCTCATTTCTTACTTTTACTCTGTTATATATATTTAAAGCTAGACTTACTAACATTAATAGTTATGATAGTGTAATTTATATGACAATAGGTTTTAAACGTCGAATTTTGGATAAATTCAACTTTAATAAAATCGTTAATAACCTAATGAATACTTTTTTTAATAAAACTTCAATCATAACATAAAAAAATGTTTTTAATATGATTTACCTTTTGGGAGGGAAGTATTTAATTATAATCATTTTTACAACAAAGTTAATTTACATAGGGATAACTTTGTATGATTGTGGCGACAGCATGGATTATAGATCTTATTTAAGTGAAGACGTAGGACACGTTACTGGTGATCTTGGCATTTATGAAAATGATTATTTAAGGAATTTAATGTCTAAATGTACCAAATATAGAACTATTTATAATTAAAAAAGAAATGCTATGTTTAAATGCTTTCTGGAAGGTATTGATAACCTGTATTATGACCTCTTTTCAATTTAATGCCCCGATTTATTTGTGTACAGAATGGAAATAGAAATTATGTATGTTGAATTTAAAGTTTTAATTAATGATGATATTCCATCTGTTGTTAATAATACTGATAAACATAAGACAATAAACTTAGCCACTAAAGACCTACAAAATAAATTTATTATTACATCTGTTGATAAAGCATTAGGTAACTGGTTTTATTTGCAAAGAGATTTATTTAAATTTGCTTGATGCTGAACATACGAGTTCAAATGCTTATAAGTTCTGTAAATTTTCATATAATACTATTATTAAAAAAATCATATTCTTAAATAAAGATTACATTTTTCAATCATCACATAATTTTACTTTAGATTACTGTTATTCCTAAATTTCGTAAAAATCCAATTAAGTGCCGATTGATCACCAGTGGTATACTAATAATAATATTATTAAACCCGGCTTTCTACCTTCAATATTTAAAAAATATCCTTGATGCCATTATTGGAGAAGGCTTTACATGGATTACCTGTGATAATAATAGGGTTTTGAATTTTGTAGATAATAATATTATTAATGATATTCAAAGCTATGATTTTAAAGACATATTTGCCAGCATACCACTGAGCAAGTTAAGATGCTTTAAACAATTATTGTTATGATTTTAAAACTTAATTGATATTCATTTGGAGGAAAGGGAGTTGTTGGTTATTTATTGTATATCTAATAATTTTTTTTTAATGGTGAACATATATGTATACTTAAATTAAGGGTATACCCGAGGTTTTTCCTTCCATTATTGCTAAGTTATTTTTACATTATTTTGAAAAAACTTTTGTCTAGAAATAATTTTTGCCTATAATATATTTATCGCCGACCAACCGGTCTAGTGGTTAAGGTGTTGGCCTCTGGATCGGAAGGTTCCTGGTTCGAATCCGGGGTCAGGGCATGGATGTAAATTGTGTTGTCCTTTGTTAGGAAGCGATGATGGTCCTCCCACTGGGTGCTCCTTCACAAGAGACTATCACTTCCGGCCTTGTAGTGGCCAATGGCTATGTGCATTTGTACCCGCCATTAGAAATATATATATATATATATATATATATATATATATATATTTTTTTTTTTTTTATTATTATTATTTTTTTTTTATAAAAATTTATAATTTGTTTATAATAGCAAATTTTCAAATATTTGGAAATCAATCTATCCAGAAGATTCTTATTTAGAAAACCCATCTAGTTCATTATTAAACTGACTTTCTCGACTTCAAAATTTCTGTTTCGTGCGGCAAAGCTGACATTAATGTCTGCGATAAACGCAATGATTTTAAATTTTCAGTTATTAAATTAATCGTTTTGACTAATATTTCTAAAAATTTACCATAATATGATTGCTGGTCAACTGGTGTGTTTCAGAAAGATTTGTAAGTGAATCTAACTTTCTCTTGCAATGTGATAATCCCCAAAACACACTTCTCTATAATATATACACTTTTTCTTTCTTTAATACTACAGTAATACTATTCTTCAAATATTCAATAATATAAACAATTATGTAACTAATGATTAATTATATTTCCCTACTACTTCTTGAACGCATTAGTTGCATTTCATTTCTATTATACTGTTTTGAATTCTATTTTTAAAATTGAGACTGGAGACGAACACAAATTTTTATATTCGACTTTCTTAAAATAGAAATCGGAACACTCGGTTTGGAATAATTAAACACAAATATATATATATATATATATATATATATATCCCGACTGCTTTTGCGGGTTTATTTCATTTTCTTCTTATTTTTTTTTTTGCTAATGGCAGGCACTTATGAATTTAATCATTGGCTAACTACAAGGCCATAATCGATGGCCAATTGTAAAGGGGCACCCAGTGGGTGGCCATCATTACCCCTAACTCATTACATTTTACGTCCATGCACTGATCCAGGATTCGAACCAGGAACCTTCCTATACAGAGGCCAACACCCTAAACCGGTTGGTCGGCGTTTTCTTATTATTTTTATATTGTTTTGGTTTGTGTATTTGCTTTCTAATGGTGTTTGGAGAGTGTGTGAGCAATATTATAGCGTATCGCTGCTCCTACGTAGAAAACAACATTTTGAGTTGTCTGGATCATGCTCCTCCCTGACGCCTTGATCCACCAACACTTTCATCCGTGAAAATTCACTAATTTTGTTTTGTTTTTGGAGTATTTATACGTAAATACGCCGAGCATGCTCATTTCACGAAAAAGAAAGAGGAGGATAGAAACTAGAACTGGGAGCTGAGGATGAAAGACGTTACAACAGGTGCTGCTAAGTCGCAAACTTTGATGGTTTGGGTATGACGGCCCTATTTCCTGTGAATTCTAATTTTGTACATAATCTGTACTTGGCTCATTAAATTCCTCTTAATAATTGCCTTGCGCCATAAATCCCCAAAATCTAATATAATCCAATCCTCTTAATAATTTTAGTTAATCTCTTCCTCTAGTGAATTATGGTCATTGTGTCTCATATATATACTATATATACACTACCCTACAATAATGGACCGGACAGAAGGATGTGATGCTATAAGGGAAATAATACTTGCTTACATAGGTGGGTGGTCCCCCACGTGCTACAATTAAACTAGCAACCTTTCTGGGCATACTTTGATCAAGATTTTAATAAACAGCTATGGTATTTGTGTACATTTCTGCTGCAAGAATGTCGCCAGCTCGGCTGTAGATTTCGGACGTGGTTCCCTGGTCCGTAAGCATCGCTCTAATCTTCTATGGGGTTTAGGTCGGGACTCTGAGCAGGCCAGGGAAGACTTTTCACATCCATATCTCGATACCACTGCTTGACAGAGGCTACAACATGACATGGAGCGTTGTCGTCCTGAAAGTAACATTCGTCTATTCCATAAAATTAAGTAGGCGTCAGCGTTCGATTGACCAGGAACAAGGTGCAGAGGTCCCAGGCCATGCTACGAAAAACACCCCCCAAACAAGCTGTCGGATTTTTTGCAAATCCGCTGGGTAGAGGTAGAGGTAGAGGTAGAGGTACAGGGAGAGAGAGAGAAAGAGCAGGAGTGGTCATAGCGCGGCTCTCTCAGGCGAGTGGTGTGGCTCTTATGCAAATAAACTGTATGTATGCCATAAGGGGTAAACTAAATCTGATGAATGTCCCAAAATAATTATTTCATTTCATTTCTAGTTACAAAGCAATTCAATAACATAAAATATTAGAAAGTTATCGAAAAACCTTAAAAAAATATTGTAAAGAAATTCTTTAAAAATTAGATTTGCTTGTGGATACTTTACGAATGTTGTCCATTTTAGTAGTGATCTGCCGAAAGTTTGGTTGATGACTAGGGCAGTTTGCACATTCTCGTTGTTTGTTTTGGTGTGAAAAATAAATGACTTTGTCAAAGATTAATTACTTTAATGTTGCTTCTAAAAGTGATGTTGATGGCCACCATTTAAATAGAGATCAATCCATTTAAAAAAAAAATTATTAGCCTTCTATGTATTCCATTTAAAAGTGCAAGAAACCTTTTTTGTTTCAAACTATTTCCAAGACTAGCGATTGAAGTATTACAGAAAAGACTAAAAAACATTCACAAAAGGTAACACAATTGAAAGGAACAGATCGAGCCCTGCTTCACACCGACCATGGAATACAAATGAAGTAATCATTCCAGTCTGAATTGAACTGTATTTTTATTGAATAAGATTGCCCGCTGACTCGGCGGATCGGAGAATCCATCCAACACAAACATACATGTAATCTCTCCGGCGCTTTCAGGCAACGTTCAGCAATGGTACCAAACTGCAAACGAGAGTTTTGAGTCGAAAAGTACAAAAATAACTTCCTTCAGTTTTGTTTCCCCTTCAACTCTTTTTCGTCTGGTCACATTTTTCGCCATTGTTAAGAGAAAAAAGAAGAAAAAAACATACAAAAATTCCAATCTGTTAATTCTTTTGAGACCGAAAAATCGGCATGTAAGGGAACGTGAGGGGAAAGTTCGATTCGGTGTAAGAAAAAACAAAAAACTTTAAAAACATGTATGGAAAAGGACGGTGAGAATAATAACAAAAAAGAAACTTGCAACATACACTTTCAGGCAAAGTAAAGAAGTCATGAAAGAAAGTGTGGAAAAGGGGGAAGAAAATAAAACTAAAAATGGCCGACTTTTTAAAAGAAAGTTCCATTTTCACCCTTTAACGCCAAACTGCACTTCTGTCTCGCTCTACCTTTTTCAGATTGTAGAGTGAAGGGGAGGGATCGAAAAATAATAAAAGCAGCAACAAAAACCCAGAAAGCATAGGCACTCAAAACATGAAAAATGTAAGCAATAACAAATAAAGAATAAGAGAAAAAATAGTCTTCCACGGAAATGTTACTTCATCCCATCTTTGTTCGGTCCAACGGGGAAAAAATCCCCAAAAGGGAAAAAAAATCCCCAAGTTCAAAGAATCTTTTCTGCTTTTCAACCCAGACGTTACCACGTTTGTTAAGGCATGTCCCCAGGACATGCTGTCTTCTTATCGCAGTTTCGCTATCCTTTTTTCTCTTCGTGACCCGCCTCCCTCCCCTCTCTCTTTAAAGTAATGAAACAAACAAAAAGTGATAAATAAATGAATGTTTGGCGGAATAAATACATGAAAAAACCCTCCTCCTGTCGTCGGGTGCATCCTTTGTATAAGAAGTTATTTGTCACTCCTGCATTGTTAGGATTCCGTTTCTTTTCCCTCGTCTCTAACTGCTGACCCTCCCTTTGAAGCTTTTGTGCAGCCGAGAAAGGGGACTTTTAATGCCTGGTGACAGGTCTTATGACAAAAGTGACATACGGACGTTTACTCTTGTGCCGTTTCGCAGTCGCAACGGAGGCATTCAAATGACGAAATTTCTACGTCCTGTCTTTTCTGAGATTCGGTAATTATTTGGATTGGAGGAGGGGGCTTTGTGTGATTTTTGGCACTTGTGCCCGGAAATTTCTGCGATCGAATTTAATTTGTTAGGAATTACTGGATTTGAGAAATGTCCTTATTTTTAGTTGTGTTTGCGTCATTCTTCTGTCCGTAATTTAAAGCATTTCTTAATACTTTTTTTAGTGTCGTGCTTTTGTTCTCGTACGGTACTTGCTTAATATACTTTTTTTTCGACACGAGGAATTGACCGCAGTAGCCCGGATGGAAGAGTGACTGATTAGCAACCGGAGGGGTGCGAATTCGGAACTCGATCCCACCAAAGACCCTCGTGTCCGTAGGGGTTGGTGTACGTTAAATCTCTCGTGACCGCGTTGACGTGGTGTGAGGTTGGAGAGTGTAGTCCCTGCTCTGGTGTTTACCACGTCATCTGACCGTGGTTCAAATGACAAGGTGTTGTCTTCGGATCGTTCCCTTAGGAATGGATCTCGAACGGACTTCAATAGCCCTGTGTTTCTGTTTGGCGTTAATCAACTACCTGCTATACGAGGGCTCATACTATATAGCTTTATTACGGGTGTCCCGAGCTAATATCCCTTATTTCAGGGTGTCTACTATACAATCTAAAAGCAATGGTCCTCAGAATGTAGACAATAGCCTTGGACAAACTAAAAAGAAATCAAATAAACTAAACAAACAAGAAAGAGAAACAGAAGCAATTGCCAGGAAGGTGTACACAATCTTGTCAAAAGTTTTCTAAAAAGTTCCTTCTACAGAAAAACAAGATGTGTCCCAATACCTCTTTGTTCAAACAAACAAGGTATCTTTCCGTCCATATATGAAACCAAGTATTGAGTAATTTTTTTTAGTTTCGATTTGCTGAACATTGCTTTTAAATTTTAGTGTTGACATCATTAAGGCAGAGCTATTAGTTCCGGACTGGCGTCATAAAAAGTTGTATTTTGTTAATGTTCGTAAAAAGTAAAAATGATGTTGCCAACAGTGTGACACGTGGAAAAGCAACAAATAATACGAAATGGAATAATTTACATCATAGTGAATTAGGAGCGGTCAAGCAGCCAGTGACGGAAGGATAGGATGAGTATAGGATGTAAGACAGTATAGGATGATTGGACCTCCTGGTTAGAACAGTTGGTAAGAAGCTGGATTTTATTGAGGATGGCCTGCTTGACCCCTCCCAATTCAGCATACTGAAAATTTCATTTCGTAAAATTGTCACACTGGCAAACGAAAAGCAACAAAAGAAACTGAATGAAATATGATCATTCGAAATCATATCCAATGCTTTAAAAAAATATTTGAAAGCGTAATTTTTAGTCAACGTTTATTATACTCTTAACGAAGGCATTGCCAATTTTGAACTGAAATGTAAGTATTTTGCTTCAAGATTTTATGTAAAGATGTGTTTTTGGCAACTATACTATGTGATATAAATTTAAATTACCTTCCAAGAACTCAGTTATATGCAGTTTTTCAGATGTCGGAATGGTTTAAAAAGTCTTTTAAAAGTTCAACATTTTTTTTTTTGGACAATGACGGTTTATATGCTAAGACAGAATATACCATTGTGCTTTCACAATTTATTGTACCTTCTGGAATCTTAAATTACTTTTTAAATCATGATATTTCTGAAAACATGTTTTGATATTATTTATTTTAGAGTACATACCCGATGCATTTTCGAAGTTATATAACTTTATGCGTGCAAAAATAATTATCACGGCCAATCATGAAACTTAAATGTTGTTTAGGTATTAATAAAAATAGTATCCACTGCGTGGCCAGTACTGCGTTACCCTCTTTTCGTTGGATCAGGTGTGACCATTGTTCGCTCGCCGACCCCGGTGATTGCAACGCATTCCCATTTGGTTTGCTTCGTAAACCAACTCGAAAGAAAACGCTCTGATGGCAATAAATTAATTTTAAAACATTTTAGATTAAAATTTAAAATTCGGGCTGGACACATCAAATCTTATTGATACTGAAAACATTAAAAAGATAGAACAACAATTTTAAGAATGAGTTCCGCAGTTTTTAAATCCGCTGAAATTTTCCCTGTATCTTTATCGATTGTAAAGATTGAAAACCTCAAATACTCTTTGCCCGTGACAAAGTTAAAATCGCTAGCAAGAAAGTTATACTAATCAACAACGTTCATCAAAACACGCTAGAATCGGAAAACGTGGCGTGGTTCTCAAGGCTTCAGGACGGTAAACGTTTGTGACGTCTGCGGTCGAAAATTGCAAAATCTTCTTACTTCTTCTTTCGAGGTAATGGTGACGTCGCATTCCGGAGAGAAGGACGAATGAAAAAACTAATAAATTAAATTTTAAATGTTCTATTTTAAAATTTTAAATTCGGGCGCGATACAAAGTCGCAAAGAATTTGGATTACCTGTGAGCCAAATTTCATTATTGTAAGTGCCATAGATTCGTCAAGACATTGCGTACAGTAAACATACAAACACTTTTATAATAGTAGATATATCTAAAACTTCTAGAAACTTTGAATATTTATTTATAATCAAATTTATTAACAACATTCTTGAATATAATAATTATTTGAACATCTTTTTATATATATATGATAATTTGTCTTCAAAATACTTGAATTACTTTAGACTTTACAAAACAGAGACGATTAAGGCTATATATATTCCTGTTTTTATATATGTAGTGGTGATAATCGGACATTTTTACAAAATATGTATTTAAAGAAACAGCACAAGAGACACACACACAGAAAAATATATACCTTTTCTCAAATTCATTTTTTCTTTGTAAATATGTATACGGTTGTTTTTTATTTAGTTATATAAAAATAAACTATGTGCAGTTTTTGAGATTTTTAACAGAATACTCATTAGTTCTATCATAAGAAATTGCTTTGGTGTTTTAAAAAAATGCATTGAAACCAGGTTCTCAAGTACTGCTTTCACAGATTTATTTTCAAGGATTTTAATAATGCGGCCACGTTGCAACAGCTTTGCAGGAATAATTAAATGAGAAACACGGATTTCTCAGCAAAGAAAACACACTAACACACTACTGCATTATTAAACTCGTCTTAGTTCTGGGTATCCAACCCGTTGTGATCTTTTATTTTGCACTTCAGAACCCTTTTATTAAAAATGTCTGTAAAATGACTCGAGAAAACGTTGAAATAATTACGAAACTAATACCAAATGCGGAAGGGACGTGGCTATATTACAAATTCATTTTTAAATGGCGATCTCAAGGGATAAGGTAAAAGTATGCGCAACTTTCATATTAAAATCGTTTGTGAGTTTTTAATATGGAATAAAATAAGTAACGGCAAAACGCAAATATTAACGCAAAAATAATTTCCTAAATTTAAAATTTTAATAACACATCTAAACAAATGAATCTTGTTTAGATGCCTTGTATAAAGAAAAAGTTTGACAACTGAACCTATATTTATTAGCAATAAGTTATTTATAATATTTAACACCGCTGTTAACCATACAACTAGTCATTGCTGGCATTGTAGCATAATTTTGTTTTATTAGAATGCCAATAAAATGCTTGGTTGTCGTGGTAACAGAAAAAGCAAATAACAGGAAATATAGCCATGTACAATAGTACGCATAGTTATTAAGGTAGATTGAATAAAGTATTTGTTAGAAAAGAAGGACAAAAAATAATTTGATTCTCTAGCAAGCGTAGATAAAGACAATTTTATATAAGCACATCTTCTATTTCCTTGCAGGTTACATTCCCAACAGTTTTGGTATTTTGTTAGCTTTCACTGACAAATTGTTGGCTTGGAGCAGAAATTCGTTAATTGACATTCTTTCGGAGGCATTAACTGCTTATTTTTATAATCCTGATACATTGTCATTTTGCAATTTGTTTAAAAAAGATAAAATACACTATGAAATATGCTTACAATTTTTATTTTTGAGTCAAAAATTAGTAGTTAGTTTTAAACATCTTGAATATAAAAATGTTGTTTCGTCAGTCAATTTTAATAAAATTAAATGAGATTCTGATCCATGTCGGTGAAATATCTGTTGAAAATATCCAGAAAGACATTTCCAATTTAAGTGTGGTTTTTCTTTCGAAGTGTTCGGATCTATCCCTTGAGGATTGATCCCGGACCGTTGTCAATAGCCCATTGTGTTGCTCTAGTGCGACGTTAATTAAAATACCTACCATCCATTGCAAGTGTAAAGGACAAGCAAGTTTTATAGTAGTGTAGCTATGTTGTAATATGTACGCAGGTAATAAAATAACCCGATTGAACATATTTTTATTTCAATTCCAAGAACTAAATGGACTATTACAGCTGTGGACAAAATATGTCTTCAACAATTCATTGCAAGGTAATTGGTTTAACGTAACGCTGGAGCAACACTGCCGGGTGGTGACGGTTTGGAAGCAAGCCCGAAGGGGAAATTCAAAGGACAACGCCTCGTAATTTTATACGACGATCAGATGACGAGGACAACGTCTGCGCTGGGACCCCCTCCCCCAACCCTCTCTCCAAACTTCCACACTACGCCAACGTCAGGATATATGTGCCATGGTGGATATAACGTACATCAGCCCCCGTCTACGCGTCAATATTCGTCTAGGACTTTTTTCGACTTGCTTCTGGAATGGCTTTGAACGGATGAGTAAAGGTCGATGGTAAAATTGTGGGATATGTGTGGAAAGTCGTTTGCATCGGGTATAGTCACATTGATACCCGGGTTGGATTAGCTGCTGGCTGCATTGGATTAGCTGCTGGCTACTTTGCATTAGCTGCTGGTTTCCTTGGATTAGCTGCTGGCTGAATTGAATTAGTTGCTAGCTGCATTGTCTACTGAGGTGGTGGTAATCCTGCCTCATATAGTTACTAGAGGGTTTCTTTCGTCCAGCACTTCTAGAGGGTTTCTTTCGTCCAGTAAACCTGTTGTGCTGCTCCAATGAATGCGATGTTTATTAAAATACGTACCTGCGTTTTGAATTTAATAAAAAAAAACAATTGAATTTACATAAATCCATAACTTTCCTGGTGATTTTCTTGAGGAGGTATCTCGTCGTTAGCAAAACTGACCAGCTCTTGATTGACGAGATATCTCGTCATTGAAAGAAAACATTGACCAGATATTGATCTCGTCATCGACAAAAAAGAGATCTTAACCATCAAGAAGCCATCAGAATGGTTAACCTTTAGACTACGGCCGGTACAGCAGTTGTACCACGATCGCGTGTAAAGAAAAAATTTAGACCACTGTCAGTGCAGCAATTATACGTTTAAAGTTAAAAACTGAATTAAGAATAATTTTAAACTGCGTCCGTTACAGCAGTTGTACCTTGGAAATTATATTAATCGCGCCAAGAAAGTGTCGTGACAGTTATATGTATCTATAGCCTTAGTCAAAAGTTTAAAATTTCATGGAACTATAATCTAGGTTTTTCAAGTTATTAGTCTTTCCTGACGTTAGACGCTGCATTTTGATAAGCTATAAATACTAATGACTTTTAACTAATATAAAATTTAAATATCCGCCCTGCTACATAATCTGAACGTGGCAAAGAAATAATCATAAAAAATCGCCTTTTGATTAGGGCTTTACTGCGGGACATTGATGGAGTATCGCATGATAAATAGCTTATAAACTCCCAATGATTATTATTTGGTGCTAAGCGAAGCATTCAAAAAGTATCATGTTCGGAGGTCTTTAATAAATGGATTGTGAATGACAGGAAAAGTGTGCTATTACTCATCAGAACTTATAAAAAATGAAGTGAAAAAGCGGAAACTATTGGAAATTTTGCATAACTTGTTTTTTTTTTGGTTTCTATCACAGATTTGTCTATTTTTATTGCACTAAACTGAACCTAACGCATAGTTTAACTTCTGGCAGTGATTAATGAGGAATTGCAGCTGGTAGAATGTGCTGCGTTGTTTTAAGCGTTGCACGATTAAAGTGTGTAGCTAGTACAATTAATCCATTTATCGATTAGTTCAATCGGTGTAAAATGACGGAAATGATGAAAACTTTATTTTTTTTAACGTTTTTCAGTGCTATTTTTCAATTGTTAATTTAAAGAGCTGTTTCGAACTTCTTAATACATAATAATTTGAATAGTTTTTATACTAAAACTTAATATTTGATACATGTAAATAAGAGAAACATGAATACGAAATTGAATTAATCTTGCGAAATTTCCCAAAACTGTTATTAGTCAAAAGTTACACTCCATTTCACGGAAATTGTAAAACATCGTTACATAACTCATTTAGAATAGTTAAGCATTCAAAAACTGCTAAATTATTATTTAAAAGTTGAAAAACAGTTTCTCATGCTACTAATTTATAGGCTAACGAATGCTTTAAATACAGCTCTCACAACCTGTATCCCCAAAACCTATTCACCCATTTTGCAAGAAACCTTTATCTATATATAGATATTTAATTCTGTATTTAAAGCATTCGTTAGCCTATAAATTAGTAGCATGAGAAACTGTTTTTCAACTTTTAAATAATAATTTAGCAGTATAATCTATATAAATAAGAATGGAGTGTTTGTTTGTACATTCAATATTTTCGACCCATTTCAAGTTTTCTATCCGTTTTGGACCCTACTGATGCCGAATCCGCTTCTTTTACGTTTGGTGTCTGTCTGTCCATCTGTCTGTTTGTCTGTCTGTATGTTGTGCCCTATACACGTCCACACGGTTTAATATATTTTCATGGAAATTTGCATGCAGTGAGTACTTATCTTCATTTTGTGAGTGGAATTGGTTGCGAAAGTCTGTCTGTCCGTCTTTCTGTTCAATGTTCGATTTTGTGTTTGCGTGTTTGTGCAAGCATCACATGAATTTTATTCCAGATATTTGATTACAATGTATTTTATTTTATACATTATTTATTAGTTTAGTGAATGCAATATTAAACATTTCTTTATTGTTATATTTAGAAGAGATTTATGCTAAAACACCTGAGTAAGTATACTTAAATCAGCTACAATTTGGTAGTTTTCGGAAAATTGGAATGCATTTTGAGTATTACGATTGCTTTGATTTGCTTTACCAGTACTGCTGAAAAACCAATTATTTTTCAAAAAAAAATTTTTATGGTGAATGAATTTCGCATTTCTAAATTTTATACACTTTTTAGTTGTAAGTTGTGGCAACTGCAAGATCAAGAGATGAAAAGGAATGACTCACAAATTAATATCTTTAGAACAACTTTTACCCGACATCTTTTATTTTGTTTCATTTCGCAGTTTTCTTTTCAAATATTTATTATTTTAATCGTGTGTTTCTTTTTTATCACACGCAACACCACCACAAAGTATTCGATTAAAAGTAGCAGGTAAGTCAGAATAAAGCAAATTGTAAGTGTAAATATGCCATTATTGAAAGAATAATAATGTTTAAAAAATCCGAACTAGTACTTTTCAAACATTAAAATATTCTTTGTTATAAAATAAAGACAGGAGAAAATTGCGAAATTCCACAATGCCATGTTGTCGCATGCCAGATACAAGAGTGCCACAAGTAAAAAAAATATTGTTTTGTTGACTATGAGTGCGAGAGTACTCGGAGATAATTGTCGTGTTTATTAATGGAGTTGAACATAAAACGAACTTAAGAAATGGAATTCCAAACCTCCCTCAAAATCGTCTTTTGTGGTAGAAACCTTAGTGTCAGCTTTCGTCATTTTGTAGCATTGATATACAGCAAGAGTGCGATGTATGTGAAATGTATTAGATGAATAGATATGCATGTGTAGGATTTGTGTCCAAAGTAAGTTGTAGAAATTTTAAAGATGGCGAAAGGTTTTAAAATATTATTTCATTCTACGAAAAACGTAAGTCATTATATATTTCCACCTCTTCAATCTAGAGTAAACCAATTCAAACCGAGTAAGGTCGGGTATTTTGCTAGTATACTATAAAAGATATATGATATATACATAGATATACAAGACATCTCTCTCTCTCTCTCTCCCTCTCTCCCTCTCTATTTCTATCTCACTCTCTCTCTATCTCTCTCCCTCTCTATCTCTCTCCCTCTCTCTCTCTCTCTCTCTCTCTCTGTGCGTACATGGAAATAATGGGAAATATTTTCATAAGATTTTTTAATTTATATTACTTTATTTAGCGACTGTCTCTACTATTATCAGAGGAAGTGTTTGTCTGTCTGTTTATTTGTCTGTTTCTTGCCGCAAAATCCTGACGTTTCTGTGGCACTTACAGCAATGAGATTTGACTTACAGGTAATCCAAATTTTAGGCAATTTTTGGGTGGCGGCGAAATTTTTAAATTCAATCTAGGAGATTTTAAAATGAATTTATTAGTTTTATCCTCCACGTGGTTCTTCTTCGGACGAAAGAAGGAACAGCTCCATTTTTGACTTTTCTCCCCACGTGACCTTGTATCTATGCCAAGTTTTTTTTCATCGCTTCGGAGAAGCTCATAATTTTTTTTTGTTTCCGCTTTGATTTTGCACGACGGAGGAGCCCTTCACGTTAAAAAAAAAAAACAGATTAAATTTCCAGTACTATTCTATTTCCACTTCCATTTTCATTTTCAAGGAGAGCAATAAATAAAAAAAACATATTGACTGGGATAAGGTTTTTTTTCTCCGTAAAATCGGAATCGCTAAAGTTAGATTAAAAATTTCAACGGATTTGAAATCTGCGGAACATTTCACTTTAAATTGATACCTAAAATAAGATTTTCTTCAAATAAATAATTTTTAAATTGAATATATCTTCATCGGATTTGAAAATCTGTGGAAAATTTTACACCAGATTAATACCTTACATCACGGCGTAGCTCGGTGCGTAAACCAACACCACGGGCACGGGCAACGCCGGGCTATCCACACAGTGGGTAGTTATTTCCTAAACTACAGGAGTCAGTTGAAATTGAAAAATTGTACTATCTAAATATATCGAACAATACATTTTAGTAAAACACATTCAGTAAAACGCATTCGATTTAATACAGCACTGACATATTTTCCGCATTAATACGGTAGAGAATGCAGTGATTATGAAACTAAATTAAACAATAGTTGTGAAAAAACACTCTTTTATGCGCAACTGTAAAATGGGGAACAAGATATTTGGGAAACAGCCACGAGAAAAATGTTGAATATGTGAACGATTCCTTGCAGTTTACAATTACTTAAAAAAAAAAGCATTTCTTCGTATATGTTGTTTCAGAATCCTCAATATGCTCATTAAATGAAATCCGAAACTTGTTAAGCTTCCATTTTTATACCCTATTAAAGTTAAGTAATTTGGATTCCTATATTTCAAAGAGAATTCTTCGAATACTTTAGTGAGCTGAGCTCTTTTGTATTAAGGAGGCATGTTTTATAGCGATCCATGGAACCAAATATCCCATCAATAAAAGTTCCAGAGGATAAAGGATCAACTTTTGTTGTTATCCTACAGGACATTTTCCACGTATCCTTCGAGAATCCGGTATATTTTTAATTACATTTTAATAGTTAAAGAAAATAAGAATGAGCGTAAAAAGAAGATTTTTTAAGAGTTTTAAAAAATTAAACTCATTGAGACTAAGTAATAGATTTTGAATATGTCGGTTATGAAAACTAAAACAGTCAATACAGTACTCCAACATTTGGACAAAGGCTAATTAAATTTCCAGGAGATTGAATGTAATAAATAGATAAATGCGTACATTTGTAAATGTAAGTTGGAGGTAGATCATTACCGGCGCATTAAAGCAACACCAGGCTATTCCCGAAGGGAAAGTTCAGAGAACAGCAATTGCGAAACAGTTGGGGATGTCAACACTTAACCTGGCACTCCACTCCCAAACTTCGACACAGCTCCAAGCGGAGGGCATGGCAGATTTAACGTGTATCAGCCCCTTCATACAAAAAAAATCGAGTTCCTGAACTTGAAACCCTCCGATTGGTAATACGTTGCTTTTTGAAACGGACTATCACAAACTAAGATAACATTTTAAATTACTCTAAATTAAGGACTCCACAGTATGTGGATTTTTGTCTAATATTGACGTGCATAAATATTAAATTTCTACTTTTTACTTTTGTGTTACGTGGATGAGAAACTTGGATTAATTGGTAAAACCTCCATTAAATTCTCCCTTAAATACCCTGAAACCGTTATTTTAATTTGTTGTTTTCTCAATATTAAATGCTGGTCTAAATTTTAAGCTTACTCGCTTTGACTGCGCTGAGTAACCAAAGCTAATATTGAAATTAAATTCATTCGAGTGTAAATATTTAATGACTCAACTGAAGTATGCGTACCACTTTAATTCATATAAAGCGAGACAAATAAGCCTTCATCTTAAACACTTAAGGGGTTCTGATACTCAAAATATGAAAGTTTAATTTTTTTTAATATCTTAAAAAATAATATGGCTATTTCTGAATAAAATGGTACCTAAATTGTTTTTCTACCATCAGTAAAACCGGATCTATTCAACTTTCATAAACATGACATTTGCAAATCAAACGAGCCTTTGATAATTTTAAACGCTCTTTTACTCCTTTTGTGTTAAATGGAATTTCAATAGTGAAAATTGATACAACTTAAAAACTACTTGCCATAAATAAACGCAATTTTCTACATTTACTTTTCAAATACATTTAATTTCTTTACAGCAATTGTGTATAGATATACTATTTTTTTCCTACAATTTTTTGTACTTTGTATACTACGTGTTTTTATATAGTTTTTGAACAAAAAATATATATTTTTTAAATTTTCTTATTGTTTTAACCAAAAATCAGTAAGACAATTTATAATATGATTTTTTAGAAGTTAATTAATGCAAAAATGAAGTGATTTGCTATAAAATATTTCAAGAAATATCAATTTTGCCCAACGTCCAAATTTTGACATTTTTTAAATTTTAATGAAAAAATTTTTAAAGCTTTGAAAATTAAAATAGTTATAATTATTTCAAAATACAATGTATACCTACAGAAAAAATTTCAGAACAAAAACTTTTAAAATTGAATATTTTAGAATTTTGAGTCCTGGGCCCCCTTAACGTTTTGAAGTACAATCATACGCAATGGGTTGTTAATCAACACATTAATATATGTATAACCACCGAAACATATTCATTACGATATCACTTTTTCAATTTTCCAAAAAAAAGTGGAGAAAAAATGTAGGAAAGTGTTTTATCCAATAATTGTAATTCGGATATATTTGATTATGTCCAGTGTTACTGAAGGAACCTTTGGATAAATTGTGTATTTCCGAGGAACAGCTTGGTCGAGGTTCCATGGAGTTTACGAGTGGTTTCTGCGAAGAAACAACTTCAATTACCTTTATGGGAATAAGAAGAAACTCAGATGGCTATAAGGATATATTGGCCATTTATTGCCTGAATCTCCACCTCCCACGTTTTGGGAATATATCGTCTAGTAAGATAATACACACGTTCACGATTCTCCTACAAAATTCATGGATTTGAGGCTAATAAAATAAACGTGCGTTGAGTGGCAATCTGTAAGCCCCATTTGAATATAAATTGTGAATTTCTTTTGGTACCCAATATGCCGTGTGATAGAAAAGTCGTAGAACCAAACATATAGGACATTATAATTCAGAAATCTTACTATTTACACTATGTCCTAAAATCCAATGCAGTGTAGAATTATATAGGTAGTTGAATTCACTTCACACTGCAGCAACACAACGGGTTATTGGGATTCGGCAATCAATCACTATGGTAAGGGTTCAAGGACAACACCTTGTTATTTTGAACCATGGATGAGATTATGACATTGACCTGAGACGAAACCTTACCATCAAATGTTCCACATCAAGCCAATGTGAGGACGTTTAATGCCACGAAAGATTTAACGTGCCCCTATAAACGAGTGCCTTTGGTTGGATAGAGTTTCAAACTGGCAATCTACCGTTTGCTAATCTTCTGCTCTATGAGTTCAATGCTGAAGATGATTGTTACAGCATGTGTTCTATCACACAACACTCGTACTTATTAAACTAGGAGTGTTTGGGGATAGAACATAAACGGGAAATGGATTGTGTTATTATTGATTTATAGAGAGTCCAAAATTTTAAGTTAGCCTCAAAATATTTTTGTTTGGTGCCTGGAATTTATAACTGATTTGGTCAATATTTGGTGTGTTGGTTTTAAATATGAAAACAGTTTTTCCCTGTCAGCTCTATTTTTTGAGATTCAGCGTAGCTAAATTATGAAATATTTTATTAAAAAAAACACTCGTAGTAGTGGTTAAGTTAAGTTTTTTAGGTGGAATATTGGTTCCTGCTTTTTCCTTCTTCTATGTACCACTGTCAGCTGATTATATGAAGCCATATTTGTTAATCTAACGTACAATTTACATCTAACAAAACTATAGAATTGCATCCGGCCGAAGAAATTGTTTTAATCATCCGGAACTGAAGAACACCCTAATAGAGAACAGAAAAGTAATTTCTAATTTTGTTGAAAGAGCTTACCTTGGGTTATTTGACGTTAGGGTTGGAGACTAAGATAGATTTTGGGACATAAAAACAATGAAGGACCAAAGAGATGTGATACTCATGATGGCATATTTTTTTCCCAATGGCAGGCACATATGAAACATATGAACTGAATCATTGGCCACTACAAAGTGAGAAGGGATGGCCACTTGTAAAGGAGCACCCAGTGGGAAGACCATCATTGCCCCTAACAAAGGACAGCACTATTTACATCCATGCCCTGACCCCGGATTCGAACCAGGAACCTTCCTATCCAGAGGCCAACACCTTAACCACTAGACCGGTCGGCTATGATGGCATATTACTGTTAGAATCTGGAAAGAAACTATAAACAAAATTCGCTTAAAATTTCAAATAAATAAAATTTCAAAAATGGAACAAAATTATTTTTTCATTTTGTTTTTATTTGATTCATCTCATTTCTAATTTTTTATTAATCTATTTTTGACTTACAGGCGTGTTGTTGTGTTGTTCTCAGTTAATTGAAATATTTTATAAAATTTATTAAAAAGGGTTTTTAGTTTAATGCCTAACCCTTTCATATCTCAAAACAAGAGGTGATGGTCGAAAACTTACGTCATATTTGTTTTCAACATATGAAATACACATTATAACAGTTTTAAAAACGCCGACACAAAATTATGTGTTGGGCTGTATTTTTATCTACTACAGCCAATTCAGACTGCTTCTTAAAGCCAACATGAAACACGAGTCTGAAACCACAAGTGATACCGAGTGTAAAGAAAAATGTCTTGTGGTTACGGTCTGCTGACTACTAAAATGGAAAATATAGTGCCGTAATAAAGATTCAGATACTGATACTGCTTCGGAGAACAATTTCAAAAGCCTTTCACGAAAATCATAAACCTCTGTTATAGAACAAAAAACAGTCACTATTTGAGAATTTGTAAGCTCATCATTTTGTTTTGTGACGAAATTTCAGCTGGATTTAAGATGTTTTAAACGTAAGTAATGAATTCTAACCGAACGATAATTTGGATAAATTCTTGGATGCAGGTGGGCGTAAATTCAAAACTTGGAGCATCATGAATTTAATTTTATTCGTTTAGAGGTTTCAATATTTTGAATAATATAGTGCAATGCTAGTTTTCTGAACATTAGTCTATATATCCTGATTAAAAATAGAAGTTATTTGCATATTTTATTTTTCTTGATGTTTTTTTTTTTATAATAATCTAAGAGGAATGCGAGTTAAAATTTTAAGAAAGTATTTAAACTATAACATATACAAAACACTGCTCCTCCTCATCCTCTTATTCTATACTATCAATGCAGTTAGTTGTGAGAACGAATCTGCATACTCTACGATCTGCTAGATGGTTGGTAGATATTTCTGAACTTGTATTTGCATCTATTTAATTACACCATCTGAATCTAGTGATTATAAAGATTTTCAAGAGGCCTGTCCTACAAGGCAAAAGCATTTGATCTGAAGAATGGCAAATGAATACCTTTATAAAATGTAATAGTTCCCCTAAGCTTTTCAAGACGCCTTAAATTTTTACTTCCTTACAAAGAATTTTAATTACAGAATTACAAATAGACCTTTATAGAAAGTAAATGTTCTCCAAAGATTTTCGAGAGGCTTCCATTTTTTTCTGCTCTGCAAAGTATCGGAATTATAAAATTGAAAATAGTTTCCCTTATAGGAAAGAAATCCGTAAAAGTTCCCCAAAGGTCCAATAAGCCTTAATATTTATCCTATGATACAATGCATTTAAATTATAGAATTGAAAATGGCTACACTTTAAAAAAAGTAAAAGTTTCTCAAAGGTATTCAAGAAGCCTTTATTTTTTCCTTTCCTTAAGCATTTGAATTATAGAATTAAAAATGGCTACCTTTATAAAATGTGAAAGTTTTATAAAGATTTTGAAGAGGTCATAATTTCTTTCCTTTCTCACAACCATTCAAACTGAGGAGTTGTTAGAGGCTACTTTTAAAGAACGTCGAAGTTACACAACTATCCAATTCCCAACTGAAAGTTTTTAAAAACGATGGCCTAACCATAATTTTCGAGGCACCATCAAATTACACATGTTTCGCATCACGAACAATAAAACTTACATCTTAAGGCAAATGGGAACATTTTTATTTATCTCCACCCCTTCCATCCAGTTATAGATTACCCTTCCGTTTTAAAAATGAATACTTACGACCTTTAATTATACCAATGCTTCCTCGTAATCTGCGTGCATATGTCATGATGCAGAGAAAAAAAAATAGAAGCAACCATACAAATTGGCGAGCATTTAAACTCCCATTTGTTTTCTTGGCGGAATATCTCCCATTGTGTCCCTTCTTTTATTTAATCAGCGAGGGCATTTCTCACCAGGATCCATCCCTTCGCGTGAGTGTGGCGATTTAACTTTGATCGTGGGCCGGCGATTAAAGTTTCCCAGATGGTCCTTTCGGAAAATGGGAATCAGTGAAAAACCCAAATGGTCCCGGATTCTTTAGCCACGGTCTGTTGATCGCCGTCATTTGTCTTCCCGGAAAACATTATCTTGCTTGTTCCGATTTGTTAGGAGGGGAATTCTCGGAGACGATGACCTTTTTGGCTGAGTTAATCATTTATCTGTCTCTTTGGGCAACCAAAAAAAGTGCAGTATTTTCTTTGGGGAAAATTGGAATAATTAGCTCCCGGACTAGAAAATCTCTTTTCATACTCGAGCAATTCGCTTTTGAATGCGTTTATCATTTTCCAACAGATACTTTTTTATGCCTTGCCGCTGCGACTGTTTTGCAAGTGATTACAAGTAGCTTGTTCATCGCAAAAAAGAAGCATCGAGTTAAATGTAATCGATGCAAATAATAGAGTTTGCCACTGTGTAGTGTTTTCCCCCAAATCAAATAAATATATAAATGTATTTTTAACTTTATTTTCTTGGTGTAACTGCTAAATAAAGTGATGTTTACACATATTTAAGATAAAAAATACGCATGGTAGAAGAATTGTATTATCAGTAGGGCAACCTTTTTGTTGCAGTAAAAATGGGAAAAGTTGCAATTATCATTACCTAAAGTTGCATTTATTCTTGATACACTAAAATCTAAAATAAATTATCAGTAAAAAATGAAAAAATTCAAAATTTATTTGTATATTAATAAATACAGAACGTTGATGTCGTTGAATGGCCGATCCTTGGTCAGTAATTTCTTTAACATTGAAAAACTGCGCTCAACAGAGACTGATGTTGCCTGATATTGTTGCATTGGACTTTTTCTGCATTTGTAAACAAGTGTTCCACTCAAGTAACTTGGAGCAATCGTGGATAAAGCAACTTGAGTGTGATTCCAACCGCAGTTATATAATATGATATATCGGATAGCAGAAGCGCAAAATCCTTTCGCTCAACATTCAGATATTTTAAAACGTCATCTACAAGGAAACAACATATTGATGATCAAAACTCACCTCGCAAACTCTGCAGTCGGTTACGCAAGTTTGCTCTGGATTATCATGAGTGCCAACCCATGTGTTTAAGTACTTCTTGCTATTTATTTCACTTTCGTGTGTTAGGACGAATACCTTCTTCCCATAAACTTCTTGTTTGATCCGCAATACTTCGGCGTTCGCAAGATCAGCCATACGAGATTGAAGAGATGATTACGAGGGTAAAAAATAAAATAGTAATTTCATATTAATTAATTTAAAGCTAAATTGTAAAAAGTTGAAACTATGCAAAAAAGTTGCATTTATGTAGAAAGTTGCATTTATGTTGCGGTTATAACTCACAATACACCCCATGTAGGAGGAATTTTGGTTTTAGTACTTTACATGAAGCGTAGAACGTGTGAAAATAAGTTGCATTTGTTGCAAAAAGTTGCCCTAATCATCAGCATATAAAATGGTCTATCAGCACAACTGGTAAAAAGTGGTATAGTGTCGAATTTAAACGACAAAATAAACTACGGGACTCATTCGCCAGTTTTGCTTAACCCTCCAAGTGGTTTCGACGAGATATCTCGTCCATCAAGGTCCTACCATTTTTGCTAGTGACTAGGAAATAAATCGCAATTACGATATTGCCGTTTTTGTATGGAACTTTCTTTGACTGACAAGGTATATCGCCCATCAAGATAGTTTTCTTCAAGTTACGATAAATCGCATCGAGTCAACCACCTGAAGGATTAACTTAATGATACTTGATATAAGCTACAGAGCTGCATGCTTTGGCTTAACTATATGAATGATCTCCAGCTGTAATAAAAATTTTCAGCATTCATAGGAGGAATTGAGAAATTCGGAAACGTAAAAAACAAAATGTGAAAGAACGGATTTTTAGTCAAAAATCATACCGATTCATCTTAAAAAATTGAATGGGATACAGTTGAAGTGAACGTTTTGAAACTCATTGTGATAACATGATTAAGATATGAACTTTTCAATAATTTTTTTTGCAAAATAAGAATTAATACCAGAAATAAGTATAAGAAATACTATTTTATATTTTTTGCTGTTTTATTATTTTATTTGGAGATACAATCTGTGCATATAGATTCCAAATGAATTATAAATGCATTTAAATTTGGTATGGAAAAGTTGGCAACAGCCATGTGTGTGTGTTATCAATAGATATCAGAAAATTAGAGATACTTTAACACTGATATTTTTTGAAGGTCTGCTTGTTGAATTGAATTTAAAGGTTCAGTTTACTTGTTGTTTCTTATGCCTACACTGGCAGACCGGAGGAGTGCCAGGCCCGTCAAACACGGCAAGAGGCGAGGGGGGTGCGCCTTCCTTGTTATTGAGCCCCATTGGGAGGAAGTCCGACTTAGCTCGACATACTTGACACATCCGTTTTACAGGAAGGTCCCTTTCATACATCCATTCACTCACACAAATCGTAATTTAGAACCCAATCAGAGGCCGATAACCCCCTGATCAGGCACCCCCAGAGGTATTGATTTGGTATGTGAACATGGGGGACTTTGTGACCACGACCTATTTAACGTGCCCCAGTCACCATTAGTGAACACGTCGAAACGCCGATCTCGCAATCATCAGAATTGCAGGCTCCGCCGAGGACAGAACCCACAACCCTTCTGATGCGAGCCCGACGCTCTACTGACTGAGCTACCGCGGCTCATTCAGTTTACTTTAAATTAATAAATGGGTCTTCTACCAACCAGCTAACCGCGGCCGTTTTCTGAGGCAAAAAAAAAGGAAAATGACTCACCCGATCGCACAGTTTACATAGCAGAACAAAACGAGAGTTTGCAATCGATAGGGATGAATGTTTTCCACAAATATCAATATTTAAAATTTGTCTAAGTGACCGTGTTCATATTACACTGGGTGCTTGCTCTAACAATTTCAATGCGAACTCCCATCTTTTATCCAACTGGTATAATGGTTAAGGTGTTAACCTCTAGATCGGAAGGTTCCAAAATTCGAATCCGGGTCCGGGCATCGATATTTGTATGCGTATGGTGTAGAGGCGGCTGGTGCACCTTAAATTTCTCGTGGCCGAAAGTCCTCACGTTGGGTTGGTGTGGAAGTTTGGAGAGTGGGGTGCCATCTCAGGTGTTGCTTCGTCATCTGACCGTGATTCAAAATCACGAGGTGTTGTCATCGGTTCTTTCCCAAAAGGGACTGATCCCGGACCGTTGTTAATAGCCCGTTGTGTTGCTCTAGTATGACGTTAACTAAAATTACCATTTCCATTACCCATCTTTTATCACAAATTTACACACAATTAATTGCAGGTTGAATTTAAAAAAGTTCATCAATTTTATAGCTTTTTTCACCGATTTGTAAGTGTTTGAAGATTTGATCTACTGATGTCAAATTGGTGTTTCACGTTTTTTTGTTATATATGATAAAAACATTAATTTTCCTTGGAAATTTTTTTTCCATCCTTTGCTACACTAAAACCCAAACATAATCTATAAGCAGTTTAACTATCAAACTAAATATTACTGTTTTTTATTAATCATGAAACTAAAATTCATAAAAATAACAAATAGAAACATGGGTAAATTTTGAAACCACGCGATTCAATTGTTACTGAAACATCGGAATTCCAAATTTCAGTTCATTACGTGTATAATTAGTAGCGCGGTGAAACTGTTTGCAAAATTCAATGATTATTATCGCTATTAGGGGTTTTTCTCAAAGTGAAAATAGAAATGTCTGCCAAGAGATCCTGGGATTCAATCAGAATGAATTGTGACTTTGTCGCCAGTTTAATGGTCTCCATGCTACAACGCCTGCAACGGGTATTTTATCACTCTTTGCTAGTCCAAATTTAACTTCATAATTCAGATATTTCTAAAACATGATTAACAATCTACTTATACAACTGTTGATTAGGATTGTGACAGTTCACTTGTTGGACACAACTACACTATCTAAGCGTCACACTCTAACAAACCTTCCTCAATCAGTCTTTGAAAGCGACACATACTCTCGGAATCGGACAATCTAATCGGAATCTACTCTTTCTACTTCTAAGTTGAAATCTTACACGTTCTATATATGGTTTTTATAGATTTCATCGGTAAATTTTAAGCCGTTTGTCATTTTTTTTCATCGAATTCGCCTGAAATAGTGTGTGGAAACCAAATGTGTGATAAAAATGGGGGTTCGTATTGAAATTATCGGAGCAGGCACCCAATTTAATATGAAGATGGCCCCCCAGACACATTTTAACTATTGATGTTTGTAGGAAACATTCATCCCTATCGATTGCTACCTTCCGTTTTGTTGTGCTATGTAGATTGTGCAATTGCGATCAGGTGAGTCGTATTTTTTTTTACGGCTGTATATCCGTACTAGTTTGCAAGTACAAAGAAAACTCGATTTAGTTTTGATGCATGAGATGTTCCCATTGAAATATTTCCTGTAAACGAAATATTAAAATTGTATAACCGTTGTCTGGTATGTCTGAAATCTATTTATGACCTGAATCTAAATTGTTGCTTAGGATATAAAATAAATGACAAATTATAAATCTGTAACCCTGTGTTTTATTTACATAAGCATTCATTTATCTTCGTAATCTACAAAATAATTGAAATTCATTTTTTTCAAATGTTAAATTCCGTCATTACTTTAAGGTCTTCTTAAACTTAAGACAACGGCTACTGGCGACGGTGCGGGGTCAAACCGAAAATGAAAGGATTCGAGCGCAACATCAAGTAATTTTGAGCCTCGTACAGATGACAAGGTCACAACTGAGCTAGCACTCCACCCTCCAAATATCCACACCACGTCAACGTGAGGGTATTTGAGGGTACGACAGATTTAATATGCATCAGTCCCTTTTGTACACGACGGTCTTTGGATGGACTAGAACTCGAAACCCTCCGGTTGCTCGTTCGTTACTACTCTGACCGGGCACTGGTCCCTGATTTATTTTCAAGAAAGAGGATTCGTGTCGGCTTGGAATGTGTTGGATATTGTTTTCCGGAATGTCCAAGGAATCATCCTAATCTACTACTTGGATAAGGGAAAAATCAGAGCAAGTTATAAAACGTTATTGGACCTTTTGAAAGAACAGAAACAAGATTGGGGTGTGTGTTTTATCCAACACTGATGTACCATAAATTGAGCTTTTCACTGGCAAAATTAAATAAATTAAGCTTTGGATTGGTTCTATATCCACGCTATTACCTGTATTTAATCCTATGTGACTTCGTCGTGTCCCCAAAGTCGAAAATTTGGTTCTGTAGGAAGATATTCTTGTCTAATAAGGATGTAATCGGCATTGTTAATGCATATTTTGCAATGCCTCATCCACACTTTTGTCTGGACTTAACTCAGTGCGATTTCTTCTCGTTCCCAAACATCAAAATTAGGTTCTGCAGGAAGACGTTCTAGTCAAATAAGGATGGCATAACCGTTGTCAATGATATTTTGCAATGCCTCATCCATACCTTTCTCTGGACTTGACCCTGTGCGATTTCTTCTCGCTCCCAAACATCAAAATTTTGTTTTGTAGGAATTATTTTTGTTACAAATTTGTTGTTTGGAATAAATTTGTCCTTTTTGTCTAATAAGGATGTAATCAGCATTGTCAATGCATATTTTGCAATGCCTCATCCACACTTTTGTCTGGACTTAACTCAGTGCGATTTCATCTTGTTCCCAAACATCAAAATTAGGTTCTGCAGGAAGACGTTCTAGTCAAATAAGAATGGCATAACCGTTGTCAATGATATTTTGCAATGCCTCAACCATACCTTTCTCTGGACTTGACCCTGTGCGATTTCTTCTCGTTCCCAAACATCAAAATTTTGTTTTGTAGGAATATATTATAGTCTAATAAGGATGTAATCAGTATTGTCAATGCATATTTTGCAATACCTCATCCACACTTTTGTCTGGACTTGACCCTTTGCGATTTATTCTCGTTCCCAAACATTTAAATTTGGTTCTACAGGAAGACATTCTAGTCAAATAAGGATGGCATCGCCGTTTTTCAATGCATATTTTGCAATGCCTCATCCAAACTTTTTTCTGGACGAGATTATGCGATTTCTTCTCGTTCCGAAACTTGAAAATTCGGTTGTGTAGGAAGATATTCTAGTCGAATAAGGGTGTCATCACCGTTGTCAATGCATATTTTGCAGACTTTGACAAGGTGAAAAACAATGGAAACTTGCTGGACCAAGTGAGTTCTGTACTCAAAGGAGACAATATTGAGAAATATAATCCTATTTTGTCTAAAAGTTCGATAAGTAACTTGCTTTTTATAACAGACTTATAAAACAACCTTTTAATGTGAAAAAATATCGATAAAAGCTTCTTAAATGTGGTTGGCGAAAAAGTTTGGTAACAAACTCAAGAATAAGTACGTGTCGAGCTAGTGTAATTTTTTGCGATACGCCTTTTTCAAAATCGAATAAAAGAACTCAATCTTGGGTATGTTCTTCTCTTTTTTATACTGAAGGACATTTCATTGCTGTAAAAAAAGTGCGAAACCTTTTTCCAGATTCTAGAAGAGTGAGATGAACTCACAATCTGAATACGCTTAGATAAATCATTAAAAAGGTTTTTTATGTAACATCGACTGTAAATACATTAGAAAACTTCCATACACGAAGTAAAAGCAAATAAAGAGTTGGCTTCATTAGCAAAACGTCTTTTTTCTACAGAAAGGTTCATATCTTTGACGTTGTTTTTCACTGAAAAAATATTGACTTGGGAAGTAGAGGTATTCAAAAAATACGGTAAAGCATTCCGTTAATTCAGGAAACTCGTCTAATACGAATAAAACTCTTTCCCATCAAGTAACTTTTATTTCTTAATGGTTCTTTATTGAAAATGCAAATGTTTGGAAGCAAACTCGGTAGATTGGGCATTGCGTTTAATGGTTGCAAAATAGATAAGTTAACTTTTTCAACGCATTTAAGGCTGAGCTTAGATCGCAAACACAACTTGTTTTGCAGAAAACTGAATGTTTGTAAAATGTTCTCAAAACTTTTGAAAAGAATCAGTTATTTGAATGGAATAGTTACATGCATAAATTGAAATCTTGAAATTATATTCCCTATTTATAGCGTCATTGCAATCCAATCACAGGCGACTTTGACGAATCTCTAAATTTGCAGATTGTGTACAACTCTTCCAACGTTTTGCTTGCCGTCGCTCATTATTTTCTCTGTGTTCTAATTTTAACCGAGACCACTTCGTAAGTTTCATCTCTACGTTTTCTATCAACTATCCAAAATTATGTCATGGGCATTGTGGTATGCCAGGACGGTTCCGTTCGCATTTTTACATTCATAATACTGTTTTAAATAATTTGGAAACGTGTGTAACGACTACAAGTTCAGTCAGTTCTAAAACTAATTATGAATTTATTACGATTTTTAAAGTGTAATAGATAAGAATAGATAAATCATTCTCTAAAATTATTGCAGCATCTTTTTATATAGATAGAGGAATTTTTAATATAATATTAACATTTTGTACTCTCTTTTCACTTGAGACATGGTTGAATACAAAAGTTATCCTAACCGTAATAGCAGATAATTTGGAAATTTTCAGGCATGCTTAATATTGCTTACATATTGCGAAAATTATATTGCTATCTCACTGTCGAAAGTACTAAATTAGGCTTTCTAAATTCGATTGGAAGACGTTAAAAGGGTATCCTGATTTCGTACAATCAACACCTTTTGGTACCAATTGTACTAAATTAAGGTTTCTTGTCACTTATTGCAAGACAAATTACGAAAAAAATCAGCTATACTGGAGCTCTTGAACCTGATAAACTCTCTCTTGCTTGCTATAGATCTCTTACTTGCTAGAATTTTTTTTTTTTGAGATTATAAATCGAGTAGATAAAACGAAGCGGTTTGTTGAAGCAGATTACAAATTTAATTGAAACCAGCAAAATATATATGTATCAACATCCGAGAAAGACTTAAAAAAAACAGTTTTGAATAAAATAATTACCCATTAGCAAAACTGTTGCATATATCCTTTTTGAAAGTTATAAATAAACATCTACACTCTATTACAAAAAAAAATCTGTGCACCAAGAAGGCTTCCGATAGCGATAAAAATTGGTGGATGTAAAGAACATACATAAGAAACGGTAACACAACCGGTTGTAGTATATCATCTACGTACCACTGTTGCTGTAAGTGTGCCAGAAATGACTGCCAAAGGGCTATCAAAGGAGATAGCACTCCTGACCATAACGCCCTGTTGTGGGGACGTGTGGCGTGCGAAAGTAAAGGCAGTATCCTCACGCTGCCTTGGATGTCTCCAGAAGAGTCTGCGGTAGAAGCCTGGACACATTTGGAAATGGGACTTATCACTAAAGACTATAAGTCCCCAGTCAGCGTCGTTCTAAGTAGTTCGAGTACGTTACAACTCCTTCTTGGTGCGTCTATTTTTTTTATAGAGTATATTTAAAGTTTCTGGTGATATAAGTGTGAGGATTGCCGAATCGAAGTGTTTTGTTTGTCCAATCGAGAACAACTTCTTTAAACACACAAATTTATTTTAACACAGCACAGACTAATACAGGACGACTATTTAAACATGGAAGAACACTATTTACATGGAGAACTAAACAACAGGATCTAAGAATCCAGCAGAGACGTCCGGAGTCTACAATCACCTCCGACGTTCTCTTTCGAGAATCAGAGAGCGTGTTGTGAGGATTGCCGAATCGAAGTGTTTTGTTTGTCCAATCGAGAGCAACTTCTTTAAACACACAAGTTCATTTTAACACAGCACAGCCCAAACTAATACCGGACGACTATTTAAACATGGAAGAACACTATTTAAAAGGAGAACTAAACAACAGGATCTAAGAATCCAGCAGAGAACGTCGGAGGTAATTGTAGACTCCGGACGTGTCTGCTGGATTCTTAGATCCTGTTGTTTAGTTCTCCATGTAAATAGAGTTATTCCATGTTTAAATAGTCGTCCGGTATTAGTTTGTGCTGTGCTGTGTTAAAATAAACTTGTGTGTTTAAAGAAGTTGTTCTCGATTGGACAAACAAAACACTTCGATTCGGCAATCCTCATAATAAGAATGTAACAATAATTATGATATAAGAATTGTAGTTTATCCAATTTGTATTCGTATTCAATTAAGAAACATGGGGGAAAAAATTAGTCAAATCTATAACGGTTTAATTCATTGCTTGCTTACTGAATTTTGAATTTCTTTTCTAAAGTTCGATTTTTTAACGGTAATGGGTACTTAAAGCTGATTACAGAATCAGCACCTATGATACAATTAATTTTATATCCATTAGAAAACGTTTCTTATTTCTATTAAGCAAATGTATACCGCTTAACTTCGCTTTCTGTAGTAAATTCGTAAATGATTCTATCCGCTCCAAATAATTTATAGCTTTGATTAAAAATAACCACTTTCCGAATTGTAAACTGAAGAAACTCCATTAAACTTCTAAGCGAAATCATTTATTTCGAGACATTGCGGTCTTGCGTTATACCTTTCAAGCTGCTCTACAAGAATAGACAATTGCTCCGAACGTTTCAAAGTAACAATAAGGTTTAAAGTAAAATAGTTTTGAGTAAATAAGACGAATCGCTTCTAAAATGTATTACTTTACGTACAAGATGCTGACAAAGCTTTCGGTGTTCTGAGGTTTATTTACTGACTTAGTTGAACTAGGGGTGTCTGCTTTGTTGGGAAAAGACGCTGGGTTTTAATATGAAAACATCTACTTGATGGTATTGGATACGAAAAGGAAAGTTGTAAAATAGGTCGTTGAGGATCGCCGTGAAGTTTATCAGTAGTAAACATCGAGTATTGTTATGCTCCCAATTGCCATTCATAACCTTCATACGTAGTCTTCTTCCCAGGTGTAGCATTATATTCAGTATTCTGCAACACAATTCCAAGCAATTGCAATTGTTCTGCAGGCATTTTGTCCGAATTTTGAAAACTGTAGTCAAATGAAAAACAGACGTAAAACACAATTTTCGGCTAAATATTTATTATATATTTATAATAAAACATCAAAATAAATTGACTTACTTTATTTAAAACAAAGTCATACTTTCAGAATTTGCAATTCTGTCGATAACTTTCTGAAGTTAAATATTTTGTCATTGACATAGAAGATGTGTTATTTATAAAGTATGTGTGGAAATGTTACGGTAAAGGAAGGTTGTTCCGTAGCTAGAAAAAAAAAAACTCTAGTGTGGCAAAAAGCGCGTTTTGCACTGCAAAGCATCGTAACTTATGATTAAAAAAAGAATCGGCCAAAAGTTTGATAAAATTAAGGAAACATTTTTATGCAAAGACTGTTTGTTCTGTGACGTACATCGCAGTTTTTAGCACTTTTTGCTCCCGCGATTATTTCTTTTGTGTCAGTAAAACTGAAGTTACGTGGGTATATCAGTTTGCTTAAAGTATAATACGTCTGGTTTGCCAGCTCTGGTTTCTACGACAGCAAAGAGAACCAAATCCTAAATATTTATTTTTTTTTCTCTAAAAGAGATTTCTGTGTTTCAAAGCTTTGCTGTTACCTAAATTAAACAAGCCGTGGTAGCGCGGTTGGAAGAGTAACGGATTAGCAACTGATGGGTTGTGAGTTAGAACCCAACCAAAGGCCGTCGTGTACAGAGGGGGCATGTACACGTTAAATCTGCCGTGGTCGCAGCAGTTTTAAGCACTTTCTGCACCCGGGCACTTCCTGGTGGTTGCCTCGACGAAGTACCAATAAACGAAATCTGACCAGATCTTGATGGCTGAGATGCCTCGTCAGTAAAAAAACTGACCAAATCGTCATGGTTGAAATGCCTCGTCAGTAAAAGAAAACTGACTGGCTCTTGTCATAAAAATCGCAATTTATTCATGAGTCTTGATATTACGTCATTGGCAAAATTGATCAGATCTTGAAAAACGAGATATCTCGTTGAAAGCACTTGGAGGGTTAAGTTAGCGGTACGGCTTAATATTTCCGGGACTGTCGAGGTCAGTGAGTTTGTCCATTAAGTCAGATGTCTGCTAGTACATACTGAGACAATTCGAAGAACATTATTATTAAATCAACCCTCATAATGGTTTCGACGAGATATCTCGTCCATCAAGATCTAAACGATTTTACTAATTACAATATATGTCGTTATCGAAATACTGAGAATTTTTGACCACTGAGAATTGTTTTGTCACGAAGAGATCAAGGTCTGATCAGTTTCCTAATGACGATGTCTCGTTCCCATCATGATCTGTTCAGTTGTGACCAAATCGTATGAATTGACAAGATATTCTATCTTGACTACTAGGAGGGTTAAAAACATTTAATTGTGTATTACATTACCCTGCAGATGTATAGATTTTACTGCTCTTACCTGTTTGCTTTAAGTGATCTGTAGGCGGCACAGGTACGATTTCTTTGTATTCTTTATGTATACTGGATGTATTTCTTCCTCTCATAGTAAAAATTTTCTTGTGCATGTCAATTTTCGTGGCAAAAAGCCTTACTTCCTCAACTTGACTAGATCTGTGTTCCAGATCTGTTCTATAAAATACCAATACACCAACCCGCATAGCGCCTGCGCTACATTCTATCGGTGATAATTGCTCACATTTCATGCCTAATCGAAATCCATTTGTAAAGAATATTAGCAAATTTTCTTACCACCAAAGGGAACTGAAAATTCTAAAGCAGAATTCGATGTTCTTGCTTGTGTTAGTACTTATATTCAAAAAGATACTCACTTCAGTCATGCTACAGCAATTATTTCAATGCTAATTACAATTTAATCCCCATTTACTTGTTCAGAGGTACTCTATGGCGTATAAACCTATTTTCGCGTTTATTCACATATTCTTTGTATGCTGATTTATATCTTCCAGATATATCACTGTCTTCTAAATGTAACTGCTGAAGTCTTATTATGGTGGTGAGTTTCGTGCTATCGCTGTATCCTTACGACCGCCAAAAAGTTAAATATCCCTTCTACAAAACTCGCATTTGATTTTTGGTGTTACATTTTATATACTCAACACAAAACTCTGTTTCTCGTTAAAATAACTATCAAATTTCAATCTTATGTAATATCCTCCCTAATATCCAAAGGAAGATCCCGAGAAGATAATCAAACAGTCTAAAATCTAATGCAATATCACCCTAAAACTGCCTTAAGAAAGAGATATCCTAGTCTGGGAATAATCTAACTCAATATCCGCAAATCATCAATACATAAACCAATACATACATCTATATTATGAACTATTACTTCAAGTTATGTCGTACTACACTACCTATTTAATCGATAGCTAACCACTAACACTATTGAACGAAATATACATATTGCATATCTAATGCACTGTTCTCTTAAATATCTAAACGAAAAACCATTCTTGTTCCTCAAACAACTAATGCTAACACGAAAGAAGAACGAAACCAACAGCCAGAAATCTAACGCAATATCAACACGACATTGACTTGGAAAGTTATACCAAAAGAGTGCAATCAAATTCCATATCCCCAAACCATCCAAAAAGAAAACCAAATCCACAAAACACCATATCATGTACTATTATTTCAAGTTATTTCATACAACATACTCATTTTAATCATTTAAAAACCACTAACATTACTGAACGAACTATACATATCTAACGCAATGTGTTCTATTGAATGAAAAACCATACTCGTTCGTTCATCGAACAACTACTGACGAGAAAAAAGTAAACGAACAGCCAGAAATCGAATGCAATATCATTCCAACATTAACTTTGGAAAGTGATACCTACAGATTGCAATCTAACTCAATATCCCCAAACCATCAAAAAATAAATTTAACACAACACTATATCATGTACTATTACTTCAAGTTCTCTCGTACAACAAACTATTTTACTCTAATTTAACAACCACTAGCATTACTGAAAGAAACTCATCAAGCATATCTAGTGCTATATTCTCAAATATCCGAAGGAAAACAGCCCTTACTCGAACTACTAATAACCAACACGAAAGAAGAGCAAAACAAACAGCCTGAAATGTAAAGCAATATCACCACAAACTTGACTTTGGAGGGACCAACAGTTTCCAATCTCTACATCCCCAAACCATCCAAAACGAAACAATTCACACACAACTATACAATTACTTCAAGTTCAGTCTTACTACATTATCCAACTTCTTTTACTCGTTTAAGTACTAACATTATTGAAAGAAATGTACATAAAGCAGATCTAATGGCAATATTCTCCCAAATATCCAAAAGGAAAACTCATCCTTGTTCCTCGAACCACTAATGACCCAAACGAAAGAAGATCGAAACCAGCAGCCTGCAATCTAACGCAATATCCCATCAAAAAGAAAGAACCGATCCATATCATGTTCAATCCAGGCGATAAATATCTCTAATACTTCCTGACACTTTTTCCACTCTCTCTTCCCCGCAGAACCCATTCGTGTCGGCGTCTTCCCCTCCGAGCTGAAGCTGGACGTGGGCAAGACGGCCAACTTCAACTGCTCCATCCAGGGCGGCCCCGTCGGCTCCGTCACCTGGAAGAAGGACATGGGATTGCTGTCAGCCAATCAGCGGACCCTCTTCCCCACACCCACCTCGCTTCAAGTGAGGCAGGTGAAGCGGCAGGATTCCGGGATCTACCAATGCTTCGTGAACAGAGACGAGGTCTCGGCACAGGCCGGCGCCAGGCTTCTCATTGGGGGTAAGGATCTAATATCTGAGAAAAGATTTGTCTCAGAAAGTATGAAAGATGACACCATTGAAATGTGAAGTTTAGTATTTGGTTACAAAGTATTGACATCATTTCAGTGATAGTACTTTAACCTCCAAGTGGTTTTAACGAGATACCTGGGCATAAGCCAGCGCCTGGCTACTTATTGGCACGGGTCTGCTATTAGAAAAAATTATAACTCTCAGAAAGTATACGCCATTGAAATATGTTTAGTATTTGTTAACAAGCTATTAACATCGTTTCAAAACCATTAATAGGACCATAGCATTTAAACCTCCAAACGTTTTTGACGATATATTTTGGCAGATGATAGGCTACTCATCGGGAGTAAGGATCTAATATCTAAGAAAAGATTAGTTTCAGAAAGTATGAAAGAGAGCACCATTGAAATGTGCGTGTGATGTTTCGTATTTGGTAACTAATTATTAATGTCATTTCAAAATATTAATTGGTTGATAGTATTTTATCTTTTAAGTAATGAAGAGATATCTCGACAAAGGTACTCATTGGTAAGGATCTAATATCTGAGAAAAGATTAGTCTCAGAAAGTATGAATGTTAGCACCATTGAAATGTGATGTTTATTATTTGATAACTAATTATTAACATAATTTCAAAATATTAATCTGGTGATAGTATTTTATCTTTTAAGTCGTTTGGAACAGATATTTCGACACAGGCTATTCATTGGTAAAGATCTAATATCTGAGAAAATATAAATAATAGTGTCATTGAAATGTGATGTTTTTGTTTAGTTATTATCATCGTTATTAACTATCGTTATAATTCTCATCATCTTTTCAGAATACAAATAGGATGGAATCACTGCGTTGATGAAAAAGTTCGTCCCGTTTTTGACAAAAATTGAAGAAAAAATTATCTTATTCACTAAAAATTGTAGTGAACCAATATAGTATGTGCCGTTCTGTTCGATGACCTTTCTCCATCTCCGGTAGCTGCATCATCCCGCGCTCATACAAGTTCTGAGGTTTCTGGAGGTTCGGAGGTTGAAGAACTGATTCGGGTGACAAAACTCTCTGAACCTTCTCCGGCGCGTGAAATCGTCTACCACCCTACACAACGCAAATCTTCGGCGTCTGGGAAGCATATTTGCCTTTTTGGAAGTAACAAAGCATAACTTGTCAAATATGCTCCTCATTTTCTGACATTCTTAATCCTTAACAACATTTTAAAAACACGATTTTTTCCAAAATACTCGCTGAAATTCCTTTTTTAAACAACATCAAAGCTTTAGACGCGTGAAGTAGATAACACTTCGGTATTGCTATGCAATTTAGTCGTCTATCGACATAAACGGGACGAACTTTTGCATCAGCCCAATATTTAAACCTTCAAGTGGTTTCGACGAGATATCTCGTCCACCAAGATCTAACGTTTTGTCACTGTCTAGATATATTATTGATATAAAACTGGCCCTATTACTCTAAGGGAATGTTGTAGATCTAAGTGGAAAAAATATACACGAATTGGAGACAATAACAGGTTTTTGCTTCAGAGGTTGGTCACAAAAAGGCAGTTTTCGACTCGAAAATAAACCATCAGGAGAGTTAACACCTAGTGGTTGTATCGACGATGCCCAAATCTTTACAAACGAAGTATCTCGTCATTGAAAATAACTGACGCGATCTTGATAGACGAGATATCTCGTCAAAAAATAATTGACCAGATACTGACGGTCGTGATACCTGGTCATAAGAAACAACTGACCAGATCTTTATCCAGTCATTATAAAAAAACTTCAATATATTGCAGACGAGATATCTCGTCCTTTCAGAATCAGTCAGATATTGATGGACCAGATATATTGCTGAAAATAACTGGAGGATTAGTATTAAATTAGAGTTAAACATGTCAAGTGAGGTTGCTATTATGTTATAAGATTGTGACATCAGCAAAATAAACCTGCTAAAACTTCTTGATGTGTCTCCAAGTGATAGGCTGTTTCAGAAAATATGTTTAGCAAACAACTCCTAATCCATCTTGAAGAGTTTGGAATGACAGAGACATCGGAACCATGACATATCAGTTCAGGCCAATGTGAGGCTTTCTGTAGGTATGAAAAGATTACAGTTCGATAAAAGTATGATGGACTATAGCGCATTTTACATTATTGTAAGTATTTATATAAATTAATGTCGCACTAAGCAACACAGCAGGCTATTGGCTACGGTCGGGGATCAAACCCGAAGATACAGATCAGAGGGAATTTTGAGCCATGGTCAAATTACAAGATATCTGAGCTGCATCCCACTCTCGACATTTTGATAAAAGAGAAGTTACTTTTTAATTAATTTTTAATATCGTTTCAATATATGAATTGGACAGTAGTATTTAACAATGCAAAATTAACTATGCAGAGTGAAATTAAAACTGGCTGTTTTAGTATTGATACTACCATTCCAAAAATACGTGCAGAAAAAGACCTAGTATAATATATATTGTCCACATATATGTCATAATAACAGAAATTATAAGCGCAATCTTGACGGAATAGCAAGAATGGTATTAGGCATCCGGATGAAGTTGATCCATTGGTGTGTAGTGTAATGCTAGTTCCACAAATGTAGAGGCAGAGTGAAATTTTATAACAATTATTTATTCCTTTAAAAACAAACTAGTGACATCATAGGTTGTTGAGGAGACTGTGTCTGGAACGGCTCTGAGAACTCCCTATTCCAAAGGGTTTATGGAAAAAGTGCATAGTTCACAATGAACTCGACAGAGGGATCAAAAGAAATTAAAGAAATCAAGAATTAAAAGAAATGCTATTGGACCAGTGGATCAAGAAGAAATTGCATTGGTCGAAGTCTGTTGATAAACGAAAGATTAATATAATCTTAGACTGGCGATTTGAAAGGAAAAGTGTTCGTGGGAGGTCAAAAGTACCGAGAGGGTCTGAGGTCAAAGGTGAAAGGGTATGGGAAGATTAATTGACCTATTGGACAAAAGAGGCAAAAGATTAAAAGGAAAGTGTGATGTTAGGGGAATGATCTCTGGTGAGAATTGTATTAAGGGGGTTATTTTTAGGTATCGTTTCATGTATGTATATATATATATATATATATATATATACGCACACACACAAAGGGCCAATATGTATAGCTGTCAGGGAGCTGGTTTCTAAATTGAAAGATTGCTGGTTCAAATCCGAGGTAAGACATGGATGTTTGTTCGTATGGAATGAATATGTGGATTTTCTATAAACAAAATTATGATTATAATGCATGGTATGTATGATAGGTGTAGCGTGAAGCCCCCTCGTGGTGCACCAGGGTATTGCAAAGTAATTCACAAATACTTTATTGTGGTACCATAATGATTAATGTTCAATTACCTGGGGCATTAGAAAAATCTGGATATTGATAGGAACGAACTTCGATGTTTTCTTGAAAACTACTATCGTTGTATATTAAAATGAATTGAAAAACATTTTTTGGCTACTGTCTCTGGCACTATTTGGTGTATTCTGAACTAAAGAATTGTAAGACTTGCCCTGATGATTCTGGCTTCTACCAGAGCTTCGTGAACAGAGATGATGTCAGAACAGGTGTTAAACACAGGTGATAAAATTATTATTTTTAATTGGTAGCTCAGTAGTTGATTAACGTCGGACTTCATCAACACAACATGGTATTAGTGACGGTCCTTGATGATTCCCATAGGGAAGGATTCAAGGACAATGCCTCGTAATTTTGAACCATGGCCATATGATAAGGTCACATCTGAGCTGGCACCCCACTCTCCAAACTTGAACACCACGCCAATGTGGGAATGTTTGAGGCTACGACAGATTTAACGTTCACCAGCCCCCGGGCACACGACGGTCTTTTGGGGGACCTAGTATTAGACTCCCAACCCTCCGGTTGTTAATCCGTTGTTCTTGGAACTGGACTACAACTTCCTTTTTATTAGAAGCAGCTTAACGTTATCAATTCCAGTAGAACATGTAATACAGATGCAAGGATGCAAAAAAATAAAAATTGGAGTACTATCAGGTTAAAGTAACACATTAAATATCATATTTATCTAGAAATATGAGAGTGTACGTCTTGGAACAAGAGCATTAGCAGCCTGCGCTGATAAAATATTCAGCCTCTACTTGGAGATGCAAATGGGAAATTTAAATTAACGCTGTTGCAAGGATTTCACTGACACTCCTCTTTCATTTTAACTCCCTCCAGTTACCAAAATAAATCCTAATTAATTGAAACATACACCCGGATAATGATCTATGCTACATATCACTAATTATACAGGTGGAGCAAAGAATGTTCAGAAATATTTCTGATGTCAGTTCATGGGTGCGACATGAACCTCTACTATTCTATTCACCATTGAGTAAAATTTGGCTTCGCTTTTAAAGGAGGTTGATATGACATAGATGGCGAGGTTTAGGGATTCCGTAACCACCCTCGTAAACAAGTTTGAGTCCGGCAGCAACAGGAAGCGGGCGTTTCCACATAGAGGTACTATGTTCTACACTTGAACGCGCTTTTTCATATTGGATGCTGACACTCAATGCCATCTAGTGGTGTCCTTGGAAATTAATGATACGAATACGTGTTCCTTTACATAGACCAGGTCTCCATAATAATTTGGGCCACGTTAGCCCGGTACAAATTTAACGGATTATCAAACGGAGGGGTGAGAGTGCAAATCCAACAATAGACCATGTACTACGGAGTAGGGATGAGACATTGATATCGATGTTTTTTTTAAATATCGATATATTTAACATCGATGCATTGGGGGTCGATGTTTTTGTAACATCGATGTTTATATTTGTCGATGTTTATACTTGTCGATATTTTATTTTTAAATGAAAAAAGTACCGTTATAAAAATTTAAAAAATAACCAAGTAGCATACTTTTCATAATCAGCAAATTGAACATACTTTTAGACCAAAGTGACCAAGAATGAAGGGTCTGAAAAGTAGAGATGCGACATCGATGTTTAAATTCACTGAATTTTTAAAACATTGATAGTTTGGGGGCGATGCATTATCAATATCGATGTTTTAATTTTGAACATCAACGTTTTGCTGTCGATGTCGTATCACTAGTTGCTAAACCAGTTGTAAGAAATGGCGGGAAAAAGTTTAAAAGTTTAAATAACTGAATTTTAAAAACATCGATGTTGTTGGGTCGATATATTATCAACATCGATGTTTTGCTATCGATGTTGCATCCCTACTACGGGGACGGGTGAACGTTCAATCTGTCGTGGCTTCCAATGGCCTCATGCTGGCGTTATGTGGAAGTTTGGGGAGTGGGGTGTCAGCCCAGGTGTCATCTAGTCATCTGATCGTTACATAGGTCGTCTGATTAAAGGGAATCCTTGGAAATTAACGATAAAAATCCGTGTCCAATATTATATAGACCAGTACTCCATTATAATCTGGGCCGTTTGGAAGATTAACGGATTAGCAAACGGAGGGGCGAGAGTTCGAATCCGACAATAGACAGCGTACAATGGGGGCGGGTGAACGTTCAATCTGTCGTGACCTCAAATATCCTCACGTTGGCATGGTGTGGAAGTTTTGGTTTGCTAGCTCAGGTGGGGTGCCTCGTCATCTGACCGGGTCTCAAAATTACGAAGCAGTATCTTCTGTTCTTTCCCTTCGGGATTGACCTCGGACACACGCCAATAGCCCTTTGTGTTGCTCCAGTGCGACTTTAATTAGCTACCAACACCTAACCTCGAACTGTCACATGTTTACAAGTCCCTCAGGTCAGAGATGTAGAGGAGAGGTCATATCCTCTACACTATCATTCTTCAATGGGTATACAAAGGGGGATTGTGTGTGCTAAATCTGTGGTGTGGAATATTAGAGAGTGGGGAGTCAGCTCTGGTGTTGCAGTTGTCATCTGACCTTGTTTAAAATTAGGTGTTGTTCTTGGTTCTTTCCCTTGGGGATTGATTGGGGACGCACTGTAATTAAATGTTATCGCTTTTACAGCCAGGAGTTTTGAGAATGCATTTACTTGTGACCACTGTATTTTTTAATTTAATCAAATTTGAATATTATTTAAGTGTTTTCTCATCTGTTACACCAAAAAACTAATCATATTAACACTTTGCATATATTTTTATATTTATAATGAAAAAGTAAGCTTCAAGCAAGGAAATAATTGAAATATTTTGACTCTGATAGAAAAACCGAAAACAAACAGTTTTGAAATGACAAAAGGCCAGGAAAATAAATTGTAATCTTTCGAAATTTACACACACACACACAAACAGTACAAGATAGAAAATGATAAAACAAATTATTTAAGGGGATAACGTGTGAAACATATAGATTCTAATAGTTATAGAAAACAATATTTTGAAAAAGTTGAAAGTACGAAATGTAAAATCAACAAAACAATGACTCAACGTTTGTTGGAATATATATTTTTTAAATTATATTATATATTGCAATAATTAATGTATTGGTTTGAAAATTATATTTATTATTACCAATAGGGCAGGCCGAACATTTAAAATATAAATTTATTGAGTATAATGATGGCGGTATCAATTTTTAACATTACAAAATGCATTGTAAATACGTATGCTTCTAAAATTATGTAAGTTTTCTGTTAATGGGGAAAAGTCATTTTTAGATAAAAGTTATAGCAAAAATAGATTTTGTATTTTATTTGCATTGGTATAAGTTTTAAATAATGTCTCAATGTTTGAATATAGTTTCATCTGAACTACCTGGATTTATTCGTAGTACTTTATGAAGCTTTAACCAAAAAGGAATATATTCAATTTAGGAATAAAATGCGGGTTCCTCTATCCTTCCTTGCATCGCACCGTCATATTTTCTTTGAAATAGAAAACACTCCGCACTAACACAGGAATAGACATATTGAAAGCCTTATATTCTTCCAATATTACTTCGACCGAAATCTTAAAATAGTTATCTGAATCCGAAAAGAGCTTTTCTTCTTCAAAACACGGAAAATGCACGAGAGGAAACGTTACTTTTGATATCGCATTTGACTTTGAAAGAGACTAGAAATTCCCGAATGCATTTCTATTGCTGAGTATAAGTAATATGACCGAATAATTTATTCGACCTTTCAGGAGAAATGATTTCATACCCATGAAAACCCATGGGACTTTTCAATTTTTGTTCAAGGTATTTCCAAATAACTGGTTTACTCTTTCGTTGGATTCAATTTCTACTAAATTAACTTTTGTGAGTTCAATTTGTGGATAGAAGTACGATTTGATACGATTGTAAAACTGTTAAGTTAAGGAAGCAAAAATAAATTTCATGTGATATGTAACAGGATATTAAGTAATGGATTCAATTAAGAATAAGTAATGGCTAGGGCAACTTTTTGCAACAAATGCAACTTTTTTTCTCACGTTCTACGCTGCATGTAAAGTACTAAAAGCGAAATTCTTCCTTCATGGGGTGTATTGTAAGTGAGTTATAACTGCAACATAAATACAATTTTCTGCAAAAATGCAACTTTTTGCATAAATGCAACCACTTGCAACTTTTTTTAAATTTAGCTTAAAATTAATTAAAAAGAAATTACTATTTCATTTTTTGCCCTCTGAACCGATCCTTCGAACACGTGTGTCGAATCTTGCGAACGTCGAAATATTGACGATCAAACGAGAAGTTCATAGCAAGAAGGTGTTCTTCCTAACAGACGAAAGTGAAATAAATGGCAAGAAGTTCTTTAACACATTGGTTGACACTCTTTATAATCCAGAGAAAACTGGCATAACTTGCGAGGTGAGTGTCGATCATCAATATGTTGTTCGCCTTGTAGATGACGTTTTAAAATCTCTGAATGTTGATCGAAAGGATTTTGCACTTCTGCTATCCGATACAGTACATTATATGACTGCGGCTGGCGCTGTTTCTCAATGTTAAAGAAAGAACTGGCCAAGGATCGGCCATTCAACATGCTTCCGTTTTTAATGATGTATTATAATACTGTTGTACACGACTGAAATTGTCAAGATATTTTGAAATTTTTTTTTCATTTTTTACGAATATTTTATTTTAGATTTTAGTGTATCAAAAATAAATGCAACTTTAGGGAATGATAAATGCAACTTCTCACATTTTTGCTGCAACAAAAAAGTTGCCCTAGTAATAACTGAATAATTTACTCGACCTTTCGGTTGGAATGATTTTGTATCTATGCAAACCCATGGGACTTCTATTTTCGCTCTAGTAATCTCCAAATATCTGGTTACTCTTACCTTGGATTCAATCTCTAAGCTACTTGCCTTTGTAAATTTAATTTGTGATAATAGTTTGATATCACGGGTGATTATTCATTTGAGCTGGTCTTATGACCATTTGGTAACATCTTAACAGTACCTTCTTTGAAGCAATCTGAGAACAATACTGTTACTAGTTGGTACATTAGTTTTGAAGGATAGATATCTACCTAACCTTATTATTAGAACAATTGGAAACAATTTTGAACTATGTTCTCTAAATTTAGCATGCCTTATCAGTAGTAACATTCAGGGTAAAAGTTTCGGATGATTTAGTCGAAATATACACTCGATAAAAAAACCGCACTAAAAAGGAGTTGTCCGATTTCAATAAAAACTGGTGGATGTAAAGAACATACAATAGCAAAACAAACGATTCAAATTTCAGAAGAATTGAATGATTTATTTCAGAGTTTGACCGTTACAAAGGGAGGAAGTCAATAAGGCGTTGGTCCACTTCTGGCCTAGATGCAAGCTGTCACCCGCCGTGGCATTAACTAAAAGACTTCCCGGATGGTGTCCTGCGGAATTTCTTGCCCAGATTGTCATCAACTGTCGGGCTAAATGGTAAACCCACCGGGATGGTTGTAATCGTTTCCCATAACATCCCAAATTTGTTCTATGGCAGAGAGATCTGAAGACCTAGCTGGCCATGGAGGTGTTGGGAAAGCTTGAAGATAATTCCTAGCAATATGCGGTCAGGCATTACCTTGCTGAAAAGTAAGTCCCGGGGGGAGTGTCGCAAAAGGAACGGTAACACAACCGGTTTTAGATTGTCGTCTACGTACCGCTGTGCTGTAAGTTAGCCGGATATGACTACTAAAGGGCTCCGGCTATCCAAGGAGATTGCACCTCAGACCATAACGCTCTGTTGTGGGCATGTGTGGCGTAAGGGCAGAATCCCCACGCTGCCATGTGCGTCTCCAGACGCGTCTTCGGTTGTCGTCAGGGCACAGTTGGAATCGGGACTCGTCACTAAAGACTATACTTCCCCAGTCAGAGCCGTTCTATGTTAATCGAGACTGGTGCGTCGATTTTTTTTGTTATAGAGTAATTTTGATTACCCGATAGCTCAGGTATTCGTCACAGAAATGGGTTTTTATTATGAAAATATCTTCTATTATGCAGTGCTTGAGGAATTTCAGAATGCTAATTATTAACTTAAAAGAATGAAACATATGTTTTAGAAAATGTTCATAGGTCAAAATAGTTAAATTATAACCAACACGTTTTTTTGAAATATTTATTCCGTATATTAAATTGTATGTAGAATACCATTTAAGCCTTTCTTTACAACCAAATCCAAAAGGTACTCTGCACATGAAATAAAATTTTGAATTATGCTCCTTCTAATCTAAAGCAAACAAATATGCATGTAGTTTACAGATTTTAGGTGTTCAAAATCTTCCTAAAAACTACTATGAAACTATTGCAAGGAATAATAAAATTTGAAATAAAAATTATGTGCATGATAAAATTTTGAGTAACTTAATACCCTCTCAGAATTATCGATCAGCACCTAAAATATGAATTATTATCAATTGAATCAAACGTGCATATTTTTGTTGAAAGCATAGCTTAGGGAATTGAAAAATGATCATGTGGTCAAATTAAGTAATAAAAAGTTTCAAAAACTATTACTTGACTGAAACAGAATTAAGTTCCAGTAAGAATTATAATTTAAATTTGTGAAGGTATGGATCTTGTTTCTGAAATAAATTTTACGTGGTTTCGCATTATATATAGTACGTTAACAACAATTATTTTATCGCGGGATACTTATAATTAATTTTGAAATATGGAATCAATTTACACAATGTATTTCACAACAGTTAATTGTGTTTTTTTAAATCACTTTTTCCTATCGTTTTGCATATTCTGTTACGCATTCCGTTAAAAATTTATTTCAGAACATTAAGTAGACACTAAGTGATTATTATTATTATTTTTAAGCAATAAATAGTTGGAAAACACAAGGCAGATAAGCCTTACACACACACATAATAAACTAGATTTCATATTACGCGATAACCTTTTATCTATTTTTTTACATTAACATTCTACCTTTTTACATATCTTAAGTATATTATTTTACAAGGCTTTTTACGTATAAAATTAACTTAATTAGACATTTAATCAGAATCGCTCGCACAATAACGTCCAGAACGAAGCATTTTTTTCTAAATATAATTTTTGAAAAACAAAGTTATTCAAAGGATACCGTAGCATTAGTTTTAAAAAGCGTTCATGATAAAGAACTTCAATAGTAAAACGAAAAAAAGTAAGAGATAGGAAATTAATATAATAAGGTTTATTCTAAAAGATTTGATAATTCCCTAGTTTTCACAAATTAACCTCAGAATACGGAATAACACATACCACACGAAGTAAGCAAAATACAATTTTTTTAAATAAAAGATCGATGCTGTGTGTATGGCCCCCGTGAAGTCTTTTTAACTCCTAATGGTAATACTTGTAAGTGCCTTTTATATGATTTTTTCATAACTGTTATAATAATAAGAGAATTATTGATAAGTGTATTAATAATAATACTGATTAAAATAACATTTTGTTAGATGTATTATTAATGTATTATTAGTTATAATTATGATTGTAACTAATAATGAAAAGAATATTATTGATCTGTGTACTATTAGTAATATTGATTATATAATAACACACACATTGTTGCTAGATATATTATTAATGATGATTATGTTAATATAGGTATTATTATGTTAATATAGGTATTATTATTATTAATAGCCATAAAATGATTATAATAATAGTGCTGCATGTAATAATTATTATTTTATTGTAATGAATAATAATACATATAGTAATGCTAATAACATAGTTCGAATTATCTGTACTGTTAATAATAATAATACTGGCTACATAATAATATTGTTATTATTTTATATACGATGATCATATTTGTTACTTTCATTATTATTATATTTAGGTTTGTTATTATATTTAGGATTTTTATTATTATATTATTTTATATTATATTTATTATTATTGTTTTTATGATCTGTATTTAAATTATTATTTTATATTGTTATATTTATTGGCTTGTAAAATAGGTAAATTAAATGCTCTACCGGTATGAAAAACACAAACCCCTAGTTTTGTACCCTGCCTTAAACCAAAGCTTTCATGGTCAGAAAGAAAACAACGCCTGCGAGTTAAGGTTAATAATATTTTTTTCACGATAGCTATTCTTACGCAATAAAAATGCATATGAAATGAAGCAGGACATGACAAACGACACGCGCATGAGTAATTACCTTGACTTCGGAACGTGTCCGTACAAGAAAAGGTCGTTTGTAACAGTTGAGACTTTAGAAACATCAGTGTCTCGCGAGTTTTTGTTTCCTTCCAAAACTTTAAAACAAAGTTAATAACGATTCCAAAAAACTTTCCGAAGGAATGTTATAAGACACTTTCGAGTGCTGCTGTCAGCTTCATAGAAAGGAGCAGTAGAACAGGCTGTTTATCCAAACCAGAACACAATTATTTCGTTTTCTCTTTCACCGAATTTAATAAACGTCTCACCGAATTTAATAAATGTCTCAAGAGGCAAGATATATTGTACACATTTAGCATTGTAATGTTTTGTTCTGAATTTCATATTGAAGGTAGGCAAGCTTGTTTTAAAAGAAGTTTGTAATAATTCATGAATATTTTATTCTTCACGTCATTCCACGAAAAATGAGCAAATTGGCTGTGGCTGACACATTACCGATTTTAATGAAATTACTTGTCAAATGGTTCGCACTTAGTGAAGAGGAACTCCCAAGTAATAGGTACCCAGAATATATATTTTACTTTTTGTTGAATTTTAAAGTTTGAGGTCACACAAATGTAGATTTTTTAGCATTAAAAGTAGCCTGTTTGAGACCCTCTATTTTAAAAAGTTATTGACACCAATTATAATTTTTTTCTACTATTACATTCTTTAGTTAAAGTTCTTTTAGGAAATGTCATAATATAGTTTAATATCCGGCACTTCTCAATCTGAGGGCACTTCTCAATGATACAAATTTCAAATTGCTCTAGTACCTCTAAAAATGGAAAGACAATATCAAGAATAATTCTTAACCAAGTTCATCTATCTAAAAGTTTGGTATAATTTAGTGATTGTGTTTCTATTTCTTAGTAAAGAAAGTGATTTTTCTATTTTGTAAAATACAAATTGTATTGTGAAGAACAACTCCAAAAAATTCACAAATTTTCAGTATTATGTGTCGAGATGTATATTATCTGTTCTGAAATTTTCATCACTGTATTTTGTTTATTTTCGTCCCAGAAACATTTTTAACTAGATAGAAATCATCATTTTTTTTTTATCGTATGATGAATCAAAACAGGCGTGAACACGTCAGTAAGACATCCATTTCCGCAATTGAAAGAGATGCTATTACATTTAAGGACAGATAATAGAATAAATAAAACAGTATTAGATACATTATGATTATAAATGTGCTGGGTTGACTATACTGATATTTTTTTTTCTGTAACGAAAGCTTTCGTACACCGTTGAATGTTCTAGTGGCAATGCAGGAGTGTTCCATCAGTGACCGCAGCCATTACAGGAACGCGTAACTATCATTGCCATATTCCCATTCTCAATAGTGCGTGACAAATTCATGTTTCATATTTACCACAATCACCAGCAAAAGAAGTAAAGAATTTAAAAAGAATCCGGCAGCACACAAAAAAAAAACGTTTAAGTTATAGAAGATGCAAAATGTAACATGTGAGTTTTACCACACAGTGAATTTGAAAAAGTAATTAGTTAAAAGTCATAATGTCTAATTTTTAAGCTTGTTTTGGCAATGATTTTTTCTTGAAATTAAATACACACAATAAAACCCTAAATCAACAAAGAAATACCAAATCATTTTAAACTTAAAAGTGAAACATAAAAGCCTGTTATCATTGTTTTCGTAATATGCTTAGACTGGGAAGCAAATGTTGGTTTTGATTTTATTATTGTTGCTTTAGGACTCAGGTTACAATGCCAAAAATTTTGTTTTAAAGTAATAAACATATTAAATTGTATTCTCTGAAATGTCGGTTTTATCAGAGCGAATTTAATTTGAGCCTAATTTGTTTTTTTATGCCTATTTAGAGTAGAAAATTGTCATCTTGTTATTTTCGTTAGCTATTTTGAAGATGAAAGAATTAAAATGCGACTTTCAAACTCTATCAGTAGGTTTGGCACATCTTCAGTCTCCGTTTACAGCTGCGGCCTTGGCGGTTTTTTGTGTGTGGGGGGGGGGGGCGCTTACTTCGAGTAGCGAATTATGGTAGGTTATGGCAACCCATCTGTTTTACGGTTATTGTGAATTTATAGCAACCTCTGCAAGCGGAAAGTTTAAATTTTTATTTTGAATATTCTAGAAGGTTCTTTTAGAATCCGTTAAATTGTCGTTTGATTACATTGGTTTATTTAAAATAAGTATTTCCTTGGCGACTTAAGAAGTGCACCAAAAAAAAAGCACAAAAGCCGTTGCCACCACTATTAACGTAGACTGAAGCTGTACCTTCAGTTTTAAAATTACGGTAGTAAAAATCTAATCACGCGTCATTTTATCAAAGAAAATACATTTCGATCTCACAAATTACTGAACTGGAAGATTCTATTTTATTGTATATTAAACAACTTACGTTAGCGATACAAGTATTCTTTTGTATATCCGTAAATGTGTTTTACGTAAACATTCTTAATCTAAATTGGCGGCATAAAGCAAAACTCAATATTTTTACTTCTTAACTAAATACCTATTTTTGTGATCAAAACTCATAATATTTTAATCTGTGGAAGATCCTGATAATTTGTTTAACTAAAATCTATTTAATCTAAAAATCTGTATAGCAAACTTTTACTTTAGAAATTAATGATTAACTGCTCTAAGTCAGCGAAACGTAAATTCCGTGAATAAATCAGGCGCTTGAGACCGTAAAAATGCAGGCCAGTTTAGATTTCAATTTTATTTTTACCTAAAATGCCAGTTTAAACTGGATTTCCTTTTCTCCTAGGTTTTAACTATCAAGGACTGAGAGTAAGTTTTAATTAGTAGGAACTACAGCTAATGTACTTAGTTAATTAAGAGACGGAACTCAACTAGCAACGCTTTTTTAATACCTGTAAACTAAATAATGACCGTTGGAATTTCGAACAATTCTGTTAACCAGAAAGTAACACGTAATAAAATTGAAAAAAACTACCTTCATTAAGAAAATTGTTAGTTTCTTCAACTCGAAACAGATCTCCTAATTACATGAATTTCTTCAACCGTAAGTGTAATTGCGCTACTTATATATTTGTCTAAGAAATCTTTTACTTTGAACTTCAAGTGATAAACACGTAGGAGACAAGAATGCAAAGTTCTGAAACTCTTTTCTTTTTCTTTGTCATATTCTGAAAACGTTTTTCAATTGGTACGGAAACTTGTATGAAATGTACTGTAATTAAGATGCTCTCAAAGGTAAATCGAGTTACGAAACAAAATTTCTCAGCTGAAAATAAGAACATATTGAACTTTATTAATCCTAATTGGTCTGAAAAAAGTTTTGTGTTTGAATTCAATATTCTATTAAACTCTCTTAGCGTCACTAGATTTACGAGCGGTGTAGCTTTGATTTCCCGAAAAAACACAAAAAATGAATAAAGAAACACATCTATTGGGTTGATGCTAAAGTTAGTCCCGCTTTTCACGAAAATTGAAGAAAATTATTTCATTTACTAAACATTACATTGCATCAATTTTCTACGTGCCGTTCTGTTAGATGACCTTTATCCAGTGTGAATGTGCATTTTTATGTTCACTAATTAATGTTCTATCATGTGTTTGGATGCAGTGTGTCAGCGTTTTGGTCTAGCCATCAACTCCTGCTTCCAATTGTTCTAATTGGGAGCAGTACTTGTAATTAATCGCTTCTAATTCCGGAAGAAACTCGTGAGTATTCCTTTCCAAAACCATTGCTTGCACAACATAACATTTTGATGAAGAATGGCTTTTGGAGTGATTAAAAGTGGTTCATTATTCTACTCCCACGATCCCTTTCACTCTACGTTATTGGAACTATCCATTTTAATCACCCGTCACAATTTGTTTTAAGAAACTGAAGATTTTAGTTGCACTGTAATTATTGAACGAACGTTTTCGCCAACCCAATATCATATTAGGAAAATGAAAAATTATGAGAGTAAAATACGTTCTCAAAATTTGCATGGGTGAGCAGCGGTAGCCTAGTTGGTAGAGTTGGTATAGCCGCGGATTAGCAAACGAAAGAGTGCGAGTTCGAACCTCGATCCAGACAAAAACCGCCATGTACGTGGGGACTTCATGCTAGATTTGTCATGCCTTCAAAAGTTATCACTTTGGTGTGGTGAGGAAATTTGGAGATTTTGCCAACTCAAGGGTTGACCTCATCAACTGATCATGATTCAGAATGACGAGGTGTTGTCCTCGGGTTTTGGGAACCTGGACCATCGCCACCCTGTTATATTGCTACAGTTCGATGTAAACTCAACTACCTACCTTCCTAAATTTGCGTGTTTAAATATATTTAACAATATTTTTAAACATGCAACACTTCGCATTTGCATTAAGATGGTTCTTAAACCATCTTTTGTGCTGAAAGTCGGCCCACGTCATACAAAAGTGCAATATATTCAATACTTTTGTATTTTGGCCCGTGGATTTCAGATTGACGGCAGTTAACTTTACTACACATCTTTAACAAAAACAAAATTTAGGAGACGAAATGTTTAAAAATAAAGGACCTCAACTGATAGGTCGAGATCTTTAATTGAATTCACGAAGCAGGCGTGTGTGATATTTTAAACGGACCTAACAATAGTTTTAGGAGACATGAATGAAGTTGAACCATTATCAAAACAACGCCTTCAAATAGCACACGTGGTATAAATATTTGATTCAACTCTAAAGCGTCTCACGAAATGGTTAAATTTATTACTCTTACGAGCTAAGACTTTTAAACTCGTTGTCTAAAATGTAACTTGAGCTCGTGGTGAAAATTAAATCTCACGAGGTACACACATTATTTTTAGTTAGTTTCTTCCATTGTTACAACATTTTCGCAATTTGGCACGAGTTTCGTCTATTTGAACATTCAATTCTCGTTTCTATTTTCAAAACTAATTCTCACATTTCCGCTGGATTCCGGTAATAGTATTCGAAAAATAACATTCTTTACGACCCTCAGTAATGGGACTCAAATTGCACACATAGAATTGAATAGCGAAAGGGATGTGTAAAATTTCGAATAAAGTCCCAATGAAACAGGGATTTAATGGAATGAGAATGCTTAAATGAAATATTAATTTTCATCTTAGCTTGGAAATTTAATTATTTTTACTTTAATTGGACTTAATACTTTCTTACCCCGTTTCTCAATTAATTGTTACAGAAGGAAATTTCTATACTTGCAAAACATGTAAGAAAAATTATTTTCAATTAGGCATTTATTGTGTTAGTGAGAGAATGAGTGTATTATATAGAATTTAATTAAATGAAAATGCTCGCAAATTTATCGAAGTAAATTTTTGCATTTTGTCAGAAAACTGTAGCATGTTCGTAGCACAATCGTACAAGAGGTATCACTTATCAAACATGTTGTGATGTATCATAAATAATACATCAAAACAATAGCAAGACATACAGATAACAATAATATTTAAATAAATTTAAATAATGTTAAATAATGATTTAACTACTGTTAAAGAATGTTTAACTAATGTTAGATAACGTTTAACTAATGTTAAATAAAATACTTAACTGTTGCTAAATAATGTTTAACTAAATATATTTTACATCACTTTTCCTTTTTTATCATGGTAATATCTATATACATAATAAGGTTAAAGTGAAATAATTTACATTTTTTATCTAGGATTGTATAGAATTTTTTAAATTTAATATGATGTGAACAATTTTATTTTTGATCTAAATAAAAATCATTGTTCAAGATTTTTCTGTTTGCTTATCCTAAGTAAAGTAAGGGCTCAATCTGTGTGTATTTTAGTGATAAATATTATTTAATTGAACAGCATATTTTCGCAAAAATAAAAATGAATGCATGCAAAAATGAATTAAGTAATTTCATATCGAATCAAACCTACGCTTTTCTATTTATATATTCCGAAATTTTTACGTTCTTACTACCTATTTTTCATCTATATATGTATATTTAGTAAAAGAGCGATGAATCCATAAATAATTAATTTTTGCTGGAGGAGATTTGAAATCATAAAACGAAATTTGAGCTCCAAATTTTCTTTTTGAATTGGATACATATTATAAAGACGTTATGGTAGGTACGTAGTACAGTTGCTAAGTATTTGGAAACCAAGCATCCGTTTATTAAAACTGATCGTGCATAAATGTAATTTTATTTGATAAAAAGGATAATTAATAAGATTATTTTATCTCAACCAAAACGTTAAGTGTTTCACAGATCAATTGCGCTACATTTTGCTAAAACTTTCAGTGATGACGTTGGGATAGGCGTTCAATAAGTCTTTTTATAAAATGGTACCACTCAACCATATGCATATACGTTCTAAACGTAAATTTATCTGTCAGAACTCTGGTCGGTATGAATCAAATATAATAAAAAACGATCCTATACATCACAGTGGCTGTCGTAGTTTATTGGTTATGTTCACTGCTCTAGCAACCTTCAAGTTCAAGGCGTCGCATGTTCTATTCCTATCAGGCGCATCCCTGGGTGTATTTCTTTTCTGTGGCAGTAAAACTTTCGTAGTGTGTCTTGACATTGTACGCCTTGTGTCTGCCGTTGCAGGGCCAAATATGGCCCTTGCACCATAAAGCAACAAAGCCACCCAACCTATCCATCACAAAATAAAACAGATGTAAATAATGAAGAAGCCAATATGGGGGATTGGAAACCTCAATTCACTGCGAGATAGCAAAGGCATCTGCCACATGCGTATTTCGTTACCATTGAACCGCGACTTTCGACTCTCCATAATGATACAGGGTGGCCCAGAGGGTAATGTTTGAAACGAATCGAAATATCAAAACACATAAGAGGGATTAAAAGATTTTAATGATATATATTGAAATTAAATAGTAGGCAATTAATTATAAAGAGGTTCGAAGTGACCGCCTTTTATAAGGACAGCAATGAGGCGGTTCAGGGATACATCCATCACGCGTGAGCAGATTTCGATCTCAGTCGTGTCGACTGCTGTTGTAGCAGCATTTTTAGTTCAGGAAATGTCTTAGAACTTGTCTGCCACCCTTTGCTCTTCAAATAACCCAACAAGAAAAAATCGCAAGGGTGTCCGAGGAATAGGGTGACCATTCAATACCACCCTGAAAGTGCGATGGGTAATCCAACCCAATGATTCGATCGTGAAAATGCTCATTGAGCACTTTGAAAACTGCTGTACGATGTGGTCTTGCTCCATCCTGCATAAACCACTAAGACCAAATCGAACCGTGAAGAAAAGGGATGAACTCCCCATCCGGAAACTCCGTATTTCGCAGCGTTTAATGTGCCGTCGATGAAAACTGGTCCATATACACATTGTGGGAGGATATTGCGCGCCACACAAGAAATTGCCCACTCTAATGATCATGCGCACCAAGTTTGGCCTTACTGCTCGCAGCTAGCGCCATCTATTAGACTTTTTTTCAAACATTACCCGCTAGGCACCCTGTATAATGAAACTAATTTGTACACAGTACAAATCGTTAATTACTGTTATGAATTTAGCATATCGTTTAATTTCCCCCACACACTTTTATATTCTTTCAAATCCTGACTACTCTTTTAAATTAAAATATTTTTATTAGCATAAAATTTTTCCAGCGCTTGATTATTTATCCACGTTTTATCAATGTTTTTGTGTTTACATATATTATTTTTATTCTAGAGCTATATTTTATTTTATCTTGCGCGGCTTGTCCGTTTTTGGACCTTGGACCCCTAATTCCATTCCATTCTCCAATACTGCTGAAGGAAGGCCCTTATAAATAACACAAGTCAGCTTTATTTGCCTCACCGTCACTTCATCGCAAATTTTACTGCGAGTCTCATCCTCCACCTGGTATGTCCTCCACCTGGACATTCTCAACACTGGTATGCCCTCAGAAGCACGGATCATTCCATGTCAAACCTCACAGGCCACAATCCGACCACCTGTTACTTTCTTCTAATTTATTTCCACTATATGGACAAAAGTATTTGGACACTGCATGTTTTTCAGAAAAAGTGCTACATTATTCTATTTACTATCCTCTTGTTGCTCGTATTACAGCTGCAACACGTCGAGGTTTACTTTCCACAAGTTATCTGTAAGTCTGGGCAGAAATAGCTCGCCATGCCTCTTGCAATGCTACGAGAAGAGATAGTTTAGAATACGGTGTCGTACACGCCACTCCAGTTTGTCTCACAAGTGCTGTGCTCGATCGGATACGAATCGGGGCAATGAACAGGGCAAATTAGCAAATTTACCTCATTTTCAAGAAACGAGTCCAACACGCGTTTTGCAATATGACACGGAGCTCGATCTTGTCGGAAGAAACAATCATCATCGACGTAGAAACGCTATAATGTAGGCCAGGGCTCGAAATACCCGGGTGCACAGATGCACTGTGCACATCAAAATAAAATTGTGCACCTAATTTTTTCTTGCTAGGTGCACACAGTGCACCTAACGTTAAAAAAGGGGGAGGGGGAACGTGTTTTATGTAATTTTGATACTTGAACAAAATATTAGTATCGACCTCTCTCGCTCTAAAGAAACGTAATTAAAATTCCTAAATACACACAAAGCGAAAACAAAATTGTCTTTGCCGTAATGGGTGTATACAGGAGGAAGGTTTACTTGTGTCACTGCCATCAGAACTTCCCGATGATCGAAACATTTCCAGATGGCTCTGTTAAAGCGACTGTCGCGACAGCCGTTTGCCGTAGAATTTCGATATGTTAAAATATTTTTGATTTAATATCTACTACGAACCTATATAAACATACCCAACTAATACAGTAGTTTACATTACATTAATAATCTTATAGTACGTTTTTTTTTAAATGTGCATTTAGCATATAACCTGTGCACCTAATTTAAAAACTTAGGTGCACAGTGTGCACCTGTATTGAAAAATCTATTTCGAGGCCTGGTGTAGGCAAGGCAGAATTATCCAGAACGTCGAGGTACCAGTGTTCATGATACCAGGTAAATAAAGTATTGGACCTAGTCCAACCAGAAAAAACAACCCACCACAGAGATGAATCCTCCTCCGAATATCTGCAGTGTCAAAATACTTTTCTCCATGTAGTGCATAGTAAATTTTAGAATTGATTAGCTTCGAACTTGCCAATAACTTTTTATGTGTACTAATTTTAAGTTTTTAAAAATTGTGCAATATTTCATGATTTTATACTTATTAAATGCCTTTTATATCGACCAATTGTCCAACCATACTGAATAAAAGATTGTTATACAGAAAACTTTAAAATCTTTCTGATGACCTCTTCAATACCAGGGTCATTCAATTTGACCTTCGACCTACAATTAAGAAAAATTCGTGTATTTTTAAATTTTTCTAAAAATTTCCTGTTTTTAATATCATTTATAGTATTATGCAATAGTATATCATCAGAAAGGCAATAATTTTTTTTCAATTAAATAAGCACTCCTTTATGTTGATAGCACAAACAGGTCAAAATAATAAAAGTGTTTTAGGGTACTGGATACGTGCTTTTTACTTCTAATATTTTTTAACTTTGAACCCATACGTGTCCTATGAAACTTTCAGAAAGAAAGAAAACTATTAATACTTTAACATATATTTTTTTTAATAAATAAAAATAAATTTTTTTGTAAACATAGGTCAAATTGATTAACCTTGAAATTGAAAAATAACTTTAAAGTCATACGATACGTTATTAGAAAGGTACATTTTTCTGCATTAAGCTTTCTTTCAGTATGATTGGAAAATTGATGCGTTGACGTTGAAAAGAAAGTAAGTGTCAAAAACAAAATTTTATAGGACAAACAAATTTATCTTTTTACTTACCATCTTCTTAGATCTCGGATTAGTAACCGGAGGGTTTAAGTTTCGGGACTTGTTTCCCACTAACGACCATTGTGCACGTGGGGCTGGTGGGGCCTCAAATGTCCTGACGTTGACATACGGAAGTTTGGAGAGTGGTGTGACAGTTCATGTATTGACCTCGTAATCTGAGAGTAGTTCAAAATAACTAGGTGTCCTCGGATCTTTCCATTCAGGATGGATTCCGGACCGTCGCAAGTTGCCCTTTCTGTTTGATAACTCCTCGCCTCTTTGAACCACCATCAGATCACGAGTTAATATACCTGAGCTGGCACAATACTCTCCAAACTTCCACGAGCACCAGCCCCCACGTACACTTCGTAGGTCTTCGGTTGGATTGAATTTAAAACTCGCAACCTCCGGTTCCAAATCCGTAATTACAAACTAGGATACTGCTACATCTATGCAGCAGTTAAACGATATATAAAAATTAGCTTAGTCTCCAAGACTTTACCTCACCAAAGAGCTGTCACGTATAAGTAGGTTGGTTGCTAGCGAATTAATGTCGCACTGTAGCAACATAATGGGCTATTGCAACGCTTCTGAATCAATCCCGAAGGGACAGTTTCAAGGATCCACATCCTTTTGAATAATCATGGTAAGATGGTGCACCTTAAATCTATCGTGACCGAAAGTCCTCACGTTGGGTTGGTGTGAAAGTGATGAGAGATCGGTGCCTGCTAAGGTGTAGGCTCGTCACCTGACCGTGGTTCAAAATTTACCTGTTGTCCAAGGATCTTTCCCTTAGGGGATTGATTCTGGACCGTCGTCAATATCCTACCCGTTGTGTTGCTCTAGTACGACGTTATTTAAAGATTACCAAATTACCAGTCCCAATTACACGTGGGAAGAGATAACCTTACATCCATATTCCTGTTATTTATTTCCAAGCATAAAATCTTCGTTGGTATATTGGCAATCAATGCCTCAGTAGTGGCTCAAGTGAACGATTCGGAGTCGATCTCAGTTATTGCATCGCCTCGGAGATTACCGAATGTTTCTGATGAGCCATCTTTTCCCCGGTCTATTTGTTAATTTTGAAATGTGAGTGATGGCGGGAAATGTTGGGTAATAGCTGAGAACTGCTTTTCGAGATTCTCGTCTAATTACTGCATTTATAATTTCCGGCAGATGATGCGACCCGGATATTGTTTCCGTTTCGCTTGGATTGGAAGTTTGGTATCTCGCACGCCAAGATAGGATTGGTACGGGGAAAGCACGACAGGCAACGTATTTTTCAGCTCTCAGGTTTATTACTCTAACATATATTCTGTTGGAATAGATTCGTTGATAGAATAGTTGCTCGTTGATGTCGAGGATGGAGGTCCAGTGAAGACTAATCAGGGAATTCATTGGATTTCGTTGTGCAATGGTATGTTAATGCATATCCAACTTAGGCCAGAAACATGAATGTGCAAATTTTCACTTTTGAGTTTATCAGCGGGTTAGATCACTTATTCTGATATCTAAGTTTAGCCAGAAACATGCATGTGTATTTCTATTGAAACACATTGTTCTTGCCATGTACGGTGATGAATTATTAAACAGATGAATAATAAGGATACAGTAAAAACTTCCAACGTCATTTCACAAATATTTGAAATTTGCACTTTCTGGCTTTAAGGGGTACGATATAACCCGAATTATTCGGTAAACATTTCAATAAAAATAGACAACATAAAATAAGAAGCTTTTCTTCATGATGTAGTCCTTTTGCTTTTCAAACGTTCTTCTCTATCGTCGCATTTCAAACGTTCTTCTCTGTCGTTGCTTTTAAAACGTTTCTTCGTTCTATCGTCTCTCATGTTTTGTTACATTCTTAATACTCCTGGTGGTCGTTATTAGCAAAACTGACCAGATCTGGATGTACGAGGTACCTCGTCAATTAAAAAAAACTGATTAGATCTTGATGGTGTCATAAAAAAATCGGCAATGCCTCCTCATCATGAAAAAGCTTGTAGACCAAATTTAACCAATTATGCTAGTGTTGAGATACCTGGTTATTAGCAAAACTGACCAAATCTTAGTAGATGAGGTATCGTCATAAAAATAAAACTAACCTAGTCTTGATATCTTCATAAAAATCGGCAATATCTCGTCATCAACATAATATTTTGATCAAATTTAATACATTTTGGTAATGACGAGATACTTATGACTTGGGACACATCATGTAATGAGATAACAGTTTAATTAATTACTTTACATTCTCAGATAATTATTTTTCTCGGAAAGAAACAATGTCAACCCAAAATCAAAACTGGCATATTTCATGATATAAAACTATATTAATATTAATCCAGACCTTTCATTCATTCATATACAAATATCCATCAAGTGATTAATGAAACACTACAAAAGTTTTACAAGGGTGTTTTCTATATAAAATTTTACAATTACAATAAACATTATGTTAGACGAATGAAACTCATTTGCCCATCTCTGCATTATTTGGGCACTTTCTAGTAGGAAGACTGTGTAAGTGTGTGTTTTATGATATACCACTGTGATCAAAGAGTATCCGGAATGCTTCCTTTAAAATACATATATACATATATAGTAGATACCTGCAAACTTTTATAAAAAATTTTTACGACCGATAAATATGTGGCAACAATCAGGGATTTATTTAATTTCATCGTCTGAAAATAAATTTGTTTTTAAGAAGAGAAGAATATTCCCTTCGTTGAGTTTCCGAAATGTCAAATGTAATTGAGTTAAAGAATTACATTAAACATAAATTTTGTTTTCGCAAAGGAATTTCTGCTACAAACAAATTTGAAAGGTTGCCAAAGTCTTTTACAGACGACTGTTTATCAAAAACAACACTATTTGATTGGTATAAAAAGTTTACAGAAGGTAGAGAATCCGCCGTAGATGATACGCGATCTGATAGACTAAACTACTTCGACTAATGATCAACATGTCAATCAGGCCAGAGGATTGGTGCTCAGTGATCGTCGTTTAACAATAAGAGCCATTATGGAACAAGTTCCTATATCATTTTGTCGAAAACGACCTGAATTGTGGCGAGATAACTCAAGGGTTTTCCATCACGGTAATCTGAGACCGATGAGATCATATGTATATGCGCCTTCTCATAATGCCATAGTTATTCGTGATTTTCGAATTTAACAAATACTGTTCCACAAGCTCCGCATTCATCTGATATGTCACAGTTACTTTATTATTTCCACGGGTGAAAATCCTTCTTCGTGGTCACCGTTTTGAGTCCATTGATGCAATAAAACCAAATTCGATGTGTACCTTGAAGGGGTTTTCACAAAAAAGACTTCAAGGTAAGGATGCGACATCAATGTTGATGTTTTCAAAACATCGATGTTTTTTTTTAAACATCGATGTATTGGAGTCGATGTTTTTGTAACATCGATGTTTATACTTGTCGATGTTTTTTTTTTAATTAAAAAAGTACAGTTTTAAAAATTTAAAAAAAACCTTGTAGCATAATTTTTATAATCAAAAAATTGAACATACTTTTAGACCCAAATGGCCAAGGGTAAAGGGTCTGAAAAGTAGGGATGCGACATCGATGTCGATGTTTTCAAAACATTGATGTTTTAGAAAAAACATCGATGTATTGGATCCGATGTCGCATCACAAGTTGCTAAACCAGTACTAAGAAATGGAGCAAAAAGTTTAAGTACACTGAATTTTAAAAACATCAATGGTTTTGGGGCGATGTATTATCAACATCGATGTTTTAATTTTGAACATCGATGTTTTGCTGTCGATGTTGCATCATTAGTTGCTCAACCATTTTTTAGAAATGTGGGGAAAAGTTTAAATACACTGAATTTTAAAAACATCGATGTTTTGCTGTCGATGTTGCATCCCTAATTGGAACCATACATAAAGATAATTTTAAGCCTTTGCGCAATTAATCTGCCATTGCCCAAGAGCTTTTTTTTTGCTTGACTCATTGACTTTGTGTAATTAATTTTTTTTTTACACTGGGATAAGAAAGAAGTGGGTATAAACCACAGGAACCGGTCCCGACACACAACGTCTGTTGCCGAAGCTAACAGTTCATGCCCTAGCTAATAGTTCATGACACTTCCAGTAGACAACGACATCCTAAGGTAAAGACGGTAACCGTACGGTAATACAAGAGCATCTCATATTAAGCAACTCATATTCGGTCATTTCCCCCTATCAAGCATGCTGTTCGGTGACCGAACCGAAATGTAGTTTTCGACAAGATTATCTTATCTCTAGGGCAACTTTTTGGTTGCAGTTAAAATGGGAAAAGTTGCATTTATCATTTCCTAAAGTTGCATTTAATGGAAATAAAGTTGCATTTATTTTTGATACACTAAATTCTAAAATAAATTATTCACAAAAAATTAAAAATATTCAAAATATATTGACAATTTTAGTCGTGTACAACAGTATTATAATACATACTGAAATACAGAAGAACGTTGAATGGCCGATCCTTGGCCAGTAATTTCTTTAACATTGAAAACCTGAGCCAGCCACAGTCATATAATATGCTGTATCGGATAGTAGAAGCACTAAATCCTTTCGCTCAACATTCAGAGATTTTAAAATGTCATCTACTAGGCGAACAACATATTGATAATCGACGCTCACCTCCACAAACTCGACAGTCGATTACCAAGTTTCTCTGGATTATCAAGAGTGCCAACCAAAATGTTAAAGTACTTTTTGCAATTTATTTCACAATTTTTTTTCGTCTTAGGATGAACAAACACCTTCTTACCATAAACTAGTTCAATCCGCAATACTTCGGCGTTCGCAAGATCAGACACACGTGATCGAAGGGTTGATTCAGAGAACAAAAAATGAAATAGTAATTTGATATTAATTCATTTTAAGCTATATTTTGAAAAGTTGCAGGTGGTTGCATTTATGCAACAAGTTGCATTTATGTTGCGGTTGTAACTCACTTACAATATACCCCATGTAGGATAAATTTTGGTTTTAGTACTTAACATGCAGCGTAGAACGCGTGAAAAAAAGTTGCATTTGTTGCAAAAAGTTGCTTTACTGATTATACAATTTTGTAAGCGTGAAAATGTGTGCAAACTTTATTGTGTAAGTACAACCGAGGAAATATCACGGACAGAAAAATCTGAGAACAAGTATATTAGGAAGGCAATATTATCCCCAAGAGGTAATTGAAATGTTCGTGCTAATTATTTCAACAATGCAACTTCCTTTTATAAATTCGCTGTTAAACAGTTAGACGAGCACAGTATATATCCATTGTTTACACAAAAATATACTGTTGAGATTTTTCCATTGTTGGATGGCATTGTTTTTATTTCAACACACCACATAAAATTTAAAAATCATAACTTGTATTTTTTCTGTGGAAGAGCGAATTCAAATTTCTTCCTGCGATTTTATACGTTTTGCGAATTTTGATAATTTAATAAACAAAAAGCGACTAAAGACGTTCTTAATTTGATAATGGCAAAGAAAGACAACTTCTTGAAGCCCTTAAAGACCAAAATCGTCAAGATGGGACATTGGCTCCGTGTTAGAATGTAAGTACCTAAACTCTTACAATTCATACTGAGTGTTTCCATCTTCAGTAGGGGTTTAAAATATAATTATTTTTTAAATATACGTCCGGTCCACTACCTCCTATACTCAGACCGAATAAAAATATGTTTTTAGAAAAAAATTAAAGATATTTTTCCATTTTGTTAATCAGATTGTATGTAATTACACAAATTCTCAAATAAAACGACAAATGTGAGAATAATTATAAAAATTAGATATATTTGCCATTCATCCAATCGACTATTAAATGTTTCGAAGCATAGATTTGTACTGTAAAAGTCAATCTGAATCTCTAAAGCATAATCTTAAGCAATCTGTGGTGCTCAGTTGCATGGTAATTTTCCTTTCAATATTCTATGCATGTCAACATTCAAAAATAAATGTTTTATTTTATAAGCTACAATGACACCTAAATATAGCTGTAATAGTGAACACATCTGAAATTTTGTATCAATTACTAATAAGTGGAATACAACTCAAGTTTGTAAAAAACACGTTTCTTTTCACTCACAGATTTGTCTTTTTCGTTTAGATGCAAACCAGGGAAACCCGGAGACCCAGAGAGACAGGGTTTGTTGAAAGATTTGAACGATGATCTTTCGACCGTTGAGCCTTACATAAATGTCGCCTCCGAGCCCGAGCTTCCTTTGCTCCGAGGCTATGGGGGAGGCTCATGTGACTTCCATTACGCAGTTACAATCTTGGAATTCATCAACGCATGGCTGGAGGACAGCATCCGGCAATCGTGGATTGAGCCACACTACGATGTGTACGAGGTATTAGAGCCAACCATCGTGGCCGATACCTACAATGACATCGAATTAAAACGATCAGAATCCTGGGGATCTCTCTAGATGGACTAGTCATTTGAAGAGAGTATCCACTATTGAAATCCAGACACTTGAATACTACTCCCGATTACGACTCCTGAATATGACTGACGAATATGACTACCGAATATGACTACCGAATATGATTCACGAATATGACTCCCAAATATGACTCACGAATGTGGCGATTCACGACTATACTAACTATTTGAGATGGACAGATGAATCCATAGTTTCTACCCATAAGGCTTTTGAGAGGAGCTTTAGCTGAGGAAGCTCCTGACAAAAGTCTTATGGGTCTCTTTTTTTTAGACTGACTGTCAAATCCATAGTTTCTACCCATAAGGCTTTTGAAAGGAGCTTTAGCTGAGGAAGCTCCTGACAAAAGTCTTATGGGTCTCTTTTATTTTTTTTAGACTGATCGTTAAATCCATAGTTTCTACCCATAAGGCTTTTGAAAGGAGCTTTAGCTGAGGAAGCTCCTGACAAAAGTCTTATGGGTATCTTTTTTTTTTAGACTGATCGTTAAATCCATACTTTCTACCCATAAGGCTTTTGAAAGGAGCTTTAGCTGAGGAAGCTCCTGACAAAAGTCTTATGGGTATCTTTTTTTTTAGACTGATCGTTAAATCCATACTTTCTACCCATAAGACTTTTGAAAGGAGCTTTAGCTGAGGAAGCTCCTGACAAAAGTCTTATGGGTCTTTTTTTTGGCTACAGTTCTAAAACTAAGATTGAAATAAGCACATCTGAATTTTCACTGTACCATAGAACCTAAACATTCCATAGATTTATATTTGATTTCGTTATTCACAACAATAAATTTTTGGCTTACTCACCATCATGTCGTTTGTTTCAATTTATATAATGAGCTACGTTTTCCATCATTTGCGATTTAATTTTAAGGTTTGAAAAGTGGTACCTGTTAGCTTAATTCAAATACGATCCACTTAAATACTATCCTTTAATGTTATCCACACAGCGTTGCCTGTGACAGTTCTTTCCATGGGGTCATGTGTGACCACTGACGCTCGTCAATCCCCGGTGATTTCTACGTATTCCCATTTAGTTTGCTTCGCAAACGAACTTCACAGGCAACGCCGTGATGGCTTCGAAACGGCTATTATCAACAACGTTAACCAAAACACGCTAGAATCGACAAACTTGGCATGCTTCCAAAAGCATTAGGACAAAAACGATTGTGATACCAGTGGTCAAAAATAGCAAAATCCCCTCCTTCATTCGAGGTAATATGACATCACATTCCGGAAAGTGGTAATGGTAATGGTAATTTTAGTTAACGTAGTTTTAGTAACTATAGCAACACAACGGGCTATTGACGACGGTCCGGGATCAGTCCCTTAAGGGAAAGACCCAAGACAACGCCTCGTAATTTTGAACCAAGGTCAGATGACGAAACGACACCTGAGCTGGCATTCCACTCTCCAAACTTCCACATCAACCCAACGTGAGGACTTTCGGCCACGACAGATTTAAGGTGCACCAGCCGCCTCTACACCATACGCTTACAAACATCCATGCACGGACCCGAATTCTAACCAGGAATCTTCCGATTTAGAGGCTAACACCTTAACCACTATACCCAAGACGACGGTTCGGGATCAATCCACTAAGGGAAAGATTCAGGGGCAACATCACATGACGATCAGTTGAATTTAAAGCCGTGGCTAGTAGTCTCAAACCACTTAGGTAATATAAACTACTAGCCACTGCGTGGCTAGCCCGGCGTTGCCCGTGCCCGTGTAGTAGTATTCTGGTGTAAAATTTTCCGCAGTTTTCAAATCCGTTGAAATTTTTTATCTATCTTAAACGAATCCGCTTTTACGAAAAAAGAACTAAACAATGCCTGTCAAGATGTTTTTATTTTTTTATTTTTTTAAATCGAAGAGGAAAGAAACGGACGTATAAATTACGGAGTACCTTGCAGAAAACTGCGAACCTCTACATCAGAATTAAAAGAAAGTTTATGATTTTAAACTGTAAATGAGAGAAGAAAGTTAAAGCAAGCGACAAATGTACTTTGAAAAAGGTGAATAATTGAGAGAGAAGATAGAATTTAATAATTGATACAATTAGGAGTCCAATTCACGTTCCAAAGGGGGTGGGGACATCGAGGAGGGAAAAGCAATCAGTACCGAAAAGAAGTGGCGAAATGCATGAGCTGTGGTGATGAATAGGGATGCGACATCGTTGTCGATGTTGTCTAAACATCGATGTTTTTTTTAAAACATCGATGTATTGGAGTCGATGTTTTTGTAGCATCGATGTTTATACTTGTCGATGTTTTTATGTTGTCGATGTTTCATTTTTAAATGAAAAAAGTACCATTATAAAAATTTAAAAAATAAATAAGTAGCATAATTTTCATAATCAGCAAATTCAACATACTTTTAGACCAAAGTGGCCAAGTGTGAACGGTCTGAAAGTAGGGATGCAACATCGATGTCAATGTTTTCAAAATATTGATGTTTTATAAAAAAACATCGATGTATTGGAGCCGATGACGCATCACTAGTTACCAAACCAGTTTTAAGAAACGGAGAAAAAGTTTAAATACACTGAATTTCAAAAACATCGATGGTTTTGGGGCGATGTACTGTCACCATCGATGTTTTAGTTTTAAACGTCGTTGTTTTGCTGTCGATGTCGCATCACTAGTTGCTAAACCAGTTTTAAGAAATGGGGGAAAAAAGTTTAAATACATTGAATTTTAAAAACATCGATAGTTTGGGGGCAATGCGTTATCAATATCGATGTTTTAATTTTGAACATCCATGTTTTGCTGTCGATGTCATATCACTAGTTGCTAAACCAGTTGTAAGAAATGGGGGGGGGAGTTTAAATACACTGAATTTTAAAAACATCGATGTTTTTGGAACGATGTATTATCAACATCGATGTTTTAATTTTGAACATCGATGTTTTTGGAACGATGTATTATCAACATCGATGTTTTAATTTTGAACATCGATGTTTTTGGAACAATGTATTTACAACATCGATGTTTTAATTTTGAACATCGATGCTTTGCTCTCGCATTCCTACTTCAAGGCATGATTTGAGTATTATAAATGACGTTGGCATAAGTGCAATGATGTCGGAGGAGATTACTTTGAAAGAGATGTAATAAATTTTGACCAATAAATTGATACTTTTTATTTTATGACAGCATCCTAGTACTTTTTGATCACTGTAGTATATCTATGTTTATAGTATAATCACAAAGAAATTAAACTCTGTAAATGATAGAAATGTTAGCTTTAAATTTAATTAAAGGACTTTATATTCCAAAGACCAAAAGTATCTTTGTAATAGATTTAAGGAGCTATTAATGTAAATTATGATAATTTTTTTTAGGGAGTAACGTTGATTGGGCATATAGAATTATTCTCAGAGAAAGACTGAACCCCTCGTTTAATTATTATCTTACCGAGTAAACTAAGAATATTACCGATAACTCTCCTCAATACATTTTAGACATCTTTGTAGTCAGGATAAGATTAATATGGGCATTAAGTTATTCGTAAAGAGAGACTGAACCCCTCCTTTAATTGTTACCTTACCGTGTAAACTAAGAATATTACTGATAACTCTCCTCAATACATTTTAAACAGCTTTGTAGTCAGGATAAGATTAATAGGGACATATAGTTATTCTTAAAGAGAGACTGAACCCCTTCTTTAAATGTTACCTCTTACCGAGTAAACTAAGAATATTACTGATAACTCTTCTCGATACATTTTAAACAGCTTTGTAGTCAGGATAAGATTATTATTTGCGATATGTGAAACTTTTAGTATGGAATTAAATTTAATTCGGCACAACTTAAGAGTTCCATTAGCCACATGAATCCTTAAACACGCACAATTTAATAAGTATGAAATGTTCAAAAGAGCGATAGCACTGAATGAAAACAGTTAGCGAAACAAATGATAGATAAACATTTTTAATAAACAAACTCGAGACTTCTCGAAAAGCCCATTCAATTCAAATGTTATGTTCCCTAAATTGAATTTAAAATAACTCGTTTGTTTCGTGTTTTCAATAAGTGGCTCATAAAAGAACTGCGAGCACAATGGCCTCGTAAATTGAGTCTTTCGGAAGAAGCGTTCTCTCCCAAAAAGCAGTCATCCGACAAGGTTGGGTTTGTGCGATAAATTCCGGTCTTTTCTCGTGCACTGAGGACTTTGTTTCTTTTCCACATAATGTCTTTGAGACATTAATTGTTATGTGAGACCTTTGCGATGAAAAGAGCAGCTCCATTCAGCAGTTCCTTAAGGCGGAAACGAAAGACAAAAGTCGAAAGGAGACGCATTCAGCTGAAACAACCCAAAATGTGGAACGGGCTTCGAAAGCAGAGATAAATCTTAATGTAGTGAGTTTGTTTAATCTGTATTGTGTTATCTGTTTGACTTGAATACGCTTTGAATTCAGCGATTCGCACATTTGTTGCAAAAAAAAAAACAGCCGAATGGTTATTAAGTTTGTGAAATGGGTAGCTTACTGAAAGTTGTCCATTTATAAAATTGAAGGATTTCGTAATGATTACAATTTTATGGATTCGGCATTGAACAATATTGAAGAACCTAAAAAATTACCATACAAGATGCTCTTGATTTCGTGTTCTGAAACGCAATTTCGATTTACCATATTCTATCATATGAAGTTTAATCTCAACTATTATAAAAGGAAGAGTTTGTCCCTCGGTACGCAGTGTCCTCACGAATCTATGACACTTACGATAATGAAATTTGGCACACAGATAGTCCAATATTTTTTGTGATTTTTGTATCGCGCCTGAATTTTAAAATTTAATCTAGAAAATTTTTAAATTAATTTATTAGTTTTTTCACCATTCCTTCTTCTTTCCGGAATATGACAGCACCCGAATCTCGAATGAAGAATGAACGAATTTGGAGATTTTCGACAAATAACATCAGTTTTTAGAACCATGCAAAGTTTTCCGATTCTAGCGTGTTTCGATTTACGTTGTTGATAATAGCCACTACGAGGCTATCAGGCGTTACATGTGGAGTTCGTTCGGAGTTGTAAACCAAATGGGAATACGTAGCAATCACCGGGGGTTGACGAGCGTCAGCGAGCAGTGGTCACAACTGACCCCCACGAAAAGAACTGTCATAGCAAACGCCGTGCTGGCCACGCAGTGACTAGTATATTCTATATATGGTTTAAAAGGATTTTGTAATACCTTAAATGTCCTAATGGTTGTCTTGCCCAGGTATTTTGCTTTAGCGAAAACTGACCAGATCTTGATTGATGATATTTCACGGCGTCATTACAAGAAAAATGGTCAGATATTGATCTCGGCATCATCAAAAGATTGGTAAGATTGTTAAGACGAGATCTCTCGTCAAAAGCAAAATAAAATCGTTCACCTCTTGATGGACGAGGTATCTCGTTAAAACCACTTGGAGGGTTAATCGTCATGACAGTCACGAGATTTCACTAGTTGTATAAGGTTGTTTATATACCCCACACTATATACAAGTATAATCACCCCAATAACCGCATCTGTTGGTTGAAAGAATCCTACTGGTAAAGAAGGTCGAAACTTGTTAGAAGTCATGCAGTGAAGATTGTAGGTTTGCAGAAATGATATATGCGTGTAAATACCTCACATATTGAACACTTTTATGAATTTCTTTTGAAACATTTACTGCATGTCTCATAAAAACAGCTTCCTCTCTAAACCAAAGAGCAGTCGTCGTTTCAGGTACAGTTCATTTTATGTAGGGAAGGTTCTTGGGGATGACTTGATTTCATTTTATTTGTGTTGAATGATTGGAAAAGAAGTAGGTAACTGACTAGTATAGATATTTTCGGCGACACGTCAAAATAATAAATGCATTTCCAATTTGCCCTCAGTTGTGGTTATCTCGAAAATGTGTCTGATCAGTAGAAAATCGGATCATAACTTGATGGACGAGATATCTCGTCACTGGAAGAAAACGGAACACATATTGATCCCTTCATAAAAAATCGGCAATACCTTTATGACGAGATAACGCGTCGTTAACAAAATGGACGGACTATCTCGTTGAAACCATAGAGGATTAAGAGTGCTGATGTGACAAACTTCGATACATTTCTTCAAGCATGCATTATGTAAAATGGTCTATCTAAACAATAGTGCAGACTTTGCAGTTGGAGCAATTCTCGTTATAGCAAATAGTAGGTTTGTTATACACCCTAAACTCATTGATATTCCTTTCCCTTCCAGATCTGGCGCCCAAACTGAAAATGACATTCCCGGAAAAGATCATCCGGCCCGGAAGTTACGTGTCACTGGTGTGCGTGGCATCCGGAAACCCCGCCCCGCAGATCAAGTGGTACCTGGACGGCATCTGGCCGGTGTCCACGAGACCGGGGACGCTGGTCAGCACCTACCTAAGCAGAACGGGCGACGTCATCAGCTACCTGAACTTCACGTCCGTGGACGTGTCGGACGGAGGGTTGTACAACTGCGAAGCGTTCAACGAGGCCGGGAGTGTGAAGCATTCCAAGAGGCTCAACGTCTTCGGGCCACTCTTCATTAGGCCTTTGAGCAACTTGACTGCACTTGCCGACTCTAAGTTCAGCATCGACTGTCCTTTTGGAGGATTTCCGTTTGACACCATATCCTGGAAGAGGGGTGAGTGATCGTTATACCCTGTTCCCTAGTGCACCTCTCGTTGCCAGGTACCCTAGTTACAGGTCGGGATCACTTTCCTATAACAATGATTCGGCACTGTTCTTCGGGAATGTATGTTGGACGATGAACTCAGTTTTGCCCTAATGTATCACGCGAAACCTTTTGATGTATTGCGCTTCTTGTTCGGTGGCTGGGATTCGGAAAAATTAACTTGGTTAATATGTTCCATTGTCGTGGATATATTTGGTTGTTTTTGAGATTTATGGCTCAAGGAACATATTAAGTTAATGCCGAGGAAATAATGTCGCGAACGGGTAAAGAAAAATGGTTCTAGGAACGGAGTAAAATGAAAGCAGAGGAAGATATCTCGTTAACGAAAGGACAGTAAACCCCATGTGCAAATAAAAGATCACTAAGTTCCTCAGATCCGTGAAGCCCAAACACTCCTTAAAGGGATGTTACATTACCCTGCTGTAAAAATAAACTACTGTATCAATATTACTTTAAGGTAGATTAAAGTTGAATGTCCTCCCACGGGCGCCTACATAACTGATCCGGACGTGATTTGAATATGCACGCTTTCATACTAATCTAAAAACGTTGTGTGAAGCTCCTGATGGCACGTGCACGCGTGAGGCAGTAATTAATACGCGTAATGTAGCATTTAATTAAAAAGCATGGCAAGGAACCATACCATATATTCATGATTGATTTTATTCCTTGTTTTTTATAACAAAGAAAGCATGCATATAATTATGAATTAATGGTAATAAAATATGAATTTTCATGGCAAAAAGAGATTGACAATTTCAGATTAACTACAAAAATTATCGTGCTTTTTTACTGTTTCATTTCATGGCTTAGTGATCTGAAAGGGGAAAATATACTATAAGTTTGAACCGATGAGTCCAAGCTTGCCTGATTGAATAATCTGGGAAATAAAATTCGTATTTTAAGTGTATTTTTATTTTAAAGTTGGTAAAAAATCGTTATTTATCGTATTTATTAGGCTCTGTTTTGCTCTGCAATTTACACAACAAATACCGTTTATCCTCCCAAGTGGTTTAGGGGAGACATCGCATCCATCAAGATCTGACCAATTTGGTTGGAGACGAGGTATAGCGTCATGAAGAAATTTTATGATAGGATGGAATCAATCTTATTTTAACGTACAGATATAGCGTTTATAAAATACATTACAATATACCTCGCCTAAATAACCACGTCATAATTATTTTATGAAATTTTAGTTAAACTAACATTATCAGTCGAGTGGGTATTAAACACTACACTAAATTAACAAAATATAGTACTGTATATAGCGGAGCCGCGGTAGCTCAGTCAGTAGAGCGTCGGGCTTGCATCAGAAGGGTTGTGGGTTCTGTCCTCGGCGGAGCCTACAATTCTGATGCTTGCGAGATCGGCGCTTCGACCTGGCTAAAGACCGTCGTGTTCACTAATGGTGACTGGGGCACGTTAAATAGGTCGTGGTCACAAAGACCCCCATGAACCCATACCAAATCAATACCTCTGGGGGTACCTGATCAGGGGGTTATCGGCCTCTGATTGGGATCTAAATTGCGATATGTGTGAGTGAATGGATGTATGAAAGAGGCCATCCTATAAAACGGATGTGTCATGTATGTCTAGCAAAGAAGGTATTCCTCGCAATGGGGCTCAATAACATGGAAGGCGCACCCCCTCGCCTCTTGCCGTTTTTGACGCGCCTGGCACTCATCCGGTCTGTCAGTGTAGGCATAAGAAAAAACAACTGTATATAGCAGTGCGAAGAATTTTAGGTCACCGAAGTTGTGCAACTGTGGGTTTAATGAGGCCTCGTGTTGTATCAAATGATCGTAGAGCAACAAACAACCCTAATCCGAATCATTCTTTGCAAATTTTATTACTCACTGGTATTTTTAAATCAGTTTGAACCGCGTTAATCAACCTAAAATTTGTTTTGCTCGACGTTTCCTGGAAAAAATAACATTCCAAACCAAAGAAAACATTCAAGCCCCGTTGATTTATTCACTCAGCGTATCCACTTCTTAGTAGTCGTCTTCGTCTCCACCGTAAGACTTCTATCCTAGCGATTAGTGTTTGTGAAAAGTGGACATTTCGATCTTCTGAAAACGGGGGAAGCTTTAAGCGTTTCCGTCTAGACTTAGAAACTTTTTTCATTCCAAAATGGACTTGTGAACCGCTTTCTCAGTAAGCAGGCTTAAGGAGATTAAAGTCATGAGAGGTCGTGAGAAAGGCTTTGTCGGGACACAAGGCGATGGTTCTTTTGAAAGCCAAATGGTATTGCTTTTCTGTAGTTTTTATCCTTCTCAAATCTGACTTTGCTTGAACAAACAGACAGCGAAGTGGTAAGTGCAGATAATCGGATGCAATAAGGAAAAGACACCGGATGCTTTTTTTGTAAATGTCTGAAATAATGCTGGTCTTTTGAAATGTCTGATAAATGCGGTGATGCTTTTAATGCTTTTCACAGATAAAGGGTGTTTGTACGGCTTCTTTTTCAGTGATTCAGGTAGGAATCAGTGCTGTGGAAGTAATTCCTAATCTTCCAGACGCTTACACTTATTTTTTAAAAGCTCCCTTCCCTTTTATGCATTAAATCTACGGAAGTCGGGAAAATCGGCATTTGAGTTGCATGATTTCGAGCTAGTCTATTTGTTAAATTATGGGCAGGTTGGACGTAAATAATGGGTTCTAACAATTAGCGTCTAGAGTGGTTCCTTGTTTCGAGTTCGATACGGTAAAGAGTAGTTATTACGAGTTGAAGAAAAAAATAATTATCTGGTGACTGATTTTATACATTATTTTCGACAACCCTTTCCCCAAGCAAGCTAAAATACCTTTATACAAATGAACTTCCCCGGGGTCATGTGTCTTCTCTTCTTATCCGCATTGTAGAATAAGCTTAATTTTGTTCAGTTAAACATAGTGTATTTATAGATGGTGCTTGGGATTCATGTGACAATCACTATTCTGAAAATTATTCCTAATCTTTTGGATGCTTATACTTATTCTTAACAGATCACTTAATTTTGATGTATTAAATCATTTCGGAAAATTACCATTTGAGTCGGGTGGTATTGAAATAGTCTATTCGCTAAATTATTGGCAGATTAAACGTAAATGAATGGTTCCAACAATTGGCGTCTATAATGGTTTCTTGCTCATTACGAGTTGACGAAACAAATAATTATCTGATGACGAATTCTTTACGTGATTTTGCGGCAGCCCTTTCTACAAAAAAACTAAACTACCGGTATACAGTTGGATTCCCCTGAGGTCATCTGTCTTTTCACTTGATCCGCATTGTTGAATACTTAATTTTGTTAATGTAGAAACAGAGATATATGTATTTGTTTCGTGTTAATTCTATGCTTTCCCTTAGCAATGCCTATGGGCTAAGTTCAACGTCAAAACTATGTTTCCCCTACTGCACATAAAATTTAACCATGTATGAAAGAGGAGTTAGAGTATTCAGTAAAAGATATCCACTATATCCCCTGGTTTTAAAATATGCATATGTAATTTGAGATGAGTTTTTCAGTAGTAATCTTATTTACTCGGACGTTATGATGTTTACATGTTTAAATTATTAAGATCACTTTTTGAATGTAAAATGCTACACAATCCTTATAATTTGGCGAACTTTTATGTACATAATACTATACATTTTTGATAAAGCTACAAAAACTCGTATATGTTTCAATCATATAATTGTTTTGCAATCTGGAAAATATAGTTTTATCTCATGACTATTTTAAAAAAATGAATAAGTAAGTTTATTCTACTGAAATCAAAATATAAAGAATATGCATACTTAAAAACTTTATTTAGAAGTTCGTCGAGTTTTACTTTTATGAATTAGTTATTTTCCAAAACAATCAAACAAAATAATGTTTGCTAAAAAATAAATTTTCGGAAAATAAAAATTAAAACGTTTTTTTTTTCTATAGAACTTTCCGAGTTCACAAGCACATTATTCATAACTGTAAAGTACGTTTAAAGTATATCCATGTCTTGTAAAATGGTGTTAGTTTTACTTTAAACTTGGAAAATAAGTGTAGAAACAGAGATATGTAAATTACTCCCAATTGAAATACGTTAGTCATAAGAAAAGAGACAACAACGTTAATAGTCTTATTAAGAACGATTGTTAAATCGCTTTTTAAACGGTCATTTGTTTTAAGAAACTTTAAAGGATTACTTATGCGACGTCAGACGTTTTCGAAGTGACTTCAGGGGAAAAGGAACCAAAACTTAAAAACATTTTTCAGAACCCACCATTTCGCATTAAGGAAAAAAAAGATTTTCCGTTCCTGCTAAAAAGCTGTTAAAACAGAGAAGTAGAAATAAAATGGGGAAGGAGACTCAGGTGTTTTGGGTTTTGTCATTTTTTCCCCTTTCTTGGAACACGTTAAAGAAATAAATTTTCAGCGAACAAATTGGAAATAATTCCTTCCGTTCTTAAGACTTTGGAAGCTTGAAAAGAAAAGTTCCTCACAGATGTCTGTGTCATATCTGGTTTACCTTGTAATGGGAAATATAATGCTACTGTCAGTTAACGGAACTTTTATCTTGGGTTCTACTTTATTTCTGTGTCTGTTTAAGCCATTTTAAATGAATCTTCTTCAGTCCTGATATGAGAATTTATTTTATTTCCGGTTGTAATAGCTCCAGAAGTAACCAAACTTGATTTTTTAAAGAATATATTTTTAATGGAAATGTTTGTCAATGGTGACTTGTTTACGCGCAAAAAAAACCTTTTGCTGTTCAGTTTTGGTAGACAATTTAAACAGCGACATTTTTAATCCGTACAAATTGATTTAAGAAAAAGGTCGAAATTGTGAAGGATGTAATGTTGACGATAGTGTCTTAAAATGTGGCATGGTCGCAATTTTATAGTAGTCTGTTCGGAAGACGTATTCGGGATTGTTGCGACTCATCGGGTTTTACTACTGTTTGAGTTATATGCGAGTTAAGGGTTAGTAATCCGTTGCTCTTTCAACGCGGATCTGGATTGGAATAACAGGGTTCCCACTCTATTTCAGAAATAAAATCCCCTGTCTTTTTCTGGTTTTCCAGACAAATTTTTACAAAATTTCAGGTCACACTTAAGCAATTCACGACATTTTAAAGGTGAAATACCAAGAAATAATTTAGCATTCAATAGCCAATAATAGAAACCAATTTAAGAATTGTACATAGTAAAAATTAATACACAAAGCACGAGTAATTTTGCATTAAAATAACTTATTCAAATAATACAACATATTTGAATACAAAATCAATTTGTGGATTAATGTGGATTTGTGGATTATCATATCGATATATGATGGCAGTTGCTCAGCCATATGATGATACAATAGGGACTCTGGGTTCTTCCTCGAAAACCTATTTTACTGAATTTAAAAATATATCTTTAAACAGGCATAACTTTTTTTTCTAAATGAAATGGTTATTTAATAGTGAGAAACCTCTTATTGAAGTTTTCGATTTGGTAATGAAAGAAGCATTCATTATGAAATTTCAAAGTAATATTTCTAGACATTGCTGTTTCAGCGATCACTTTACCGTCGCATGGGTTTACATCTTTATGTTTCGCATCAGTTCCTCAAATGCAGTGGTTTCCAATCTGTGGTACATGTGCCCCTGAGGGTACGTGGTGTACCGGTTAAGGGTACGCTAAAATTCTATTGGTAATAGCGGGAAAAATCAGAAAAAGGAGTTTAAATAAAAACACAAATATTGGTTATAGAGTTTTGATTTACAAAGAAATACGTAAAAGTCGTCGCTAGATCTTCTCACTACCAGTCATATCGCTCGATTTCAAATGTGTCCCCTACCTTTCGCCAAAGCTGCCACTATGATTGAATGCGGTCAGCCAGTCTTATGATGTATGTTCCGATTGTCGCTGTTGGTCAGGGGTGGTGTTTTTTGCAAAACGATCTATGTACTTCGTCCTGCTTCTTCGATCATCAAATGAATTTGTGGGTACAAAAAATGTGAAATTTTTTTTAATCCTCCTCTTTTTACTTTTTTACGTATGAAACTATATTTCAAACGAAGATGATGGGAAATTTAAGTAACGCCAAAATTAAAATCAGCTGAAAATTTTAAAGTAAAAAATATAAGCCTACTAGCCACTGCGTGACTAGCACGGGGTTGCCCGTGCTGTACTTTGTGGGGTTAGGTGTGTCTATTGGGAGCGTTTGTAAACCACCGGTGTTTGCTACACATTCCCATTTGGTTTGCTCCGCAAACCAACACCACGGACAACGGCGTGATGGCCTCGTTATTGTGAAATTGGAATTGCGAAGAGAGTGAATGGGTGTGACGTCACAATTACTTGGAGGGTGGGGTGCCAGCTGAGGTGTTATATTATGATACGACCGTGGTTGTTCACGTATATTTCCCTTATTGGATTTAACTACGACCCTAGTTAATAGGTAGTTGTAGTGCTTGAGAACGTTAATTAAAAATTACCCAATTTTCTCGGATACTTTCCTTAGGCGATTGATCCCGGACCGTAGTCAAAAGCCCGTTGAGTTGCTATTGTACGACGTTAATTAAAAATTGCCTCGGATCTTTTACTTAGGGATTGATACCGGACCGTTGTAAATAGCACGTTGAGTTGCTATAGTACGACGATAATAAAAAATTACCTCGGATGTCTCAATTAGGGAATTGATACCAGACCCTCGTTAATAGGCAATTGTGTTGCTTTTGTGTGATGTTAATTAAAAATTACAAATTTCTATATCAGAAGTGATGATTGGTACTTAACGAATGAATACGTTTAAACATGCAGCATGTCGAGTCACGATGGTGGCTTCAATAATATTTCGCATGAGTTTCTTGACAGAGTGTTGTGCCATTGCACAGTGAAGGTGGATTGATATTTGTGAGACGCATAATCGGTGCTCCAATATGTGCGAGAGTAGTCCAGATGGTTCAATATATTAAAAAACTGTGTCGTGTGTTTTAAGGCCTCATTTGTGTGACGCGTAATGTGTATAGATTTGTAAATTGAAAAACTACGGGGCAATTCTCGCAATAGTTGCTTTTTGATGGCATTGACATGTTTATTTAATTGGGAAAGATTTGCCCTTTGGCACATCCCTGTATGATGAGTGGTTTGCTACTACAGCAATATATCGATGAACCACAGGGGTTGTAACCTTTTGGCATAGGGGCACAGGTGTTTGCACAACTGTTTGGCTTGTTTGCATAATCATAAAATGACGGAATGAACGGCAAAGAAAAGAGCAATATGAGTGATTGATTGCCCAACTTGAAGGCATCCCACTGAATGGCAGCGCTCATTATGTGCTATTTGTGTTGTGGAAGTGACAGAAACACGTCCGTATTGAAAACTAATCCTACAAAAATTGCAAACACTTTTTATAGCACTTACATGCAACTCCTCTAATCCTTGACAGTGCTGGCTTCTTATACGACTGCCTTTTTATATTTGTCGGCACGAAACTGTGATTGGCTGTAACATAACACATTTGCATAGTTCCATCTAACTCTGCAGCAAATTGCAAGTTTAGATTAGCTTACAGAAATTAACATATTCCACAATGTCCTTAACTTTTGGCAGCGAGTGTAGACAATTATAAAATAAAGTACTACGTGTGTTGTATGTTCGGCATGTCCTGACGAATCTATAGTACTTCCAATAATTAAATTTGGCACATAAATAGTGTGAATATTTTAAAATTTTATAGTCCACCACGAATTTTAAAATTTAATCCAGAACATTTTAAAAGTAATGTAATGAGATATTTAATTATTATTGTGTTCCTCCGAATAGCAAGTCTTCAATTGGCATTGACTAAATACGTATTTACTGTGCGTATGTAGCTACCCGATTACTGGATTTCCCTTATAAAAATTTATTGCATTTTTAAAAGCATATTAACTATTAGTTTGGATTATCATAATGTATAACATAAGTATATATATTTTTGTGTTTCCTCCATTTTTGGAACTGGATCACAGTTGTGCAATACGTTGTTTGTTATTGTTTCTGTTTGAGAGTACGATAGTTTGGATTATAATTTTTAAAGCATATTAACTTTTTGTTTGGATTATTTGGATATCTTTTTCAAAAGCAGAGACCTGCTTCATCAATTTATTGTCGCTATGTATTCCAAGATTGTATCGGAGAAGGTGTGGTATATACCACTGAATCAGATTACTCAGAGTGGAACAGTATGCACATTTGAGAGATGTGTTGACAAACAGTGGAAATGGTGCAATAAAAAAACTGAAGTACACAAAAATGACTAAACTTCCAAAAAGATATAAAAACCGAAAGTAAAAGTTTATGCTTTTGTAAATTTAAACGTTGCATAAATTATTAAAAAGTATTGGTATGCTTTTCAAAAGACACCCAAACACAGAAAAAAAATAGCATTAAAGATCAACAAAATAACAGCATTTCGCAATAACATGTTTTTTTTTTTAATTTACAGCCCCCAGTATGCAAAAAAGGCAGTGATATAAGAAGCCAGCATTGGCAAAATGATGTTTAAATCCAAGACTACCTTTTTGGAACTGGATCACAGTGCAATACATTGTTTCGTGTCATAGCGGATAAAAGTAGCCTCGCGAAAAGTTAATATGCTTTAAAAATCAAAATCCAAAGTATTGTAGTGTAAAAAAGAAACAATAACAAACACATTGCACAACCGTTATTCAGTTTAAAAAATGAAGTAAGCACAATAAAAAGTTACTTGTATAAAAGATTAAAAGTCAACGCAAACTAAAAGTTAATATGCTTTAAAAATCAAAATCTTTGTATAAAGTCAGTGTTGGTCTAACTACATTAAAGCAACAACGCAGTAAAATGACGACAATGTTATGCAAACATGACTGATATTTTCGTGAGGCAAAATATAGCAGTGTAATCTAAAGGGAGAAGCCGATACTAAACAAAAGCATAAAAACAGCATTTGTTTTAGTCGTATAACAAAACATTGTGGGGCGTACGTGAAAAGAGGCCGTTATAGCAAAATGCCATAATTTTGTTATTATTTAATGCACTTTTTTGTTTGTTTCTGTGTTTGAGTGTCTTTTGGAAAGAATAGCAATATTTAATTTTGACAATTTATGCAATATAAAAATTTACAAAAGCATCACCTGTTACTTTTGGTTTTTATATCTTTTTGGAAGTTTAGCGATTTCTGTGTACTTTAGTTTTCGTACAGCAACATTTCCATCGTTCATCAACGCATCTGAATCAGATGCGTCAAATGTGCATACTGTTCCACTCTTGAGTCATCTGATTTAGTCGTATGCACAACAACAAAAATGATAAAAATTAACTATACGAAAACCAAAGTACTATACAGAAACAAACAAAAGATTGCATAAATGAAACAAACCAGAAATTGCACAAAAGATCAAAATTAAATATCGCTAAACTTTGAAAAAAATATCCGAACTAAAAGTTAATATGCTTTAAAAATCAAAATCCAAAGTATTGTAGTCTAAAAAAGAAACAATAACAAACGTATTGCACAACCGTTATCCAGTTTCAAAAATGAAGTAAGCACAATAAAAAGATACTTATATAAAAGATTAAAAGTCAACGCTAACTATAAGTTAAAAAGAAACAATAACAAACGTATTGCATAACAGTTATCCAGTTTCAAAAATAAAGTAAGCACAATAAAAAGATACTTATATAAAAGATTAAAAGTCAACGCTAACTAAAAGTTAACATGCTTTAAAGTAAGCAATACATTTTTGAAAGGATATGCAGTAATCGGGCTGCTACACGGCAACGGATACACACGCGCAGTAAATACGGATTCAATCAATACCGATTCATGACTGTTGCCATTCGGAAGAAAGATAATAATAATAGAACATCGCATTAAATTAATTTTAAAATTTTCAAGACTAAATTTTAAAAATCGGGCTGGTCTATAAAATCGCAAAAAAATTGGTACTACATGTGTGCCAAATTTCATCAGTGTGAATGCCATAAATTTGTCAGGGCACAACTTCATGACACACACACACAAAAAAAAACTTTACTTTATAATAGTAGAGATAAATGTCTTTAGGTTAATTTGATTCATGTGATTATTTAGCTAACCTATTAGTATCAACACTACCCTACAATAATTAACCGGACGTAAGCGGATTTGCATAATATCCAACTACTTGTTTGGGGGTGTTTTACGTGGTATGGCCTGATATATTTGCATGCTGTTCCTGCTCAATTGAACGCCGACGCCTACATGAACATTTTGGACAGTCAGGTTCTTCCTACGCTCTGGCAAATTTATAGAATGGACGAATGTTACTTACAGGAAGAGAACTCTTCATGTCTTGTTGCAGCCTCTGCCAAGCAGTACTATCAAGATGTGAACGTAAAACGACCTAAACGCAACAGTCCCGACCTAAACGCCATAGAATATTTGTGCGACGAGTTAGAGCGACACTAACGAACCAGGGAGCCCCGTACGAAATCTACAGCTGAGCTGGCGACATTCTTGCAACAGGAATGGACACAAATACCCATAGCTGTGTATCAAAACCTTGTTTAAAGTGTGCCTAGAAGGGTTGCTAGTGTAATTACAGAACGTGTTGGTCCATCCGCCTATTAAAGCATGTATTCTTTCTCTTATACCATCACATCTTGCTGCCCAGTCCATTATTGTAAGATAGTGTATTACGCGAGGTGGCTTTTCGAAAGACTCGAGCACATTGGCTATGATTGCGTTGGAGATTGGAGGGAGCGTCAAAAAAATTATTGCACAAGGGCGCTTCTTCCCCACAGCACTGAGTGGGTATAATGAAAATAAGGGGGTGATCGCAAATGAAAAAAGTCTAATCAAGAGATTCGGGAGAAAAAAAAGGCTGGTAAACGCTGCTGTAATGCATAGTGAATTCAGCAACAAGTTTTAACCCTTCAATTTCGACGAGACATATAGTTCAAGATACATGTCCTGTTGGAGGCGTGACGGATTAGCAACCGGAAGGTTGCGACTTCGAATCCAAGCAATGACAGTCGTTTGTAGAAGGGACTGGTGCTGGTCAAATTGTCGTCGCCTCAAATGTCCTCACGTTAGTGTGGAAGTGCCAGTTCAGGAGTTGCCTCGTCATCTGACCGTAGTTCAAAATTTAGTGGTATTGCCCTCAAATTTTTCCCTTTGGGATTGATACCATACCGTCGCTAATAGCCCGTTGTGTTTCTCCAGTTTGACGTCAATTAAAATATCTGCCTTGTCAAAGATCCTGTCGATTTTGCTAATAACAAGATATATCTTTCATCGACAACTGGTCAGTTTTGATTTTGACGAGACCCTTCAAGATAAAACTGCCCTATTACTGCAAGAAAAATAGACGATCATAGAAGGAAAAACAAATTGGCTCATGCCCAAAACTGGTGACGATTTGAAACATGTTTTTGAACCTCATGCTGGCCCCACTATTACGAATTATAAGTATTTTTGTCTGGGCAACCATTGTAAAATAATTTTTCAATTCAAAGAAAAATAAGACCCATATTTCCATTGGGCAAAAGTTGTAATTCTAAATTTGGGTTATTTCCGAGATACATCCCTGGCCACCACAACAGCCTTGTGGTTTCATTATAAGACGTTCAAAAATTATTTGAATGTGCTGGTAATGAAAGCGTATAGAATAAACTAAAGATTAAGGAATAATGCTTCAATATGAATAAACGTTAAAATGTATTTGGATTCCATGATTCAATTGCAATAAGCGTAAAAAGTTTATTTATACGATGCAATTTAATGAAATGCCCAAAAATATTTCTACTCTATAAAAGCAAATATGTGTTAATCAAGATTTATGAGTTTGTTTACTTGTAAGTGTGTGGCGGAGTTATTGCAATGTTATTTCGTTATAAATATTTAAACTAGCGTTTCATCTCATTCTATTTATTAGTATTATACAGTACTAGGGGACCCGCCTCCTGCTCGCTTACGTTGAATTTCAAATTCAAATGAAAGCTTTGAGCAAATTTGGACTCGAAAGGTGAATGCTGCTTTGGAAATCGAATACCCAACATGTAGTTTGTAAGCTGCAACAGATTCGACTAATATTCATTTCTTTTCAATAAAACTTTATCCAATAACGCTATAAATTCAATTGAGACGCGAGGCTTCGTGGTGAACACACGATCGTACAGTGTTGCCAAAGCGCGATTGCAAATAAAGTCTTTTTTTTTGCGTGCCACGTAAGAGAATTATATATGTATAGATATCTATTAGATGCAATTATGAGATAGAAAATATTTTTTAAATTATTCAAATGCACGTTAGATAATGTGAATACATTTGTTTAAGTAAATGGTTACTACGCTTTAATAGACAAAATGCTCTTAATGTGCTCATTCTGATAAAATGAATGAATTAGGATAAATTAATGAATGTTAATTTAAATTAAAAGAGTTTTGTTACCTTGATCTAAATTATAAAACGCATCCATCTTCAGAGATCGTATTTCGTAAATTTTAATAAATAACAAATTCATTTGAATCAATCGTTTATCTAAAAATACAAAAATATTATTCCTACACGGGGGATCGTACTTTCAAAGGTTAAAATAGATACCTAACTACTATTTAAAAAATATTGTAAAGTTTTCATTGAAAACAACTATTGTTTCAGAATATACCATTTGAATATTAATCTAACTATTAGTCCTGTTTTTTATAGAACCAGTAACGTCTTTGTTTATTGAACTTCTCTACTTCTATCTATTCATTTTTTTTTAATTGGAGCAATTTGAATACCTTTGTTTTACACAAGAAGTGGTTTTCATTACAATCTAAGAAAGTGAAACATGTGGTAATTCTAAAAATATCTAAGCAATCCCTCGTACTTTCACTTCGACTGTTTCCCTGTTGGGGTTTTTCTCTTAGTAGATTATTAAAAAATCATCTTTAAAAAGAAATAAGAGTCGATTTACAATCAGAATATACCAAGAACTCAGCAACACAATAAATCGCACACAATTCAAAAATACATCGTTCTCAGTAATCTCACAAAACTCGAGATACAATAAATCAATTTCTCACATCAAAGTATACATTTTAGTATCTATAAGTACTATAATCAACTATAATTACTTATACATTGACTTTTTGCTCAATCTATCTTTCTTTTTTGTTCTTTATGGTGTTTTTTTGGGGGGAAGGGCTACTTTTGACACTTATTGCTGGCCACATGCACAATTACACCCATTTGTTTTGTCTGGGACAGGTGTTCCTTGATGACGCCCTGATATACAAATACTTCATTTTCGGAAAATGTTTGAAAAATTATTATTTTTAAAATTTTTTTTAGGTTTTTGATTTAACCAAATTTTTTTTTAACTTATGTCTTTGCACATTCTATGTTTTATCCTAATATTGTACGGAAAATATTTTTTAACTTCGTTTTAACTTTTGTATAGCTTCTACAATTTACTTCGGATACAAATCTATCCATTTAATTCCTGAATAATATATTGCAATATGCAAAAGACCAAGACATGCAGAAACGAAATTCCGATGAATAAATGCAGAGTTCTGAAAATCGAAAGATGTGTAAAGTGTTGAATTTCGGCTTCTTGTGCTGAAATAGAGTAATTCGAAAAAGGCACACAAATATTGATACAGACGATAATAATTTATGAAATTTAAGGATGCCCAAATATAAATAACAGTGGCATTTCCATGTATTAACTCAATTTCACAAACCCTGTAGAACGTGTATCTTTGTCAATATTTATTTATTGCAGGAAAACAAACTTCAGATATTAAAATTAGTATTTTGAGGGCACTTTTAGGACTACCTGTGTGCCAATTTTCATGGTTGTAAGTGTTATAGATTTTTCTGAAGACAGAAAAGAGAGTAATAGCCTATGTTTTCCTCAGTGTTCTGAAGTATAAGTGTATCAAATTATGGTGTGGATTGATCATCAAACGGTGTACATTTGTGTAGAAGATAATTCCTAAGCACTAAACACTTAGTTCAAATCAATACACCGAGCGCAAATATTTTCTTGACAAGGAAATTCCTATCACGGTGAGGTATTCATTCATTTAATTTGTGTTTAGGAATTAGAATTTGAGTGAGGCTCTTTTAAATCTCTTAATCAAAATCTGCAAATATTTCGCAAAGGTGTAAATACTGAATAAATGAAATGTGTTATTCAATAAATCACCGGGTTGCTGCACTTTTTATTATTCAAAGGTATTTTTATTCATCGTGGCACTATTTTTTGTGCCATGTATCTAACAGCTTTAAATAATGCATTTGGATAGTTTGAAGTAATAGTTAAGAATTTTTTTTAGAATACTTTAAGCATGATGTTTTATGTTTATTATATTGAAGAATGTCTTAGCACAGCTTTGAAGATCGGAGAACAGCAGGAACATTTTAAACTTTTCAATAACTTTATTTATTCTCCTCGTATCTACTACTCTGATCACTAACTTATCCATACATAAATTGAGATATTTGCCCGGAGTAGGCAAGAATTTCAATCAACCTGATTGTGGATGTTTAGTTCCAACGAAATATCTACAGACCACTTTTTTTTCATGTTTTATCTATTAATCAGTTTGTGAATGGTTTTCATTGTTGACTACCAGTTTGGTCAAGACTTTTATCTCTAAATCTGGTAACAGGCTTGAGATAGGAATTTTTCATTTTCCAATTAATTATATTCAAGAAAATAAATTCAATATTTCAAGAAAATAAATTCAATATTTCAAGAAAATAAATTCAATATTTCAAGAAAATAAATTCAATAATTCAAGAAAATAAATTCAATATTTCAAGAAAATAAATTCATAATTTCAAGAAAATAAATTCAATATTTCAAGAAAATAAATTCAATATTTCAAGAAAAATGTAACGAAATTTCATCGAATTTCATCAAAATTTTCTTATTTATATTGGGTATGAAAAAGTGTTGTTTTATATTTTCCACAATTATTAAAATAGTAAAAATAAGAATTAAATAAGCAAATGGACAAAAAAATAAAGAGAATTGAGGAGGGAAAGGATATTATAGAAACAAAATTTTGCACTTTAACGATTTGAAAGCCGTAAATTACCCAGATAACGTGTTGAAAACTCTTATTTTGTCGACGATTCCGCAATTTAATGGAACACATCAGCTAATTTGCAGATTACCTAGGTAATGTGCACATTAACGGCCTTTTAGCTTTTACTCCAGACGTACATACGAGTATGCACTTCCGACGTACATATATACTCCCGATGAGCATATATAGTAGTGACATAAATTGTGGAAACCTTTAACAAAAAGTGTATTTCTGAGGTTTGAGTTCTCCTATCAATACTTTTCGTTTTAGTAATACCATAAAATTAAATATCGATGGAAAGATAATTTAATAAAATATGAAATGCAATAACGCTTGTTCAATTATCTGTATTCTATTAAAAGTTATAACCAAAAAAACAGACAAGACTGAGAGGACATTTGTCAGTCTATTATGTGATTGTTATCAAGTTGGTTAATTTTGTGTGTGTGTGTGTTATTTGATTTAATGAGCTTGAAAAACATAATAAAATTAAAGAAATGTCGAAAATAGTTGGCTGGTCACCCATAAAGCGATGTAAGATGTACTATTAAGTCAACAAGGTTACAGTTATGAAGAAATTAGAATAAAAATTGATGGAAACTTAACGAAGGGTGGCATTTTTTAATTTTTGATGTAAAAGGAGACTCAGTCAACTAGTGATGATAGAATAATTAAGCGAATGTGTCTAGGTGACAGGAAAAAAATCACGTGGGTTTATACACAATGAAATGGCTCATTGTGAAGTTGAGTACAAGGACTGTCCGGTGCAGACTGCAGTAAAATGGTCTAAATGCTAGAATTCCACGAAGAAAGCCCTTTTTTGTCTCACAAACAAAGGTTAAAAAGTTTAAACTGGACTTAAATCCATATTAACTGGAGAGTGGAAAAATGGGGCAGTATTATTTGGTGTGATGACACCGAAATCTCTTTGATAATTTTTTTCAAAAAATACGTATATGAAGAATCGGAGAAAATGTGTACACTGATTGTATTACATACACCTTCCGTGAAATGCCCAGTTAGTGTTATGATATGGGTTTGTATGACATCAAAAGGTGTGGGCGAATTGTGCTTGATTACTGGGAATTTAATGACCAAAAATACATAAATGAAGTATTTGCCTTCCAAACGTACTACTGCTAGCATAGTACAGTGGTTTGTTTTTTCGTATCGATCAGTGCTTCTTACAAAACCCTCCAAGTGGTTTTGACGAGATTCATCCAGACTTGATCAGTTTTGATAAGGACGCGATACCTCGTCAAAACAACCTAGAGGGTTAGTACGTATTATGGCATTTCGTGTACGTATTTTACTGTGTTCCTTACGGAATTCCTTTCCATTTTTGCTAAATCTTAAATACAATAAGCGTTCAAAGAGCCTTTTAACATGGAAACAAGCTTTCTAAAACAATCTTTATTAGGTTTCGAATTACAAATGCACTTTGTTTTGCATACGTCATTGGTAATTCATTCATCAATTGAAACGCTTATGTTCAAAACTTACGGCGCGAGTGAAAATTGTTTATATGAATATTATCGGTGAACAGAAAGTAAATTTTTTTTTCAACAATCAAGTTATCATCTACATTTAAATAACTCAACATCGTAAATCAAAAATTTTTTATTTGGTCTAAATAAAAAAAATAAATATATAAAAACTTGTTTTTTATGATTCAAACGAAATATTGCTATTAAATCTGATTTGTAGAACATAAAAACAATTTGTTTCCAATTTTTGTACATCTTTGTTCTTCAAAAAGCCAGGACAGTTCTGTTAGATACTTAGACTCTGAGGAAACTGCATTTCTGTAGTAATGATAATGAAGCATTTATATTTCTTTTCCAGGATAATGAAGCATTTATATTTCAACAGGATTCTGCCCCATATCATGTTGCTACTCTGCAAAAAAAAATTTCAAGATTATCATATTCCACTGCTGGAATGATCTGGGAATAGTCCATACCTTAACCCAAAAGAAAGTATATGGAGCCGACTAAAGAAACGTGTGAGTCAGAAGCAAAACAGCAATAAAAGCTACTTAAAAGAAGCAATAATTCAATTTTGGTTACACATTTAAACAACTGCTGAACTAAAAAAATATATTCACTCCTTGGAAAGGCGTTGTAAGGCCGTAATTAACACTACAGGTTGCCCAACTAATTATTAACAGACCTTGTGAGAATTTTTTGTGTGTCTCATTTTTTCTACGTGTTTTACTTTTCTTTATAACTGCTGTTCTAATGATAAAATCCTTCATAAAGGCATTACCTTCTTGATTCAATTATTTTCCCACTGATGTATAATTTTATGATACTACTTCAAAAAACAAGCTGTGATGAGCCATCAAACCTAATAAATACACCTTTTCCCAAAGGTTTCCACAATTTCCTGTGCTAGTCGTTTCACCCTCTCGACACAATGAGGTCATATGATAGGACTTCGATAGAATAATAATATTTTACCCAAACTCTTACATGATTTTAATGTAGGTTTGAAGCAACGTAAACATAAATGGTTGGTCACATATAAATGGTTGGTTGTGTTTGGGTTTTATAGCATAAGTGGGATATTTGGAAAAGCTGCGCCAGAGACGACACATTGGCATCCTGGGGATGAGATTCCCATCTTTACTAGAGGCAGTAAACCCCCATCCCTAGAACCTCGGGTTCATGAAGTCCGTATGCATCTATAGATGTGCCCTCAAGGGGAGTTGAAAATGTATATCATATATTAGTGTTATCAAGTTATAATGAAAAGACAGTATTATTTTCCACTAAATATCGCATCGTAAAAATGATTTTGTAAATGCATTATTAATAAATTATTTGCATAAATATTTTACTATTTTAAATTATTCAGTTGAAGCTTAACATGCCATTTAATGGAGTTATGATAAATACATTGAAATACGTTAACTGCCTTTAATATTGTACACAGAATCAAATTGATTTAAACAATCAAACTAAACTTATAAATAACCTATCATATCATTCCATACATTTGTTTCTTGTAAAATACGTTACATGCATTTTTAATCTAACAGTTTTAATCACGCCTCCGAGTACACACTTCACAAAAAGCCTATGATTCAAGTATACTGGTTTTCGTGTCATTCTTGTTTCTTTTTGCATTTATAAAAATTATTGAGTTGATGGAAAGGTTCGTCCCATTTTTTAACAAAAATTGAATTGAAATTATTTATTTATTAAAAATTACATTTAAACAATGTAGTAGCTGCCGTTCTGTTTGATGACCTTCCTCCATCTCCGGTTTCTGCATCATCCCTAGCTCAGAGAAGTTCTGAAGTGTCTAACTAAAGAACTGCTCCAGGTGACGAAATTTTTTGAACCACTTACGTCAGATTTAATCGTCAACGACTGGTCCCTCACACTATGCGACAAATAGCATTAGCGTCTGGGAAGCAGTCTTGTCTTTATGGAAATAAAAAAAAGTATACTATGTCGAAAATGCTCTTTATTTTCTGCCATTTTAAATGCTTAACAAAATGTAAAACGCACAACACAATAACACACTTTTTATCCAAAGTACTTATTGCAATTCCTTCTTTCAATCATCAAAACTCTACACGTGTGAAGTGGATAACACTTCAGCCTGGTGATGCAATGCAATCTAGCGTACATTTTGAATCAACCAAATAGGTACATTAAAAAAAATTAGATCCCTCCGTGCTGTACTAATATTCCTTTAAAACAACTTCATAATATACAAACTTGATAAAACTTAAGAAGCGCCCGTTAAATCTAATAGGATGGTTTCAGAGAGGAAAAAAAACAGTACCCACGATGACGATACCAACAACAATTGAGACAAAGTCAGTCACTTGTGCTTAGTTTTAAAGTATTTACCCATAACATTTTTCCCAACATTTCACCCCGACAACAAAATATCAATCTTTGTTTTTAAAGCCGGTGTGGTTCAAAAACTAAAAGCCCTCTTCCACCAACAATATAAATATCGCCGAAGAAAAGAATTTCCTGCTCAAATGCCAAAGGCGGCTCACAACAAAGTAAGAAAATTAAAAGCCCAAGAATCCGAGCATAACACGACCTCGCTGTTACAAAGCCCATTACAACGTCCCGGTTCTTTTTTGTTGGTGCTGCTCGTTCTTTCTTTACTCACCTGAAACTGCGCAGGAACATAAAGAGTTGACTAAATGTCTCGTAAGTAGAAAGAGCAAAACAACGGCCGAGAACAAAGGAACATGGTTCCTAGCGCTTGTAAGAGCGAAGAATTTTCCTTCGTGGGGGGCGGCATGAAATATTGCTGGGCCCCGTTCCTGACACTAACTGTTCTCCGAGGTTTAGGCCAGCGTTTTTCTGGCTCTAAAGTCTTAACTTGGATCAAGGAATGGGGGATCCGAGGCATTTTGCGTTTGCCTTTTGCGGAAGGGCTCCGTATTGATTGTTGTTTCATCGCAGGCCCGAACACAAAAGCGGGATTAGTTCGGGAACATTTTTAAGATGGAGACGGGAGTGGGTTTTACGATTGATAACTAGAACGGATGGTAAAAGTTTGGGAGCATACTTTTCTCAGCATATTCCAGTAGGTACAACAGGTCACAATTTGTCTACATCTTTTCTGTTACATGTTACGCAAGAAATAAAATTTGAAAAAGCTTGGCCCATTAAATTAGCGTTTCGCACACTTTATTTTGTACTGGTTTCTAGAATATGTACACTAGAATGTTTTTTGTGTGTACAATCGTGTTTGTTCTTGGGTCTGCACTTGTATTGGGTCGTCATCTATATTTTTATGTCTGTATATTGAATATCTCCGCGTCTTCCTGCCTTCTTTTCACTCTAATATTAAATTGTATCAAGGAATAGAGAATTTGATGTATTTTGCACTCCGCATTTATTGTTGTTTTATCGCATGCCCAAACACAAAAGCAGGATTAGTTCGGGAAATTTTAAGGAAGGAGATGGGAGTGTATTTTAAGCGACGATTGATAACTGCAATAAATGGTAAACGTTTCGGATACTGCTTTTCTCAGTATATTCCAGTAGTACAGTCCTTGCAAAAGGTCTACATCTTATCCGTTACATCTTACGCAAAAAAATACAATTTTAAAAAGCTCGGCCCACTCTAATTTTAAATTAACGTTTCATGCACACTGTATTTTATATTGGTTTCAAGGATACATATGATCAAATGTTTTTGTGTGTACAATCGTGTTTGCTCTGGCTTCTGCATTTCTATTCGGCTCCAGTCGTAAATTCCATGGAGGAATGGAGGATCTGATGCGTTTTGCACTTGGCATTTATTGTTGTTTCATAGCAGGACCGAACGAAAACAAAAGCATGATTTTGTTCGATAGAATTTTAGAAAGAACAAAGGCAAGCGGTGGTACGGTTCATAACTAAAACGAATTGTAAAAGTTTTGAAGCACCAGTGTTGCTTTAACGGGTAGATTACTGTTAGGGTAGAATCTTGTAACAAATAAAAATTTGTCTTCTTAAAATAGTATATGCTAAATGTTAGAATAGAAACAAAATTATAGAAAAATTGGTCCAATCTAGTTGCAAATTAACGTTACACGCAACATTGTATATACTAGTATAATTGATTGCTTTCTTTGTATAGCTCCCTATGTGTTTGAGTCTTTCTTTTTTAAGTGTATGTTCTTGTGGTCGGGTATTGCATGAGTAAATGTGTCTGTTATTCATCTCCGGAAACAGGTTTCAGTTTTTGTGGGTGTAAAGGCTTAACGTGGATCAAGGAATGAAATTGTGCGGAAGCTCTCTTTACTGATTGCTGTTTCATCGTAAGGCCTAACACGAAACGGTAGCAGTTCGAGATCATTTCTGGAAGGAGACGGAAAACGACATTACAATTATAACTTGATGGGATGTTAAAATTTTGAAATATAAGTGGTAGCTGCCCCCATGGTAGGTTTCTGCACATTCAGTCCGATTTTTTTTGTAGAGGTCGTTTTAAAAAATCTTATTTGTAACATTACAGAAAATCATACGAAAAGCGTTAAAATGCTCAGAGTTTAAATCCACGCTTCACATAGCATTTAGTACTCTTTAAGAATTTGTGGGTTTTGCATACGTTTGAGCATTTAATTGGAGGTTTGTGGGGATGCATTTTATTTGCATTGTGTAAATTAATCTGAGTTTATAAGTGTATTATATTACTAGCATATATGAAAAACAGTCATTGTATAGAATGCCAAGCGGTTTGGGGAATTTTCAACTATCCGAATAATTTTATTGGTATATACTTTCCCTAGGCATTATATATAATACATATGCATTACATAGAATGACATATGCTATTTTGTTAAGTCTTAAAAGAGTCATTCGATCAGGAAAACCAAGTTCTTTGAAGCATTGGTTGGGACTTTAGATAGTTCATTATAGAATGGTGTCATTGCAAATCAACATATTATGATACCACACCTTTCTCTTCAATTTTCATAAAACACAGTATGGTGCCGTCATTGCTGAACAAATTCAAAGGAGCGTAAAGTAATTCAAAGTAGAGTTTCGTCACTTCTGAACAAAGACTGAAGTGCAAATGGGGAATTCTAGATCTGTGGAAAAATTCACGTGACATTAGAAAAGTCATTAGCGCGAGTATTTCATACTCTTCCGGTTTGTGTTTTTGCATTGCCTAATATGCCTATGAAATGTGAAATATTAATTGTTTCATACTTGTTCCCAAAACGCCAGACATTCCATGATGCATTGCCTAGGCATTCTATAAATTGCCTGCTTTGCATACTTTGCCGGTAAAATATACATATGTCAGGCTTTTCTCCGAGTTTTAGGACAGTTTCTAGAGCTCCGAAGTCTTAACCTCGATTTCGAAATGGGATTTGAGATTATTTGCATTTGATTCTCCAGAAGGTTTCGCTATTCACTGTAGTTTCTTCATTGGGCCAACACACATTACATCTTAGTACACGAGTCCAGTGATGTATTTTATAAACTTGCAAAGTAATGTACATTTAATGAAAAATTGAAAAAACGGTAAGAATAGAATATGAATAACAAATTTGCATTAAGGTGTATTTATACACTAGAAATAACGACAATCGACAAGAATATCAACATTTCTTTTTTTATTGATTCAGAATATTTCTGTTTCAAACAATGCCAAGATCTTGCAAATATTCGAAATAGTTTTCTAGTTGCAATGGTTTTTGTTAGGTACTGTCAATAGGAACAGACATGTTTCCAAAAATTTAAACCCGGTTTTTGTAGAACTGTGTTTTTGTAATATCATACTTTGTTCAAAACGTAGCTACACAATGAATTCACCTATTACATTTAGTTTTGCTTCATTGTGATATATACAATATAGTAAATAGCTTGAACCTCAATCAGAGTATTTAGTCTAGAAATGGAATTTGAATCGAATTTTAAATGTTGTATTTCTTGAAAAATTGTTGATTTTTTACGCTTTTTCGATTAAAAAATTGTAAGGAAAAAACTATTTATTCGAGAAACTTGATGGAAGTTCAAAACCTGAAGAATAATATTAAAAATAATTTCCAATACGAATCGTCTTTCTGAATAAATTAAATTTGAGACATCACGTTTAAAAAACATGCTAATTAACTAATTAAATATAATTAGATAATTAATTATTTGCGCGATCTAATTTTTTCTAACAAAAATGATTTTAAGAATACATCAATTACCTGCGGTAAAAAACGGGATTTTTAAGTCAAAATTATAAAACTATGTTGTAGGGTATACGTACATCTTAAGGTACAGATCTAAAAATGTTCTATCCGGTTTAGTCGAACATGATATGCTCTGAAGTCTCTTACAAACTCTAAAGTGGAATCAGGCTGTCGTTACTCAACGGGTACGTCCACTGTACTAATAGCCCTTGCGTTGTAGACTGCACAGGTTTGATTCCTCAATGTGTAAATTTATATTTCCTGTGTCAGTTAAACTTTCCTTGTATGGGTATGTCTATTACTCGACATTGTCTGTATTGTGTTTTGAATGGATTTTAATGGCACAGCATGGCCAAGTATGGTTATTACGCCATAAAAAACCAACCAACTGAAAGTGGGATTAGTCCGAGACCATTTTAGGAAGAATAGTGTCGATGGTTTTACGTTTATTTTACTAAGATTTCTGCAACGTATATTTATATCACTTATGTGATGGCTGCCTCACAATAATGTGTAATATGTTACAACAAATGAACTTTCGAAACACGCTTTGATTTTTAATCTAGGCTGCAGAACTTTCCCAAGTATGTATTTTTGGTGAGAGATTATATGGCAGGCCTCGTAATAGATTTTCTGATACAGGAGCACCTTGTGCACCTAAGTTTTTAAATTAGGTGCACAGATTATATTTTAGGTACACAATACAAAAAACGAAATATAAGAATATATAAAGTAAACAACTTTATTTTAGTTAGGTATGTTTATATAGGTTCGTAGTAGATAGTAAATAAAAATATTTAAAAATCGAAATTCTCCCTTCTCCGGCGTACGTCTGTCGCGACAGTCACTTTAACCGAGCCATCAGGAAAATGTTTCGATCATCGGAGAGTTCTGTTGGCAGTGACACAAGTAAACCTTCCTCCTGTATAAACCCGTTACGGCCCAGCGATTTTGTTTTAGCATAGTGTGTAATTAGGAATTTTAATTACGTTCCTTTAGAGCCAGAGAGGTCGATACTAATAGTTTGTTCCAAGCATCAAAATAAGATAAAACACGTTCCCTCTTTTCCCTTTTTTTTAACGTTAGGTGCATTGTGTGCACCTAGCGGAAAAAACTTAGGTGCAAAATTTTATTTTTATGTGCACCTGGTATTTCTAGCCCTGTTATATGGTCTTATTTGTGTGCCTGTGTTATATCCGTGTGGATCTGTGTATGTAGATGCATATATGAATGTGTATTTACCTTTCGTGAACACTGAAATCACACATCGTTTATAGAAACGGAGGAAATTAACTATTAGAGTAACCCGTGACACATTAAGAGATATATCGGATGCCGTACATTCCAATAGATTTCAATAACAATGGGTTAGTTTAAACTGGAACTCTAGGGGACGGTAGCTCATCAATTATACCGTTTGTAACGTTATGGGATATCCCATTGTTAGTGCCTTCATTATGTGGGCCATGTGTCTTCAAAACATAATTTCACGGAAATATATCCTGTTGTACGACAGATGACTAGGATATATTTGCTATCCTGCCCGTTTTTATTAAGCTAAAAATTAGTTTAAAAGTAATTGAAGGAAAGCAGAATTGAACCAAATGAAAGTAATTGAAACAAAAATGACCTTTTTTATGCATTTTTTTAAATTAAAAAAAGAATTTTAAAGTTATGATGAAATTATCATTTGGTCTCAAACAAAAATTTTATTGTTTTTAATTTTAATCAAGTTTTAATTCTGAATACTTTATTGGTATTTAGAAATCAGTGTACTGTGAACATATCGATAAATGACAAATCTCGTGTTATTAATTTAAACTAAATTTGTAAATAATTTAAACTGCTTACAGATTATAATAAAATTATTTAGTTTTTGTTGTAATGCATAAAGGTATTTGATTGAGAAAATATTTTTCGTGACATTGTACGCAAACAGCTATTGATAAAAACGTACAGAAAACTGTTTGCGCAGAGTTGCTTCAATCATTTTAAACATCATAAACTAAGCTATAAACAATAATAGTTCTTGTGATTAATTTGCCGTTTTTTAAGAATGCTTTTTTTTTTACCAATTATAGTCTAAAAAATGAATATTTTTATTCAAAAATAAATACCTCAGTCTAATTGTTTTTGCTTTACAGGCGAGATAAATAAATTTTAAGTTCGACTTTTTAAAAAGTTATCTCTTTTGTGATTTTTTTAAATTATATACACATTAATAAATTCGTATAATCATCGATCAATTTCGAATAATCATCGTATTTAACCCTCAAAGTGGTTTCGACAAGGTATGCCGTCAATGTACATTTGGATAATTTTGCTTAGAATAAAATACCTCCTCATAAGGATACTTTCGAGTTTTTAGGATCATGAGATCATGATCCATCAAGATATGGTCAGTTTTACAACTGGCGAAACACCTTGTATTGATAAAAATAAGGAGGGTTAACAAACTTTGATTAATTTTAGAGATTATTGGATAAGTCATACATAAATTCTTCAATTTCTCTTCTTTTAATTGAAATATTGATAGTTACATTCAACTTTTATACGACCTATGAGCTATAAAGCTTGCTTTGAAACTCAGCTGGTTAATTAAATATGAAGCAAGCAAATGTATCTTATCGTGCCTTTAACGCTTAATCTCTTAAAATACATCTTTAGATGATAAATATGGTATTTAAAAGATTTTGATTCAATTAAAAATTGTTGACTATTCTCAGAGCAGATATCTCAAATGTTTATTTTGAATGAAGAACTTAAAATTTCCAATCTCTCAAAAATGCATGTATGTTTTGGGTATAAATATTTTTTTCAACAGAATTTGATTCAAGTTAGTTGGTGACTATTCTTAGAGCAGGTATCGAAATTATTCTTCTGACCGAAAAACTTTGTTTTCACATGACTTTTCATACCAACTACAAGTGGTGAAGTTTGTTCCTAAACTGGATTCGTAATTAAATATCGAACAGGGGAGAGAAGATGACAAAACGGACCTGACAACAACGCCTCTCACACTCCATAAAGTTCATTGCTTTTTATTTCAAATTTTACTTACATTCCATCAATCTAATGGGAAAAGTCTTTTTCTTCCTGCATTTCCATTAAACTTCCCCAAAAATCCATTCCTCCTGGGAGTCCTGTCTTTTTCTTTCTATTACGGATCCCTCTGCCTTAAACTAATTTCTCTCTCACGTCTGTGAAATTGGGAACGTTTCAAACAATAAATTGAATTGATCTGTAAAATTTTAAGTTACCGTTCGGTAGGGGACTGCTGGATCTTTGTAAATATCTGCCCGGTTCGGAGTGGTTGGTATGTATTTTTTTTTTGGTTATTTATTCCGTATTTCAGATAAGGATTACTGTCTTGAAACTTTAAAGTTTATGCCATAGTTTTTCTTCCCTTTTATGTATTATCGTAGAATTAATTACGTTCTCATTTAGCTTGTTTCTAAAGAGGTTTTTACATAAAAAAAGCTTCTGTCCTTGTCTATTCAAATAGATATATATGACTGGTAATATATCGGATAATTCACATCACACTTGAAAAACTATTTTTCATTTTACTCGGGGGCTCCACCCCCTGCTCGCCTACGCACGCCAACCCCTGGTAATTGCTACGCAATCCCATTTGGTTGGCATCGCAAATAAACATTCCTTTCGCAGAGTTTTCAATTCTCTGCGACGGCGAAACTTCTTAATAATTTTTTTTTCATAATTGAACTTTATGGCCCATGTCGTCAGAGCGATTTTCACCGAGGCCGTTTCATGTTCAATCTCCGCGTAGAACAATTTGTACACTATCGTGAAATTATTCTCTTCATCGCGTCGAATTTATTTGTTAACCAATTTCAAAAATAATTGTACCACAAGAACAATTACATTATAAGGTTTCCTGTAATGTTTTCAAATTTAAAAACTAATAGTTATAAGTATGTAATAGTAATAATATACATATAACAGTTTTAACAAAAAAGTAACGAAAATGTCCCGATTTTTCCCGAATTTCAAAACAATATTACCAGGAAACAAATTTCTAATAAAACTCGGCGAGGTGCAAATATTTACGCATAGAAGTATTTTATAAAAACTCACTGCTTAAGACAAAAAATTTGTATGTGTTTTGCTCACTCGTGTTAGAAATTTCGCATTTTTCGACTTTGACACTTAATGCACCCTAAACTAATAGCCGCATCAGATAAAAATCTACTCCATCGTATTCCCTGTACAATTTTGAACAAACCATGGCTATTTCGTATTTTTTTTTTATCCGTACTTTCACGAGAAACGGTCTAAGAATCCAGCGAAAAAAACGAGTTTTAAATACTGCGGTGGCGGTAAAATTTTTTACTATAGAGAGATAAGGTTGGATTGAGGGTTTTTGGTCCAAGGTCTATGTTTGCTCTTACAGCGCCGGACACATGACATAGAATATCAAGCAATTGACACACACATGGAAAGTTTTACTGACATAGAAGAGAGAAATGCAACCAGAAAAAAATCGAAACTGCTCCGCTTACCCTTACAGTTTACTAACTTCAGTTCGCGATACAATTTATGGTAGGTAGGAACTTTAATTAATGTTGCTCTGGAGCAATAGAAACGGCTATTGCAGATGGTCCGAGATCAAACTGGAAAGAAAAGATCCGACGTTATTTTGAACCACTGTCAGTTGACGAGGTCACACCTCAGCTGGTACATCACTCCAAACTTCCACACCACGCCAACGTGAGGACATTTGAGGCTACGTCAGATTTAAACATGCACCAACCCCCTTTATTCACGATGGTCTTTGGCAGGATTTGAACTCGCAACCCTCCGGTTGCTAATCCGTTACTCTTCCAACCAGGCTACCGCCACCCTTGTTCGATATGATTACAAAGAAGTGAGATAAGTACTATTTGAAATAAATTGACTTTCATTTGATTTGTGTGTGTTGTCATCAGGTAATATGTTGTGTGAGCAATGCTGTTCACGCAACTTTTTTTAATGCATAAATTGGCGTAAAAAGTCTAATGATGGTAGGAAGATGTGCTTTTATATAATTCCCTGAAATCCTTTAAAATAAGGTATTCATACAAGGCCCATGTTTTTATTGATATGTAAGTCAGTTCTCTCTCTCTCTCTCTCTCTTCTATGAATAAGACATTTCTCACTTTATTGAGCTCAAAGTTATTTCCACATTCAGCTCATTACTCTGATTTGAATTGTAAAATATCAGATATGGTTGACATTTATGCGATGAATGTATCTTTATTGCGATAACAATTACATTCCGCAAATACACTGTGCCAAAAAAAAACCAACACTCCGAAGTGGGAGTTCGATCGGAATGAAACATGTGAGATTCAAATGAAATCTTAAGAACTTGTTGTTGTAGAATTACATCAGTAAAGCTTTATCTAGCGGCGACACATACCTATATTTAGCGTCAAACCGAGTCCTTATGATATACTGCAGCAAAATACATTCTGCAGATACAGCCACAGATTTCCTGCAGTTAAGAATTTACACTTTATGGCCAAACGTGAATTATGAATATGAATTTTATTGTTTTATAGATATAAATAATCCGAAAGTACATTAAATTTTATATGAATAATGTACCAGAACTATAATAAATGAAAGTACTACAACTTATTTTATACCATGATTATATGCCATGATTTATTTCCAAAATTTATTTCTTACGTACATAAGGCGGTCGTCAATAGCCCATTGTATTGCTTCAGTACGACGTTAGTTAAAATACCTACCTACAGCATAAAATTGACATGAAACAAATATTTCAAATTTTTCTATGACAAATATAAACATTCTAAGACTATTTCTGTTTGAGGTCGGGTTAACTAAACGTAACTGATGTCTAAATTGCAACATGTAAACTTACATCCTAAATGTTTCGACTGAATACAAATTAAAATTTTCTGTATTCCGAAATGTTTTACAAAGTAGATTTCACTCACGCATAGCTATGTCTAATTTGAAACTGCGTAACATATTAAAAAAACATTGGACCTTTTCTTTAATCTCTAACAGCTTGCCGACGAACCCAAATCCGGTGCACAAGCATATTCCCACTATGTTCATGAAAAAAAGAAATAAAAGTTATATAATGTAGAGCAGTAATTCTTTGAAAACGTTTTCAAGGGAGATTAACCCCGGATTGATGCTATAAATTTCGGTTTTGTTTGCTTCTTTGCATGAGAAACGCTGTCAATGATCCTTGAAATTGCGCGGTGAAAAATGTGTTCTACAAGGGGTACACACAACACTGTTTTTTTATACATTCTGACTTGTTAACGGCAGACCTGTATCTTAAAAGAATTTTTAAAAATCTCTTAGCAAAAGTAAGACTTACTAACGTGTATATTATAAAATAAGTTGCTTGTTCTTCAAGGAATACGATAGTTTTAACGTCTTCTATGCGGGGGGGGAATGGTTGTTGCGCAAGGCAGTAAAAGCTATATGAAGGCAATGCAATTAGACACAATGTCATTGAGCCAGTTAAAATCACTGTGAGTAACATTTTAAGAGACAATTATTATAAATCACAAACAGCTCGGTTTATGTTCTTTTGAAAATAATATAAATAACAAGGTTTAAGTAGTGAAAGGATCGCTTATGGAAAGTAATTAAAATTTTTGATATCCTCTTGTAGTTCCTAAATGATGGTTTACGGAAAACTACTTGAACTACTTGGCGGGACACGGTACCCTTTGAACAATTTTTGTTGGTTCCAATACACAACAAAATGTTTTAGTGTTATTCCAATACATATTAAATATTCATTACTAAAAAAAAAAAAAAAAAAAAAAAAAAAAAAAAAAATTTTTCATTCACAATAATTACAAAATTAATTTTCTATAAATATATTTCAATATTTTCAAAAAAATTTTCATTGGATTACATATACCGCAGTTTTTATTTTTTGACCAAGATTTTTGTAACAAACGCTGAAAAACAGCAAAGAAGCAATCATAGTTGATTTTAGCAATTTTTAAAAATTAACTATTCTTTCAAATCCTTACTCTATGCACAAAGTTATCAACTATAGTATAATAAGCAACAAAACGTTAACATATCAACTCAAAATAAAACAAAAACATAAGCTCACAAATGACTAATAAAGATTAACTAAAAACAATTTGAATAAAGTGGTTTTTAGCATATTTCGGTGGAGTAAAATGTTTTTCATTAGAACCAAGCTAAAAATCCGCATGTTTGCCTCGATAACCACTTCCATCGAGTGAGACAGCACTCTACAAAGTTTTTTTTCTAATAGACTAAAACTACAGTTTGCATTAAAACTGCAAAACATCTCTCTTGGAATTTTTGTGACTTTGCGTGCCCTCTTTTCAACCCTTAACGTGCCCCATCATCCTCTGCTACTGCAGTTCAACAAGTTTCGAGAATAGCCACTATAGAGTCGACTTTTGTTTCTCAGCGAAAGCTATTGAATGAAGCGAATATTTCAAGACATGGTTAAAAGCGTGACGGCTATAAAAAGTTTTCCAAAGAAATTAAAGTATTCAAACTACTATATCTGTATATTTTCGTGCTTTGTATTTTCTAGAAAGCAGTGTCAAGATTGTTTGGCTACGCCAGGTAGGTAGTTGATCGAACTGGGCACAACAAAACGGTCTATTGGTGACTATTGGTGATCCATCCTGAAGAAAGAAATCCGAGAATACCACGTCATTTAATTGATGGCTAGGTGACTGGAGGTGAACTCTATCTTTAAACTTCTACACCACGCCAACAGGTGGACATTAGACGCCATGATAGATTTATAGAGCAGAAGCCCTTATGTGCACAGTGGTCTTTGGTTGGATCTGTTTTCGAACTCGCACCTTTTTGATTCTTATTCGCTCTTTTTCCAACGGATCTTGGCCATGGTAGCCTGGTTGGAAGAGTAATGTGCTAGCAACCGGTGGGTTTCAAATTCGAATTCAATCAAAGACTTTCGTGTACAAAGTAGGCTAGGGCACGATAAATATGTTGGAGCCTCAAATGTCCTAACGTTGGTGTGTTCTGGAAGTTTAGAGAATGGGCTGCCAGCTCAGATGTGACGTCGTCGTCTGATCGTGATTCAATAGTACGAGGTGTTGTTCTTGGATCTTTCCTTTCGGGAATATATTCCGGACTGTTGTCAATAGCCATATGTGTTGCTCAAGTGCGACGTTAATTAAAATACCAAAAAATAAAAATATAAAGGGCCTTTTGTCATCGCCAGGCAATGGTAATTTTTAATTAACGTCGTACTAGAGCATCACAACAGACTATTGACGACGGTCCGGGATCAATTCCTTAAGGGAAAACACCGAGGACAACATCACGTAATTTTGAACCACGGTCAGATGACGAGGCCAACACCTGAGCAGGCACCCCACTCTCCTAACTTCCACACCAACCCAAGGTGAGGACTTTCAGCCACGACAGATTTAAGGTATTCCAGCCGCCTCTACTCCATACGCTTACAAATATCCATGCACTGATTCGGATTCGAACCAGAAACCTTCCAATCTAGAGGCTAACGCCTTAACCACCAGACCGGTTGGTTGTCTTCGCTTGGAGATAGCGTTATTTAAAATATAAGTGTTATGGAATTGGTAAAAGGAACACATGAGCCCATGGGTTATATCATACGTAAGAGTTACGAGAGTTCTTTAATATAAGTAAAAACTCATCTGAAAAATAAACGACATAAGCTCGAATGAAACATAAAAAAGTATCTCCAATATGTATGAGGGATCCAGTCGTATTTGAGAGGCAATTTTTCAGTAGCCCAGCAGACAAATCCTCATTATCCCGATCAGATTACGGGACATCAGCCCAAATAGAGCCAGACATATTTCACCCGATTCGAGACGAGATCCAACTGTCATCGGCCATAAAAAAATATCGCTTCCTCTCTCCCCAATATCCCTCGCTCAATCCCTTTCGGATGAAACTGCAAAACCATTCCGCCGTCATCCCGCTAATGCAGTTCGCAAAGTTTCCAAAATGGCGACTTCGGGAGTCGACTTTTCCCGGGCAGCGAAACCAATTGAAAGAAACGCCAGTTTCTTTTATCTGGGGATCACCGAATTCATCTCCAGATGCTTAACTCCTTGCGCCGATATCTGGAGAATGCCTCTCCCTCTTTCGGGAGCAACGGCGTTCCGGTCCGGGACTTTTATTTTATTTTATTCAACTTCTCCGGGAATCGCCGGGACACAAAGCGTTTCCTGTTAAATATTGCAGCAGAGGCGGAAACGTCCGTGCGTACGGAGGGAACAGAGAGCGGTGATATTTCCCCTTTTCTTGGGGATTTTCTTGCCCTTCAATTTATAAGCCATCAACGGTCATCTCACGTTGAAACAATTACTGATCCCGTTCCGAGGAAACCCCTTTTTTCCCTAAATGCGAGGGGAGAACGGAAGTGTTTGAGTAATGGTGCAGATTGGAGTTGTGAAGTTTTGGATTTATCTGCAAGTTTTATGCCTTGTCTTGACTTAAATGGCAGTCGGGGTCTAACTGTTTTCGTTTTATTGCTCGGAAGGAATGCTACTACCCTGTGGAGAGCGGACGGTCTTTGATATAGAATGTGTGGGAAGTATCAATGTGCTCTTTTAGACAACTGGGATTTGAACATAAATATGATTGATACTCTTTTTTTCTTTGTACATTTGAAGTAAGTTTGTAGCTCTTTTAAATTGAAATAGTTGGGATTCCTAGTATTACAAGCTGATTAGCGTTCACTTGTTCCGTAATTGTTAGAATTCAAGTGTTTAAATGGAATAAGAATGTATGCTCTTGTCTTTCAAAATCCTCCGGAGAAACCGCAAGGTTGGCTAAGTATTGGATTAACAAACTTTCCTTTACATCCTCAACCTCCGTAGACATATTGAACATAGCGAGGGTAACATGATGAGCCATTTGCCCCATTCTTCAGGAGAGCAATTTCAAGTTTAAAAAGAATTAAAAAATATTAATGGTTCCACCACTATTTAAGATGTCATGTTATCTTAAAGGTTCGCTTTTACAAGAACACTCCATTACATAATAATAAACTCTTTTGATCCTCTTGAACATTTCGTGTTTAGAAACTTTTATTAGCGAACATAATTAGGTACCAAGGCACGAATCTGGGAAATTGACGTTTCTACAAAAAAGCGTCTGAAGTTTCAAGTTACGACTCAAAGGTTATTGTTTTCCCATGAAAATCGGTATCGTCACTAAGAATGAGGATTCGGACTTTGTCACAGCATAAAACGTGAAATGGTGACTCAAAAAGAAAATAATCAATAATGCAGATCTGTGTATTTTTGATAACGATATTTCTGTAGGTTATAGATAGGATAACGATACTTCTGTAGGTTATAGATGGGAAAACGATACTTCTGTAGCTTCTCACTAGGAAATTTATGTACTAAAAATCTGAAATACATTTTTTTCACCTTACATTTTAGGTTCTCTAAAACTCATTTGGGTTATACATTTTAACAAACAATTAACTTGATAATAAGACAAATTCGTAAAATTTTTGACAAAAATACTTCTGACATCTATTAATTCGTAGCGATATGTTAATCGAACACCTTAATATGTTCTTTCTGGCCTTCTTCTCCTGCCTGGTAAACGTCTTCCCTGGCCTGTTTAGAATCCCGACCTAAACCCTATAGAACATTCGTGGGACCAGTTAGAGCGACGCTTACGGACCAGGGAACTACGTCCGAAATGTACAACTGAGATAGCGATATTCTTGCAGCACGAATGGGCACAAATACCCTTAGCTGTGTATCACAACGTTGTTGAAAGTATGCCCAAAAGGGTAGCTAATGTAATTGCAGCACGTGGGGAACCATCCTTCTATTAAAGCACGTATTCTTTCCCTTATACCATCACATCTTGCTGTTCGGTGCATTATTGTTGGGTAGTGTATAGTATCTGGGGCTTACACGCTTATATACGTTCTACAATGTGCAATTTTCACAGCATGACTTCTCACCAATTCTGACCTTGTTAACCAATAGAATGTCTTATAACTACTTCAACCAATATATGTAGTTAGTCATTATTAGAGCTCGGATTTTGCATGTTTTGCCATCCTTTTTTTAGTCCTTAATGTTGATAGAAATCCGTATGGAGTGTTTTTTTTAGCAATTTGCGACCAAAATAATCTGAACTTATTTTGCATGTTTTTGCATATTTATGACCATTTTGCATATTTGGGTTATTTTGCTTGTTTTGTGCTTATTTGGACAATTTTCTCTATTTTTAAACATTTTTATAAAAATATTTTTTTTTTCAAAGAACTTTTTTTAGCGCGTTTGAAAGGAAGGTTTTCAGAAGCAATCAAATTAAAATCAATTACGACTCACAAACAAAATGTGGAAAAGGTATAAAAAGATAAGAATATTCAACAGCCTTTAATCATGTTAAAGTTTGAGTCAGTGTCCCCATCTTCGGAGAACAACGAGGTGTACTAAGATAAAGGCAATGCTGAAATACAATATTGTTGTTTATAAGTTGGAGAATGAACATTTTAGAGCCTTCTTGAAGAAATACACAGACAAAGAAATTCCTCATGAATCGACGCTCCGAAAGAACTACATTACGCCAGTGTACTACTAGAAGGTGATACAAAGAATACAAAATGAGATAGATGATTCCCCATCTGGATGTCGATGAAACGACTGACCCTTGCTGGCGATGAAGCGATTAATAAATAAAATTATGTATTAATTGAATGAAAGTTTGGCTCATTTTCACTTTATCCTCCTCACTACCCTTTTTGTGAGAATGAAAACAAATTATTATTATTATTTTGTAATTTTGCATATTTTGGGGTTTTTTGTGGGTATTTTGGGATTTTGTAATGCATATTTCAGGTTAAATTTTTGCATATCGAGCCGAGCTCTAGTCATTATGTATGTTGTGAAAATCAGTTCTACATTACTCGGAAGCTTTGTTACCCTCCAACTCAACTGATAACCCTGGTTTCGACGAGATATATCGTCATCAAGATATTACTGATTCTTTTTAGGACGAGATAAAGATATGTTCAGTTTGTTTTATCTAATGACAAGATATCTTGTCCGTCTAAATCAGGTAAATTTTACCAACGACAAGATACATCGTCTAGACAACCGTCAAAAGAGTTAATTAACAATCTTATACGATTTAAAGTCACTACTTAAGTTTGACATGTAAATGAGACATCAAAGCGATCCCGTAAATATAACTAACTCCAACATTTATATGCAAAGGATACGCGTGTGTCTTGAACTATAAAACTCTGAATTTAACTTCGTGAAATACGAGTGGAAAGACTTAAGTGCAGTGGGAAACGGTCGGAGATAAAAGTGCGAAGAGCAACTGCTCCGAACATAATTGATGATCGTAAAAAGGGATTTGAGCTTCACTGTCAAACTTCTGAGCTACATTGTGCAGGAGAAAGGGAAATCCATTTGCCAGCGTTGACTTATAATGTCACGGCCGTATCACATTCCCCGTAAAGAGGATCAATGGGGAGCAAAATCTCTCTTTTTTCCCTCTTTGAAGCCCACTTGCATCTCCAAGCCCTTGGGGAGCAAGAGCGCTAAGCCTAAACCTCGGTTTTGATATATGTTTTATGTGTTAATGTGTTAAGACAGTTTCAAAGTTTTCGATGATGCCTGAAATGTATCGTGTGCTTGCGGAACGTGCCTTTAGCGGATTCGGAGGTCTTTGAAGTTGAAGTAGCGAGGGTTGAACATAAATTTCGGTAATTAGTCAGGGATGTTTACGACTACTTTCAGATGTGTGGGGAATGTATTGTTATATGTCCGTTTTTTTTTTTCTGTTATTTAATCTTTCAAACGAAATACATCTATCGTCTTAACTCAAGCAAACAGTAATGCTTTTAGAGGACTTGAATTTACATTGATATGTACTATTGTTTGCTTATTACCATAAAAGAGCAATATCGGTAAGGTTACAGCACAGTAAGAACATTTGGTAGAATCAGGTAAATCAAATGACAAACGTCCGAGCAACCTGAGAGTTGTATTCTGTGTATTCTCTGGATAGACATGCCATCTCGGTGGCATGTCTATACAGAATGTTAATGTTATTACGTCAATACATTAATGCATGCGTACATAGTTGAATCGTACACCCTCAAACCAAAATACACTGTAGACAACAAGTGTCACGATTCCCTGTCTTTCACCACGTTGGTTACTTACTCAAATAGTTTACAAGAACAGTTGTTCTTGAGTTCTATTTGCTATTGTACATGTTCTAGTGGACGGGCATGGATGGATGACAGTGCCAGAGTCCTGATATGATTAAGAACAAGAAATAGTGGGTGCTATTCTGAAAAAGAACACGAATAAAGATATAATTGTTTTACAATTCGAGAGAGTCAGACGTGTTTTCTGCACCGGACGATGCGAACAGCATCTTAAAACTTTATTTTGTACTGTAAATAAGTGTCATGTCCAATTTAGGTATGTAGTGTCCCTCTGTTCTTGGCGACTACTACACACACTATTCAATCAAAGTAGACATTGCTCGATCTCTCTGACAACATGTAAAAAAAGTTTTTCTCATGGGATAATCGGCTTCTGATCGGTATATGAATCACGCCATGTCGATAATTTTAACCTTCGATTTTAACCTTAAATATTTACTAGAGAATGTGATGAAAGAAATTAGTTAACAATCGTGAGTCCAACTGTGAATCATATTAGCAGGTAGCTCTACTCTTTAACAGCTATCATTACAGCAGGTAGCTCTACTCTTTAACTACGAGTAACTCCACATGATTATCGTTAAGGCCATAAAAACCCTTTTCTTTCGTATCTACGATACTGAGAGTGTAATAGAAGAGAGCCTGAGAAAATATTTACAATGAACGTAGAGACAACACTATTCAAATGATAGGGTTGAAAACGGAGTTTGCGAAAGGAAATGAAAGGGGGTGAAATTAATATAGTACTAAATGAAATAAGCTAAAAAAAAGTGAAAGGTTTCAGGCATATGATATATTTCTGTAAATTAGTAGAAGTGCCTCAATTCAGGTCCTATGTAATGAAACTAATTCTACCCAGACAACTACAGAGAATTCTGCTTACAAGTATGCGCTATACATACATTAATGAGCTTGTGTAGCTATATTATGTAACTGCGGTTCTAGAGTCTAATGTGGGTACTAGTTACTGAGAATTCCAGAGCCGTTAGGGGACATTGAGAACAATGAGTAATTGGGACTATGTAGACGGTTACAAATGCATTAGGTGCATTCTATCAATGCCATTGCAAGATTTCCGCATTCGCGCATGGTACTTATACATTGCCAAAGATTAACATGTATGTTTTACCTGTGGTTTGAAATCTAGTGCGTAATCATTTAGGGGAGGAGTATCATAAAAGGGGTGGTAAATGTTTTAAGCATTAAAATACTAAAATATTGCTTGTAATACACAAAAGTGCCTTTGAAAAAGTGCATGTAAAATTAAATGACGGTTGTATTCTATGCCTCGTTTTGTTATAACGCTCTTGGAGCAATTTTTATGGCGCCAAGGAAATAATTCTTACAAAAATCGATTTTTTTTATAACGGAAAGTAATAAGCTTTAAAAGAAATGAATGAATGTAAAAATATTGAAAACTCTTCGAAATTGCCTTTATAACTGGAATAACCGTAATAATAATGGGTTGCCTTCACTTGCCATAACCCACTACTAAAGGTGCGCCAAACAATTCTCAAAGAGTGATGCTGTCAAACGAGGCATAGAATGTCACAGCTGTTCCAACTAAATAAACATTTATTTTATGATGAAACATTTGAACACAAAATGAAACATTTATTTGATGATCAAACATTTAAACACAAAATGAAACATTTATTTGTGAAACATTTTTTCACCTTGTAACGATAAGATACAATGTCACTTTAGTTATCTAGGCAGATCAGACGGACAATAAATTTTATCTTTGTAAACAGCCCTTGAAGAAGAGACTGAAAGTAAACTGCTTTCTCTATTATTAAAAACTTGACTCCGTTGATCATTTATCTTTAGGTAAAATTTCATTTGAAATATATTTCTTGGGAGAGGAACTGGTTTATGTAGTTTGCCGAAAATGATTGTTTAAGATGTAATTAGGCTTGCCTATAATTGTAGATTTGAAAAAAAGGCTTGAAAGTGTAATATTTGCAAATCAATGTGTTTTATGTCAAATGTTTTCATCTCATGAACTAATTAAATTTTACGGCATTCAAAATATCTGACTAAAATTAAGTAATTTTGACTGATTTACAAAAATATAACATGCATTTCATACACCTTTTTTCATAAATAGTAGCCTTTAAAAAATCTTGAAACATAGTTATTATATTTTGCAATTTTCAAATCAAAAATATTTTTACAGTTGTTACTTGGAAGTCATTTGGAGCTCACTTATCAAAAGTTCTAAACTAAATCGTTCAAATGAAATAAATTATACACAATTTAAACAGCTTCACCTCTCGTAAGGTAAACCAATATACTTTTGGCACACAGGTTGAAAATTGTTGCTTTATATGAATAAATCCATGGGAAAATTTAAGATTTAGTCAATGTTCTAAAAAAAAAATTCCTGACTTAAAATTTCAGTTCTTAATTCAATCATAATAAGACAGCTTATTTAAACAGTTATGGATTCATGAATGTAATTTATTTTTAATTGTTATATCTTCCTAAATACTATATTTCTTTAATTTGGTAAGGAAACAGAATCCCTTCAGTTTTATACTTCTATAGTACAGGGAAATTTAATCCGTAGTAAATTATGAAATCAAAGAAACATTAGCATTGACAATTCGAACATAACTTTAATGACTTATTTATCTACTGGAATAATGTATCTTTTCATTCGAAGTATAACATTTTCAAATCCTGAGATATCATATGCAAACTCTCCAACTTATATGAATGACCTCAATTTTCAAATTCATTACTATAGTCTATGTACACTTAGTTTCATGCGTTTGAATTTATTGATTTTTTTATTGAAGGAATTCGACATTTTTATAATGTTAACCCTAATGCAACTATCGTTATATTTATGATCATGATCAGCAATATATGTAATCTTTTACCATCAAAGGTTGATATAAAATCTGACACCCTCTATACCGGATCTCAGTAATAACAATTATGAAGTCTTAAAAATTCTGTACTTTGGTAGAAAAAGAAAGTTTCCATTTTAAAACTTTATGATAACGGCTGATTTATAAATTTTTATTTCAATTTTAATTCAGTGCACAATATGCGTTTTCCAATGTTTTGACTCATTCATAATGAATTGACAGGAGGTCATTGACACTTTTCTATAACAAATTTCATTAAATTGACGTATTTGTGGACAACTCCAAACCGTATTCAGAGATAGGTCTTTTTTCTTACAAGGTACAGAATTACTGTCGTGGTTTTCAGTCAAGATTTTTATATCTACTATTTAATTTATTGTGTTGAGTTTTACTTTTATTAGAATGCACTGCAATAAAACTATGCTCAATTCAATGCATTTTTAACAAAGTACTTTAAATTCACAAAGTTTCAGTTTCAGATTGCAAAAAAATTCTAATTAAGCTGCAGCTTACGGAACCTATATTGATTTACGTCTATTGTAGTTCTCTGTAATCAGTTATAGAATCAGATGACTCTTAACGTGAACAGCTTTTGCTTTCGACATTATTAGCAAATTTAACAGTATGAACACTGAATTTATTCTCATGCACATGCAAAAACTAAAGGAGCAAACATTCTGATGGCCCTCCTACACACTAAGGATGCGATCTCGATGTCGATGTTTTCAAACCATCGATGTATTGGAGCCGATGTTTTTTAATATACATGTTTGTACTTGTGGATGTTTTCACGTTGTCGATGTTTTATTTTTCAAATAAAAAAAGTACCATTATAAAAATTTAAAAAATAACCATACAGCATAATTTTTAAAATCAGTAAATTGAACACACTTTTAAACCAAAGTGACTAAGTGCGAAGGGTCAGAAAAGTAGGGATGCGACATCGATGTCGATGATTCCAAAACATCGATGTTCCATAAAAACATTGATATATTTACCATCGATTTATTGGAGCCGATGTTTGTTTTAACGTTGTCGATGTTTTTTTTAAATGAAAAAAACAGCAAAGCACCTTAGTAAAAATTAAGAAAAATGATCGTACAACAAAGTATTCGTGAGTGATGGTGACATGTGTCCCATCAGAAAGAGATTTTTCCTTAACTGGTGGGATACTTATTGAAAAAAGAAGTCAGGTTAAGGGGGAGAAAGTTAACGTACTTCTTTTTTTTTTTTTACAAAATGTAACTAACAGTTATTGGAGCGTATAATAATTATAGGCTCGAATATTTTTTATTTTCATGAAAAAAAATTAAAGTTTGTCGTGTTTCTCCACCCTTTCCATAAATTGATACATCTATATAAATAAGAATGGAGTGTTTGTTTGTACATTCAATATTTTCGACCCATTTCAAGTTTTCTATCCGTTTTGGACCCTTCTGATGCCGAATCCGTCTTTTTCTCGTTTGGTGTCTGTCTGTCCGTCTGTCTGTCTGTCTGTCTGTCTGTATGTTGTGCCCTATACACGTCCACGCGGTTTAAGATATTTTCATGAAAATTTGCATACAGTGAGTACTTATCTTCATTTAGTGAGTGCCATTGGTTGCGAAAGTCTGTCTGTCCGTCTTTCTGTTCTATGCTCGATTTTGTGTTAGTGTGTTTGTGTATACATCACATGAATTGTATTCCAGATATTTGATTGCATTGTATTTTATTTTATACATTATCTATTAGTTTAGTGAATGCAATTTTAAACATTTCTTTATTGTTATATTTAGTTGAGTTTCATGCTAAAACACCTGAGTAAGTATACTTAAATCAACCATAATTTGGTAGTTTGGGAAAAATTGGAACGTCTATTGAATATTACGATTACTTCGATTGCTTTACCAGTACTGCTGAAAAAGTAATTATTCTTCAAAAAAATATTTTTTTTTATGGAATTTCATCTCTGATACTTCATTTATTTGAGTCTTATTTTTATTCTTTGCGCAATGAAAACGATTTAAGAATATTTGGGACAGACGATATTTTTCAATGAAACGAGAATGAACAAGATCGCGCGAGCAGTGATATTTTTTCTGGTTCTTTCGCTCTGAATTAATTTCACATTTCTAAATTTTGTACACTTTTAGTTGTAAGTTGTGGCAACTGTGCGAGATCAAGAGATAAAATTGAATCACAAATTAATATCTTTAGAACAATTTTTTGCGACATCTTTTATTTTGTTTTACTTCGCTGTTTCCTGTTTTAAATATTTATTATTTTAATAAATGTGTTTTCCTTCTCATCGCACGCAACAGCACCACAAAGTATTAGACTTAAAAATGTTAGGTAAGTCAGTATAAATTTTCAGTAAATTTTAAGTGTAATACCATTATTGAAAGAATAATGCCGTTATTTAAAGAATAATGCCGTTATTGAAAGAATAATGCCGTTATTTATAGAATAATGCCGTTATTTAAAGAATAATGCCGTTATTGAAAGAATAATAATGTTTAAAAATCCAAACTAGAACTTTTTCCAACATTAAAAATATTTGTTGTAATAATGACAGGAGAAGATTGCAAAATTTCACAATGTCGCATACCGGAGGTAAGAGTGCCACTAGTAAAAAAATATGGTTTTGTTGACTATGAGTGCGAGAGCACTCGCCGAAAATCGTAATTTTAATTAATTAAGTTGAACATGAAAAGAACTTAAGAAAGGGAATTCCAAATCTCCCTCAAAATCGTCTTTTATAGTAGTAATCTTAGTATCACCTTTCGTCATTTTGTAGCTTTGTCATACAGCAATTGTGCGATGTATGTGAAATGTATTACATGAATGGATATGCATGTGTTAGATTTGTGTCCAAAGTAAGTGGTAGAAATTATAAAGATAGCGAAAGGTGTTAAAATATTATTTTAGTCTACGAGAAACTTAAGTCATTATATATTTTGATCATCTCTTCAATCTAGAGTAAACCAATTCAAACCGAGTAAGGTCGGGTATTTTGCTAGTAATTAATAATAAGTAACAATAATTATTGCTATGTACCTACCTAATTATACTTATAGTTAGTAGCATCTATGTCAAATTGTTGTAAATATTATTTTCTTTTATGTTATTTAATTTGAAAATAAAAGATTTGTTAATAACTACCAAAACAATTAAAAAGAACAATTGTTGTATTTATTAATTTTTTTTAACTTCATTTTGACAGAAGACTTTGTTTTAAAAGAAGTTTTAGTAATAAATTAATAAACACTGCAAGTGACAACTTAAATCTCCCCTTCCCCCGGCGAACATTAATGTTTGAGGTTGCTAAACCCGTTTTAAGAAATGGGAGGAAAAAGTTTAAATACACTGATGTTTAAAACATCGATGGTTTTTGGGCGATGTATTACCAACATCGATGTTTTAATTTTGCGCATCTATGTTTCAAAACATCAATGTTTTGCTGTTGATGTCGCATCCCTACTACGCACTTCCCTCGGGAAGTAATTTTTCCTTTGTAATAGACTTTGTTTTAAAAGAAGTTTTAGTTATAAATTAATAAACACTGCAAGTGACAACTTAAATCTCCCCCCCCCCGGCGAACATTGGTGTTTGAGGTTGCTAAACCCGTTTTAAGAAATGGGGGGGGGTGAGTTTAAATACACTGATGTTTAAAACATCGATGGTTTTTGGGCGATGTATTATCAACATCGATGTTTTAATTTTGCGCATCTATGTTTCAAAACATCGATGTTTTGCTGTTGATGTCGCATCCCTACTACGCACTTCCCTCGGGAAGTAATTTTTCCCACTCACGTAGCACCCTCTAATATATACCTTTCACAATATAATCTATATACATAAAATTCAAATACCACTCACTCACTGACTCACTCATCACTGTATCTCAAGAACTATAAGTCCTAAAATTGACCTAAGGCCAAAGCCAAAAGCAATTTGAAATCGCCATAGAAATAGCATTGAGGTTAAAACGATTGCTATACCCAGCTTAGATCGCTTTACCAAATTGATCAAAAATACTTTTTTTGAATTAATTAAATTATAATATTTATGTTTGAACTTTCACTTTTTACTTCTTCTCATGATGAAAATAATATTTATAAATATTTGATCAATGAAGAAAGAATATTTAAAACATTTAATTTGACATAACTTACATTTTGTAAGTGGTTGCCTAGACGATCAATATTATTGTCAATGAGGCTCATTGAAGCAACCAATTGATCGTATAGGAGGCAATTGACGCGATTGTCAATCGATTGACGTACATTGATAGAAATTTTGATTGATGGACATTGACGGCGCCGATTGATCGTTTATAATACGCAATTGTCAATCGTTCGAGCAATACGCTTTTTAACTCTCCAATCCATGTTTCTTATATTCGCGATCGTTTACGGTAGAGAAAAAATTTCAATGGATTTAAAAAATCTACGGAAAATTTTAAACCAGATAGATACCTTAAGTGTAAATTTCTGTTAGTAAATAATTTTCAATTGAAACTTTTATGTTTTCGCAATAGGAATTTAAGTAATACGAATATGTCGAAGTACAACTTTGCATATAAATATATATAAATTTTATTTAATTGGGATTAAGGATTAACAAAAATTCTAGTTCAGAAGAAAAATATTTAAAAAAATTGCAGTTCTCTTTATATCATATTAATACCAAATATTTAAAAAATTACTGATTTACTAAAAAAATTATTTCGATGTCGATGATTTTATAAAATCTAACAAATTCGTCTGTCGACAGACACAGTGCCATCTTTTTTTTAAAAGCAGACTTTCTACGTAGCAAGCTAATAATTTTTGTATTCCTAATTTTGTATCAAAACGCGTTCTTCGTTGGATTCTGTTTTCTAATTTTTTTTAAACCCCATTCAACTAGCTGAAACTAGGGATGCGACATCGGTAACAAAACATCGATGTATCGAAATATTGATGTTCCATTTTAAAACACCGATGTTGATAATACATCGCCCAAAAACCATTGATGTTTTATACTTTCAGTCAACTTTAAAACATTAGTGTATTTAAACTCCCCACCCCCACCCCCATTTATTAAAACTGGTTTAGTAACCTCAAACATTAATGTTCGCAGGAGGAGGGGAGAGAGATTTAAGTTGTTATTTCCTGAGTTCAGTAATACATTACGTTATACTAAGATTTTTTTTAACCGTCAAAACAAAGTCAAAAAAATTAATAAGAACAATTAACAAATCTTTTATTTTCAAATTGAATAATGTAAAAAAAAAATAATATTTACAACAATTTGACATAGGTATATTATAGTTTACTACTAACTATAAGTATAATTAGGTAGGTACATAACAAAATAATTGTTATCTATTATTAATTATTTATCAACTTATGGGGGGGACATAACAAACTTTACATTATTTACTGTAAATAAAAAGTATTGTGGCCTATAATTACTATATGCCCCAATATATGTTAGTTACAGTTTGTAAAAAAAGAAAATTGTTAACTTTCTCCACATTAAGACCCGGTGCACACATCCGGTTTTTCAACGTGCGGCGCCACTGCGGCACCGGAGCCCAACTATGCACACATAACCGTGAAATGGCGCACGAACTCATTTCGCGCCATTTGCGATAAATATTCTATCGAAGAAAACGTCTTTATTTCACTTAATTGGTGTAAAAAAAGTATATTTTGAAACAAAAGAGACTTTAATGGATACAACCATTTATGAATTATTATTTATACTCCGTTTGTTTATAAAAAACAAGGTAAATCAGAACGGAGACTCAGGTGCGGCGACCGAGCGGCGCCGTGGTACAAATTGCAGCGGTACAAATTGCACGAAATTTGGACGTACGTCACCCCAGCGGCGCTGGAGGCATGTGTGCACTGCTCCATTGGACGTAATGTTTCTCCTACCACGCTTGCGTTGCGGCAGCGGAGCCGCACATTGTAAAACCGGATGTGTGCACCAGGCCGTATCCTCGTCTTTTCAAACCCTTCACCTTTGACCACTTTGGTCTAAAACTGTTCAATTTACTGATTATGAAAATTATGCTACTTGGTTATTTTCAATGGTACTTTTTTAAGTTAGAAATAAAACATAGACAAGTGTAAACATCGTTGTTAAAAAAAACATCAGCTCCAACATATCCATGCTAAATAAATCGATGTTTTTTAAAAACATCGATTCAAAAGGTTTGAAAATAACGACATCGATGTCGCATCCCTAGCTGATACTTTCTGGGATCTGCCTAAGCCGCGCAGATGGTCTTCGATAGCCGTTCCGTTGGTTTTGAAAGCAGGTGATTCTTAACTGATTACCTGAAAATCTGTCGACACAAAGGGTAATTGGTAATTTTTTAGTTAACGTCGTACTAGAGCAACACAACGGGCTATTGACGACGGTCCGGGATCAGTCCCTCAAGGGAAAGAACCGAGGACAACACTTCGTAATTTTGAACCACGGCCAGATGACGAAGCAACACCTGAGCTGGCACCCCACTCTCCAAACTTCCACGCCAACCCAACGTGATCGACACAAAGGGATCTGGGATTCAAATCTCTATTATAATAAAGCGTATGTAGTCTTTTTTGTAAAATAAACTCAAGCTAATTGTAAATTAGGCGAGCCTCACGAGAAGTGATTGTGTCTGGGAACAGGAGTTCGTGAAGCTTTTAATTATTTTGTATCGTGATTATACCTAGTTATAAAAAGTTAAGTTAATATGTAACAAAAAAAATTATTGCTTTGCAAAAAATTGTCAATGTGTTAAAACAAAATAAATCATACACTGAAGAAAAATAAGAACAGAAAATTTATATTTTGCGTACGATTCAGTATCTCGCATAAAGTTTAGTACATTTTAATGAATAAAGCGGCTTATCTGAATTTTAAACCATTTTAAAACTCAAAAATGAAACAAGTCAAGCTCCTTCGAAAATCATTGACCGAATGAGATTGACGGGTTGATTGGAGCTATATTGAAGCACCTATCAATCAAAACCGTCAATCACATTGACAATAAAATTGATCGTCTAAGGAGCCCTTAATGGAACACGAAAAGCCCAAACGATTAACTCAAATATTTAGTACAAAACGATTTCTGTACGCAGCTCAAATTGCTTTACCAGTGTTGATCGAAAAAGTTTTTTTTTAAACTAATTACATTTTAAAATTTATGTTTGAACTGATTTTTTATTTCTTCCTATGATGTAAATAACTTATAAATATTTGATTGATGAAGAAAGAGAATATTTAAAGCATTTAATTTTAGATAACTTACATTTTGTAATGGAACACGAAAGTCCAAAAGAAAAACTCATTGATAATAAAAGCTTACTTTGCTTATCAGTATTCGGCAACGTTACGATTAATGTTTAATTTGATTTAGAATTCTTTGTTTGGTTATTTGAGTTAACAGCGAGATGTTTCGGTCTTATTTGAGAATTTCCAAGTATTTTAACTGTGTGTTCTTTTTGCTTATAAATCATTATTGTCTTTTCATTATTGTTCAAGTCTTGTCAAATTGTTCTCTTTCAGAATATATTCAAAAAATCGAAATTTAACACGTTATAATAAATTTTTTTTTCATAGTTCTGCATTTTTTTCAAGGATTGGAATTGTTTCTGTTTGCATTAATGTGGTCCGGTATATTACCTACTGCAGAAATATTAATCAGGAATTAGATTTTAATGATTTATTGATTTCCTTCAAAATATCACTAGACATGGGTAATTCATTGGTGGAATATGTATATTTCAACCAACTTTTTTTAAATCTCTGGTTTAACGCATAATTGTGTGTAGATTGCTGTATCATAAAATAATTAAAATATACACATCAAAATAGTTTTAAAGCGTGTAATTTGTTATTTTAAATAACAATTAAATTTTAAAAAGTAACTTTAAAATAAGATGAGGTACGTTAAATTGATACGGGTTATATACGGATACGTTGAATTTAAAATATATTTCAAAATTTTGCTATAGCCTTTCATTGAAAGACGATTAAAATAAATTAAATTTCATATGTTTTTCGTGATTCATGGGTGTTATTGAAATCTGTACTCCATAGTCAAGTAAATACATCTATCATTCTAAATAGATACGTGCTTTCCATTTAGAAACCGAATTTCTGAATTTAAAAAATACCATAAGGGTTCTATTTAAAACTGTATGTCTGTTGGAAAAAAAGGGAATTTTAAACAAGTTGTTGATACTGGAATATCAGTTAGTAATTTTGAAAATATTGACATTTTTTGTCTTAAGTGACAGAAAGTCCAAGTTGCTTGCTCTACTTAGTGAAACTGTTCTTACCCAACTGATATATGAGAATCATTCGTTGATTACAATGCTTTTCTTTTTGTAAAAGCGCTGTAAAATGAACTTCTGTTTATAAAAAAATTGCTATCGATTGAGTTTAATTTGTCTACACTGATTGTGCGTATTTCTGCCACAAGTTTTCCTTCAGGAATAAGTGCGTTTGCTTTAAACTAAATTTGTCACGCATGCCGTAAATTTTTAGTCCCCTTGGACAAATAGAACGCGGGTTAATATGTTGCCTATCATACCTCAGGGTTTTAAAATATAAGTGTTCCAAATGTGGTGTAGACTGGTCGAAAGGTAGATTTGTATGGAGAACAGACAAACGTCAACTATGTTTTACATATCTTATAGATGTTAAGTCATTCCACCTGCCGCTGGATGGAATTTTTAAGAAAAATTGAGTCTTTTTCAAATTAAATTAGTCACGAATGCCGTAGCAATTTAATTTACCATTCTCTCATATTGAGAATGAAATTCGAAAATGTCGCATACTAGGTACAAGAATGACAAGTAAAACATGTTCATAAGAAAACTAAGTGCAAGACTAACCACCGAAAATTCGTTATTTTTATTGAAAATGAATGCACGGGAATATTAATAGTCATTGGAAAACTCAAAATCAACTTCTGTAGCAGTCACAATCGAAAAAAAACCTTTCTGCAGATATGTGACGAATATGAAATGGATTATATGGGTGAATAGAACATGTATGTATATTTGTGTCCGAAGTAAATTGTTGAAGCGACGGTAAAATTAAAATGGATCTTAAAACATTTTTCCGTACACTTTTACAATGATAACATTTTTTTATGAAAACAGTTGATGATGACTTTTCAATCAACATATGATTAATTCAACCCAAGCAATGCCGTGGTATTTCTGCTAGTTCTATATATAATAATACTGTAAAGTATATTAACATGGAGTACTTCACAATGCATAGTGCGCGGCATTGAAATGTTTCAAAAACATTGAATCCATTCCACAATTAAAAATAATAAACGAATATATTGTGTACACTTAATCAGTACACAATTGAAATAAATCGGTACATCTTTAAAGGTGAAAATGTTTTTTGACAACGGTTTTGGAGCGCTTCTCTTCTTGATGTATTATGATTTTGGCAGCCTGAATAACTTATTACTTATTACTTTTTGTAAATCATTTATTTATTTGCATTATATTATGCCTAAATAACACTAGTTTGCTAGAATTAACGTAATCTTTTATAACACACATATTATTTAGCCTGGTTCCATTAGATTTAAAGTTGATATATTATCAACTTTTGGATACTTCTATAAAGATATTTTAGTTAGAGAACATAGATTTATTCATTAAAAGAAATTCTTACCTAGCAATAGGTATAATAAATAGTTTTGTGGATTTTTTTCTATTTTAATAATTTTTTTCGTTATTTTATAATTACTTTAGCATAAGCCTAAAACGATGTTCTTCCCTAAGAATATCTTCCTAGGCGAGCTAAAAAGTCGCCACGAGCTCCGATTAAAATAAATTTTTAACTATTTCACCATTAATGCTTAAAACAGACATCATTTAACTATTTAAATCTTGGATTAAACAGCACATAAAACACTTCGTAAAATAACACGCACACATAAATCAGAAATTTTGTACTTCAATCGGAAAAGGTATGTAAACACATTAAACCATTCGCGTTTTCTGGAATACTTTGTTCACCACTGATTTAACCATACGTAGTAGAAAGTAGTACCTCTTAATTTTTTCTGTTTTCGTTTACCGCTGTTCTCCTAAACACTTGTCGGTATTTGAGGTCTGAGCCACGGTAGAATCTCTCACTTCAAAACATCTGGTATTTGGATCTAATGAAGTGCTCAAGTGTTTGGTTTGAGACTGACTGGTGATACATTAAACGGAGAATAGCTTCTCCCTGAATTCAAAGCGTTGTTTGGCCAAGAGAAATTGAAATGGATTTCATTGTTCATTTGAAATACATAAAATGAACAATAATTTTTAATATTTGATACCCCAGATAATACCCATCGATAAGTATATTTAGAAAGTTCAAAATTGATCAAATTTTTCTTTATTTGTTAAGGTATGCGCTAATGTTTTTAAAAATGTCATAAAGTCATTTTGTATCAGCGCTACCTGACTTATTAAAGTCACGTTAACAGCAAAGTTATGTAGGATCCAAGTTTCCCCACAATACATAAAATAAATCTATATATACTTAGATTGTCCCTGAAAATATAAAATCTTTGTTTCTATGTTTATATTGATCTAACGCACTCACTGGCGATATTTACTGAATTTTCAATCGCTACTGGCGTGTCTGTATGCACGAAAGGGATCGACACGTCAGGAAATGACATTATGTCTCATCTTTTTATGTCCACTTGACCTCTTTTATCATAATATAACACTCGTCTAAAAATTACCATGCGGTTTGGTAGTTGTTATAATAAACTAAAATATAGATTATATAGATTTTACAGTTTTTGAAAATCCGATATATTTGCATTGTTATGCTCACTATGAATTAAATCTTAGAAAAAAAGTGAAGCTGGAGGTTACTTTTAAGTGACGGTAAATTTAATTTAGTCAATTTAACTCCAACAATTTCCTTTGCCACTAATTTCGTTGCACTACTCTACTTTTTGCCTGTTTACAATAATCTATCAATAGACTTGCAATAAGAGTCCCATATCAATATACCCATCAGTCTCGTCTCTCCTCTTACTCCTATTTACTAAGTCCTCACATCTCGCACAAATCTTTAAAAAAAATAGTTAGAAAACTTGCACAATATACACTATATGAGCATCTTCTAAACATTCCACAATTTTTGCCCACCATTCCTTTACAACGCCCTTAAACGTACTCTTTAGTCAAAAATATTTATAACTGGTCGTTTTTATAATGAATTGAAGCACTTACCCCATTTTTGATATCTGCTCTCATCCGACACTATTAGGTTCACGTTGACGATGAAACACACGTCCTCAGATCACTTGTAGCTCGTTTGGTACAATATGGCGCTCACATCACACAAATGAATTGCTTTGTGTATGTCTCTACAGCTACTTGACAAAGACAAAACATGCACCAAAGTCAGTCTCATCCAAAAGCCGAAGAGCGAGCACTTACTAGTAGAGACCAATTGTACGTCTTGATGTACATTGGGGTGTCTTTCGGCAATAATTGCAGTTGGACTTGACTTGAAAAAACACTTAAATTTATTCTGCAAGAATTCGAAATAAAGGCAGCGAGGAACATAGGCGGCCTTCCTCCAACACTTCTCTACAAGGAAATAATTGTTAATGGAGAGAAGCGCCCTCTGTATTATAATTCCACATATAATGAGCCACTGCGTAGTTAACACGGCGTTGCCCGTGACAGTTCTTTGCGCGGTGTCAGGAACGTTTTCAGCAGTTCCTTCACTTTTCAACGCACTTGTTTCATCATAGCAGATGTTTCTTTTTACATACTAAAGAAGCGTTTTCAGATGACCTGTGTGCCAAAAAATGGTGTAAACTGAGAAACCGCTCTACTCACTAACATTTGTTAAACCTTTTGCAAGATACTGAATTGGACGAATAATATTAACTTTCTGTTTCCATATATTTCCTCCTTTTAATCTGATTTGTATTGTTTTAAAACTTCTGCCATATTTGCAAAGCTTCTTTTGCTTTAGTTAAAATCTCAATATGACTTAACTTTCCAAAACTCACTATAATCATTGCAAGACACTGTTACCGTGCTGTGCGGAATGTGTTTTAGGTGGATATACTTTGGTTGTTTGCTTTTTTTGAGGCTTTATCGCGCAGGGACTATACGTGGCCAAGCTGTGCCAAACACAAGAAAGATACAGTGACCAAAGTAGAAAAAAAACGCTAGGTAGACAAGGGTAAATATGAAAGGGAGGAAATATTTTTTGTGTACCTACGCCCTGTGATGTCCGTACAGACCTAAAGAAAATGGGTCTCTGATAGCTGAATACATTTTTAGGCCACAAAAATAACGAAACTTTAAACGTTAGGTGCAAACAGAAAAACAAGTTGCCATAGATAATCATTAGACGTTGGTTGGTCAACAATGGCCTTTGCTTCGTGAAAAAACCCCAAACGAACCAATCAACAATCAGGACCAACAGCAACCAACTCAATTTCAAACCTGTGTAGTCGTGATAAAACAGAAGTAACTAACGGAATGCGCTCGAAATCATAGTGCTGCCAGCAGAAATAGAGATGTAACTGCTTTGTGGAAAATTATTGACATTTCTAGTCTTTGTGGATAATTTCTAACATTTTTTGGAAAGACTACGGTTGCCATTTGGAAGAACAGTGGAATAAGAAACGGAGGGTTGTGAGTTCGTAACGATATAACTAGGGCAACTTTTTTGTTGCAATAAAAATGGGAAAAGTTGCATTTATGGAAATATTATGGATTATAAAGAGTGCCAACCAATGTGTTAAAATATTTCTTGCGATTTATTTCACTTTCATCTTAGGACAAACACCTTCTTTCCATGAACTTGTTTGATCCGCAATACTTCGGCATTCGTAAGATCAGACACACGTGACCGAAGGGTTGATTTAGAGAACAAAAAATGAAATATTAATTTCATATTAATTCATTTTAAACTATATTTTTAAAAGTTGCAGGTGTTCGCATTTATGCAAAAAGTTGCATTTATGCAGAAAGTTGCATTTATGCTGCGGTTATACCTCACTATACACCCCATGTAGTAGGAATTTTGGTTTTAGTACTTTACATGCATAGTACTAACGTGTGAAAAAAAGTTGAATTTGTTGCAAAAAGTTGACCTAGATATAACCCAAGGTACTCGTGTACGTGGGGTCTGGTGTATGTTATATCTATAGTGGCTTCTCTCTCCAAACGTCATTTGGCATGGTGTGGACATTTAGAGAGAGGGGTACCTACTCAGTTGTTGACATCATCTTCTGACCACATGCTTCAAAATGGTGGGATGTCGTCCACCAAACTTTCCCTTCAGATTGGATCCAGTATGCAATTGTTTTGCTGGCCGCGGTAGCCCAATTGAAGAGCAACGGACTAATAACTGGAGAGTTGCGAGTTCAAATCCAACCCAGAACCGTTGTATACAAATGAGGCTGGTGCCTGTTAAATCTGTTGAGGCCTCAAATGTCCTTACATTGGGGTGGGGTGGAAGTTTGGAGAGTGGGGTACCTGCTCAAAAGTGACCTCGTCATCTGACCATGGTTCAAAATTACGAGGTGTTGTCCTCAGATCTTTTCCTTCAGGGGTAGATTTGGGACCGCCGCCAATAGCCCGCTGTGTTGCTCCAATGCGACGTTAATTTAAAAAAAAAACATCAAAATACCTATTGTTTGACTCCAATGTGACGTTAATTCAAGTAACTTCCTACCAACTTTTAATCTGGACGCCAGTGATAAAACAGAAACATGTAAAGTTGCACACGAAATTGCAGTGTTGCCAACCGAAATAAAAGGTAGGCAGGTATTTCATTAATGCTGCACTGGAGCAACAAAACGGATAATGGCAACGGTTCGGGATCGAAACCGAAATAGAATTGATGGATAATTATTGGCATTTATAATCTTTGATATGAAAAACGAAGACAAGAAAGGAGACATTTTTTGACACTTGAATCTGGACAGTACTTGAACAAAAAAAATGAACTAAATTCGGTCACCACATATTTAGGATGTAATATCTGTTATTCGTACCCATTCTGTATTTCTATATCATGTTAGGTGATTTAAATACATCCAAATATACAACAAAGTTCAATCATAAGATAATTATACTTTAAAATAGCCTCAAATACCCACTATACATTAACATACAAAAATCTTACTCCATTATGGTTCAGTATAATGTCCCTAACATAAATTTTCCACAAACTAATCTATTTATCCTCGAGGCCTATATCTGATATTCATTTCAAATAAATGCAAAAGATTCATATACACAGTTTATCCCCATAATCAATAATTCCCTTGATACATATCAAACGAAAAATAAAATTGTCTTTTGTGAAATATGATCCAACCATTTTAAATCTTTGCATTAAATAACAAATAGTTCGAGTAAGCTCCAGCGTGCATTTTATGTGACAAAAAGGACAAGTCTTTTGAGCTGCTATTAATGGCGTTCCTGAATAAAACATCTCTGGGCAGCTGCATATTTCGAAGATATATGTATACATTTTATCGAACATATGTATTATATATTGCTCTTTGGGGAGTGGACCGATTGTATACGGTTTGGGGACAGTATTTGATCTACAGTAAATGGACCCTTAGTGTATTATATTACATCTATCTATTACAAAGGAAAAGGGTCCTGTCTTGTGTTGTCAGAGACATACAGGTGGAAGTTCCATTGCTAGTAGCGTTTTATACTATTTAATATTGTATATAGAAATGGGCATTTTATAATCTTCAGAAGTATGGATTTTGTAATACATTTTATGCACTCTAATGTTAATTAGGAAGTAACATAATATGTATCTTCATGCAGCTTCGTTTTATAAGGTTTATATTGCCTTAACTTTCAAAATAGTTTTAGTGAGATACACTACCCTACAATAATGAACCGGACGCCAGCGAATTTGCATAAAACTTGCATACTTGTTTGGGGGTGATTTTCGTGGTATGGCTTGGGACCTTTGCATGTTGTTCCTGGTTAATTGAACACCGAAGCCTACATGAACATTTTTAATAATCAGGTGATGCTCTGACAATTTTATGGAATAGACGATTGTTACTTCCAGGGCGACAACGCTCCTTGTCATGTCGGAGCCTCTGTCAAGCAGTGGTATCAAGATATCGCTGTAAAACGTCTTCCCTGGCCTGCTCAGAGTCCCGACCTAAACCCCATAGAACATTTGTGGGCCGAATTAGAGCGACGCTTACGGGCCAAGAACCCCGTCCGATATCTACTAGGAATGCGACATCGATGTCGATGTTTTCAAAACATCGATGTTTTTTAAAAAATATCGATGTATTTAACATCTATGTATTGGGGTCGATGTTTTTGTAACATCGATGTTTATACCTGTCGATGTTTTATTTTAAGTGAAAAAGTACCGTTATAAAAAATTTTAAAAATAACCAAGTAGCATAATTTTTATAATCATCAAATTGAACATACTTTTAGACCAAAGTGACCTAGGATGAAGGGTCTGAAAAGTAGGGATGCGACATCGATGTCGATTTTTTCTAAACATTGATGTTTTAGAAAAAAAAACATCGATGTATTGGAGCCGATGTCGCATCACTAGTTGCTAAACCAGTTTTAGGAAATGGGGAAACAAGTTTAAATACTCTGAATTTTAAAAACTTCAATGGTTTGGGCTGAGCTGGCGACATTCTTGCAATAGGAATGGACACAAATACCCATAACTGTGTATCATAACCTTGTTAAAAGTATGCCAAGAAGGGTTTGTAGTGCAATTACAGCACGTGGGGGAGACCATCCCTCTATTAAAGCATGTATTATTTCCCTTATACCATCACATCTTGCTGCCAGGTCCATTATTGTAGGGTAGTGTAACTCGTCCTTGGAGAATTGACCAATTTTACTATTGACGGGATATCTCGTCGGAAAGTTTTTTAGGTGATGACGATGAAAATCCAATGAGTTTTCTCTTAGTGACAAGAGACGACTAGATCTTGATTGACGATCTCTTTCATCAAGATCCAGTCAGTTTCCTACTGCGAAGTTTGACTGTTGCCCTTTTTGTAATAACCATACCTGGGCAGTTATTCCGCTCTTTCTGTATATATGAAGAAATATGCCTGGCATTCCTCTGAATAAGGGTTGAGTGAAATAAGAGTCTGTAACCCTCCAATCGGTTTAACGAGATATCTCACCCATCAATATCTGATCAGTAGGGCAACTTTTTTGTTGCAGTAAAAATGGGAAAAGTTGCATTTATTTTTGATGCACTAAATTCTAAAATAAATTATTCGTAAAAAAAATGAAAACAATTCTAAATATATTGACAATTTTAGTCGTGTACACCAGTATTATAATACATACAGAAGAACGTTCAATGACCGATCCTTGGGTAGTAACTTCTTTAACATTGAAAACATGTACCAGCCGCAGTCATATAAATTGCTGTATCGGTTAGTAGAAGCGCAAAATCCTTTCGCTCAACATTCAGAGATTTTAAAACGTCATCTACAAGGTGAACCACATATTAATGATCGACACTCACCTCGCAAACTCTGCAGTCGATTACGCAAGTTTCCTCGGGATTATCAACAGTGCCCACCAATGTGTTAAAGTATTCCTTGCCATATATTTCACTTTCGTCCTAGGACGAACACCTTCTTACCATGAACTTGTTTGATCCGCAATACTTCGTCGTTCGCAAGATCAGACACACGTGATCGAAGGGTTGATTCAGAGAGAAAAAAACTGAAATAGTATTTTGATATTAATTAATTTTAAGCTATATTTTAAAAAGTGGCAGGTGGTTGTATTTATGCAGAAAGTTGCATTTATGTTGCGGTCATAACGCATTTACTATACACCCCATGTAGGATGAATTTTGGTTTTAATACTTTACATGCAGCGTAGAATGCGTGAAAAAAAGTTGCATTTGTTGCAAAAATTTGCCCTATTGATCAGCTTTTGAATGGCGTATACGGACGAGCACCAGGAGGGTTAATAAATATAGGGGAAATTGACCTAATATGAGATACTTGCCTAGGATGAGATAGTCCTGCATCTACGTACGGTGTTGTCATCCACTGGAAGTGTCGTGAATTATTAGCTTGGAAGACTGTAGTGGCATTGTAAACATAACCTTCCCCATTGCAAGCCAACCCATACATCAGTAACAACATATATTGGTATACCGTTTTTAAGATATCTGAAGTCTTCTTTTTGACTGGTCTTTAAACGTATAAGGTAAGGTGTTAAGTTAATTGAATAAGTTTTTACATATATCAGGGCGCGAAATAAGTCGCTGCAACCACGGTAAAAGCCATGTGTTGAAACTCAAATATAGAGACCAGAGGATGCTGCGTGCACTCTGACTTATTATTGATGTTGAAGCTTGTAGCTTGAACTGGTATGAGAACGATGTAACAAGACATGCTAAAATATTCTGTGATTTTGTTGTTGTGTTTGTGATGTAAATAAGACTTGGATAAAAAAGTATGCGAGTCTGGATTGACTTTTTACGGACTAACAGGTTAGAGCAGGCCTCGAAATATATATTTTTAATACAGGTGCACCTTGTGCACTAAGTTTTTAAATTAGGTATACAGATTATATTTTAGGTGCACAGTTAAAATAGCGTAATGTGAGATATATATATAAGGTAATACAATCTACAGTATAGAAGCCATTGCGTATCAATTCCAAGTCAATTTTACTAATTAAAACTTTAAGATGAATAACGGATTTAAATTTAAAAAAACACTTTCACAAGAACTATTATTCAAAGTTTTACTCGCATATGGAATATTTAAAAGGCAAAGGGAATTTAATTAATGAGAAATATGCTAATTAAAGTAAGCTTTCAACGTTTGTGACTGCGACACAAGGCATTTATCGGTATTCTCTAAAATGGAATAATTAACGAATCCCTCTCGAAAATCAAATAATGAATTTTATTCAATTTAATTTTCCTTACGGTATCTTTTCATACAGAAATCCAGATGTTTAATTAATAATCACGTTCTCAAAACTGAGAATTATGTTTATTTACGGAATAAAACTAATGCGCTAAGTGTATAGGATTAAATCCGATGTGCATACGAGATTTCTAACAATTAGAGAAGGTAAACTTAAACTCGTTTTGTAAATAAACCTCTCTGTCTGGTTAGGCAATTATTTTACGGAGAAATGTTCTCTGGAATTTCAATCTCTTAAGTCCTTTGTGTGTACAAGCTGCGAATACGTATAATTCCATAGTAAAAACTTATCAAATCTTCCAAACCGAGAAAAATATGTGCGTTGAGATTAGATAGAATAGTCTCGTATCAATTGAAGCCCTGTCTTACCAGAAATGACGACCAACCGATCTGGTGGTCAGCGGATCCTCAAGATTAGCCTCAAGATCGGAAGGTTACTGGTTCGAATCCGGTCAGTGCATGGATGTTTGCAAGCGTATGGTGTAGAAGCGGCTGGTGCACCTTAAATATGTCGTGGCCAAAAGTCCTCACTTTGTGTTGATGTGGAAGTTTGGAAAGTGGTGTGCCAGCTCGGGTTTTGGCTCGTCAATCTGATCGTGGTTCAAAATGACGTGGTGTTGTCCTCGTTTCTTTCCCTTATGAGATTGATCACGAACTGTTGTCAATAGTCCGTTGTGTTGCTCTAGTACGACGTTAATGAAAATTACCTTACCTGATCATCATCGTGAGAACCGCAATTGACCGGTTGCAAGAGTCACGGAATTGCAAACGGAGGTTGCGAGTTCGAATCCAACCAAAGACCGTCGTGTAGAAATGGGGCTTGTGAGATTACAATACCTAACTGCAACTGAAAGACTAAAATGTGGGGGGGGGAAAGGACCCAGTCCTCTACTCGAAGCAGGGATGTATTGTCCCCTGGCTCCGTCTGTGTTAAGCCTATGTATATATATATATATATATATATATATATATATATATATATATATATATATATATATATATATATATATATATATATATATATATACAGCAGCTCAGGTTTTGCCTCGTCATCTGACCGTAGCTCAAAATTACGTTCTTGGGGGATTGATCACGGACTGTTGTCAATAGCCTGTTGTGTTGCTCTTGTATGACGTTAATTAAAAATTACAAAATTATCATTAACTGAACCAAGGGCAGCTGCATGTCAAATATGAAACATAAAATATCCTAACGTTGGCATTGTGGAAGCTCAGTAATTGCTGCGTCATCCGACCGTGTTTCAAAATTACGTGGTGTTGTCCTTACATCTTTCAATTCGGATTTGATCCCGGACCGTCGTCAATATCGCTTTGTGTTGCTCCATTGCGACGTTAACTAGAATACTTATCTACTAGGGGGCCCGCCCCCTGCTCGCTAACGCTCGCCAACCCCCGGAGGATTGCTTCGCAATTCTCATTGGTTCGCTACGGGAACCTATGCTCGCTTCGCTCGCATCAATGAAGACACGTGTCCTAGCAGAAGGGATTGATTACAAAAAAATATTTTTTCAAATCTAAATTTGTTGTATTACATAAAATATATATACAGTACCACTGGAATCAGAATTTAAATGAAAACTTTGAGCAAATTTTTACTCGCAATGTGAGCACTGCTTTGGAAATTGAATACCCAGCATGTTGTTTGTGTGTACATTTCCCCAGTACTCGAGCCACCCATACACTTTTTGACTGAGTTTGTTGTCGAAAGTTGTTGTAGTGCACGCGTCTTGTTGTACCTATAATTGTTAGCCTTGAAAAGGATCGTTTTTTAAATAGCCCTGAAAAGATCCTCCGCTTTCTTAGATTTCTATTATAAACCGCAACAGCTCGTCTAAAATTCATTTTTTTCAATAAAATTTCATCCGATAACGCTATAGATTCAAATGACTCGCGAGGCTCCTAGTAAACAAACAATCGCACAATGTTGCCAAAACGCGGTAACAAATAACGTCTTTTTTGCGTGCCACGTAAGAGAAATATATATATAGATCATACTAGTTGATAACTTTAGTTTTACATAACTACGACCCAATATAATCCTTGCGCCACGAATATAAATCGGACCAATCGAAATGACAATAGGACATTTTTTTATCTGTTAATTTTAATCGGTCACATTTCGAAACTAAAAATTTTTGATTGCAAGGAATTTCGGAATAATATCAATTTAAAATATTTTGTTTATTCAGCAAAATAAAGCGAGTTTAAGTCGACACAACAGAATCCAAAAAAATGAATAAAACCCTCGAGTTTCTCGATTCTTCGAAGCCTTACGGGACAGGGACAAAAGCATTATTCATATTCATGAGTTTTGAAAATCAGAAAGCAAACACACCCGTTCAGCGCGATTTGAGAATATTTCCCCTTCGCGAGACATCGGTAAATGTTTAATGTAGTAGTGTTTGTTTTGTCACTAAACTCGAGAGATAAAATATGCATTTCATTATCAGTAAAAGTACGCCTTCGGAAAGTAATTGAGATTTCATTTTTAAACAGGAGGAACGCTTTTGTTTTGCAAATTATGTAGCCTCGGAAGTTTCAGTGGCTCAAGGGTGTATGAAATTGCTAATCAGTGTCTTCCCAATTGCAGCTGGAAGAAGGGCATTTCTGTTTTGAGTAAATGTGCCTGGGTTTTACATAACTTGTTTCGTGTCAGGATAAAAAAAAAAGGTAAACTGTTTCATTATGTATGTTGAGTGGTTTTCTTGAATCACGATTTGGATTTGAATTGAGAAATTATATTTACTGGAATAAATAGAAAAAGTTAGAGAGAGGATGTCATTTGAAATGTTTCATTTTAATTACCAATCTTTATGTTTAAAGACTAAGTATGAATACTTTTTTTAAATAAATAATTTTAACAACTAATTAAATTTTGCAATCTTGGTTAGAGCATCGGGATTATTGATGCGACATCGATGTCGATGTTTTCAAATCATCGATGTTTTATAAAAAACATCGATGTATTTGAGTCGATTTTTTTTTAACATAGATGTTTATGCTTGCAGATGTTTTATTTTTAAATGAAAAAAAAAAGTACCTTTATAAAAATTTAAAAAATAACCAAATGGAATAAGTTTTATAAACTGTAAAATGAACATACTTTTAATCCACGGTGGCCATGGGTGGAGAGTCTGTAAAGTAGGGATGCGACTTCGATGTCGATCTTTTCAAAAAATCGATGTTTTAATAAAAAATCGATGTATTTACTATCGATTTATTGGAAACGATGTTTGTTTAACATCGATGGTTTTACGTTGGAAACGATGTTTGTTTAACATCGATGGTTTTACGTTGTCGATGTTTTATTTTGATTGAAAAAAGGACCATAGTAAAATTTAAGAAAATTAACCGTGCAACTAAGTATTTATTTGTCAGTGATGACGACATTTGTCACATCAGAAAGAGTTTTTTCCCTAAATGGGGGAATAGTTAGTGAAAAAGGAAGTCGGCTCAAGGTGTAGAAAGTTAACAAACTTCTATTTTGCAAACTGTAAATAATAAATATTGGGGCCTATAATAATTATAGGCCCCAATATTTGTTATTTACAGTAAATGAAAAATAAATTTGTTGTGTTCCCCCCCCCAGTTGATAAATAATTAGTAATAACTACCAATAATCTACATAATTATACTTATAGACCTATGCCAAATTGCTATGTAGTATCTATGTCAAATTGTTGTAAATATTATTTTATTTTTATTATTCAATTTGAAAATAAAAGTTTTGTAAATTTTTCTTTTTATTTTTTTATGTGTTTTGACAGTTAAAAAAAGTTTTATAAAATAATAAACACGGTAAATTAAATCTCTCCCCCGGCAAACATTAATGTTTAAGATTGCTAAACTAGTTTTAAGGAAGGGTGGAAAAAATTTAAAAACAACGATGTTCAAAAACATCGATGGTTTTTGATCGATGTATTATCAACATCGATGTTTCAATTTTGAACATCGATGTTTTGCTGTCGATGTCGCATCGGAATGATGGGCCGTCTACCCGTTTTAACCGGCTACCCCGAACTCGAATGGCCAACAATCCGGTCTGGTAGTCTGTTAGCATACCTACTGGCTCCAGTACTAAATAGATAGGAAGATTCTTGGTTCGAATCGCGGTAAGTGCATGGTTATTTGTAAGAGTATGGTGTAGAGGCGGCAAGTGCACCTTAAATCTGCCGACCGAAAGTCTTCACGTTGGGTAAATGCGAAAGTTTGGAGAGTGGGGTGCCAGCTCAGGTGTTCCTTCGTCATCTAACCGTGGTTCAAAATTATGTGGTGCTTGTCCTCGAATCTTTCCTTTAGTGCATTGATCCTGGACCGTTGTCTAAAGCCCGCTGTGTTGCTCTAGTACGACGTTAATTAACTTTTACGCTGAGGCGCTTACATTTTTAATATCGTCTCACAGAACGTCTCTTTGGCCTGACTCTCCGAGTCCCCTTACCTAATTACCAAACTTCAACGATAGGATCGTGAGTGGCATTTACGACTGACGCTTTCCTTTCATAGTATTGTGCGGCGTGAGAAGAGATTTCACAGGAGCGACTTTCTGCTTTTCCCAAAGCGTTCACTTCTCCCTATCGGCAGCATAGGGGGCGATGAACAATAGGAGGAACCCTCGAGAAGGTCAGTCGTTGACAGCTCGTAAATGGTGATCGATGCCAGCGGTCATTTAAAAGGGGAAAGCATCCACAGTACACAGATCTATACCATGCCGCTGGTGTGTATTAAATTTTAGTGGTAACAATTGTTTACCTGCCGCAGCTTAAAATTACCTTACTTTACTCGCTTGGGTACCATGGTAGCCCGGTTGGAAGAGCAACGTGTTAACAAACGGAGGGTTGCAAGTTCAAATCCAACTAAAGACTGTCGTGTACAAAGGAGGCTGAATCACGTTAAATCTGTCGTGGCCTCTAATGTTCTTATGATTGTGTGAAAGTTTGGAAAACGTGTTGCCATCTCAGGTGTGATCTCGTCATCTGACCGCGTTAAAAATTACATAGGTGTTGTACTCGCACCATTCCCTTTGAATTTGATCCCGGGTCGTAGCCACTAGCTCGCTATGTTTCTTCCACTGCAATTTTCATTAACATACATACCGGCCCTAGTACTAACAAAGTATGCACTTATACCAAACATGTGTAAAGTCGCGGGGAAAAAATCGAACCTCTTTTTTTCGAGAAATATTCAAACTAGAGCAAATTCAAAGGTTTCATTCAATAGGGAATAACATCCTCTGCAAATTCAAATACGTAAACGTTGCATAAGGTGACGTCTTCATATAAAATTTTGTACAAACAACACAATTTCTAACGATGCACCGTGTTTTTGTACCATAATGAGATTCTGCATTGCTAAATTAGTATAAAAATAAAATTTCATGACTTTACTATCAATATATCCCGAGATATTCAAAGTTAAAATTAGTTTCAAATTCAGGGATCATCCATAAAGAAAGTTGTTATTCGTAGATCTAGATTAATTGTAGTTATCGCTACCCGAATTTCCAATTTGAACACTATGTCAATCGTATTTTTCAGCAATCCGAAAATTATTATATTTATTATGCAATTGCAAATTATTTCAGAATTACATTATATTTAATTTTCAAGTGCAAACGATGCTAGAACTACTATCCGAGATTTGTCTGGCGTTTTATAAGCTTTTGGTTTGTCCCTAAAATCGCAATAAATGGGAAAATTTAATGTAGCTCAAAAACTAATTTCCGAACGAGCTGCAATTTTGCATGGCCATTCTAGAAGTCCTGAATCGATTCACATAAAAATATGAAAAGGTTCCAATTCATAATTTTTTCAAACATTAATTTAATAATTATTATTGCATACTAAAAATTATTTTTATAGTAAAATACTAGATGGATTGTGTTTGGATTGTTTAACAGTAAATTTGAACAAAATATCAGCGTTATAGAAATATTTATTGAGAAAGATATCCTTAAAAGGTTTAAAAACTGATTTAACATTAGAAGCTCTATTGTTTCTGCCATCATAACTTCAAAACGGCAAGTCCTCATGACATGAAATTTGATATCTGAATAGATTGGATATAGATTTGAAATTGCGTGTCAAATAAGGGGGTTACTATTGGAAATTATGAAGTTAATGTTCAATTTAACATAAAACGGTCCCTTATTTAAATTTTATGAATTTGAAGTAGTAGAAGGACGTTAGTTCATGTCAAACGCTATCTTTGAATTTGCTTTACTATTAAAATTGCTGGAATGAAGAGGGATGATTCGTTTTTTTTTCTAAGACTGTACAATATATATTGGGGGGGGGCAAAGACCGTCATGTACTTGGAGGCTGGTGTACGTTAAATTTATCGGCTTTTGTCACTTAGGTTTGGGGTGAAATTTTACCGAATGGGGGGCCAGCTCAAGCGCTAACATCGTCATGTTACTGGTTCGAAACAACAAGTGGTTGTTTCGTAACTTTCTCTTCTGGATATCCCAAACCATTGCTAATAGCATGCTGAGTGTTTCAAATACGACGTTAATTCAACTACCTAAGGTAAAACATTAATTTTATTTTCAATTATCCTGAAATATGCAACCGTGTTATATATTCACCAGATACCTCATCCCAGGATGTTTAACAACCATTTAAGTCTTGAAAACTATATGAAAGTGTCTCACAAAAATCTGTTTTGTTAGATATGTATTTAATTTTTTCTTAATCCTAAACTTTTTAATAATACGAGAAATAATTAAGATCAACAACGCATGCTAATTTTTATCATTCAATCTAAAAACCTATCCATACATTTATAGTATGAAGATTAGAAATTGCCACTTTAGCGACATCACAGCATTACTAACATGTAGTGCTAACTTTAGACTCCATAACGAAAATGATCGGAGCCGACATTTACATGACTGTCGTCATAGCGGTCTCAAACAGTTTGGGAACGTTTTTTCTCTTGTAGCGGCAAGATTTCATTTCCTGCTCCAAACGATTTGAACGAAGAGGAGCGAAATAAATTAACATTTTTGACTGCCATTGATTAATTCGTTTTTGTAAAATCGGAATCGTTAAACACAGAATAAAAATTTCAACGGATTTGAAATCTGCGGAAAATTACACACCAGATCAATACCTTAAATGTGATTTTTTTTAAATAAATAATTAAATATTTAATAAATAATTAAATAATCAAATGGTAAATAATTGAATAATAAAACTGTTTTTTATATCGTTCTGGCGTAGAAATTTACGCTGATTTGAAATCTGTTGAAATTTTCACTCTACCGTCAACGATCCCGAAATTAGAATCTTTAAACTAGAGAATAAAAAACCACTTTGTTTTGTTTCTCGAATAAAATAAACCACGACAGCCTTCTGTGTTGTCCATTCTCCAACGTATTCTGTCCGTCTAAGTTGACACCTCTGGAATTTTGTTTAGACGGCCGTCTAGTTATGCCCGTGGCATACAAACCAAAGCTTTAGTGCATTCAGTTGTGTTCTTTATTCCTTAATTCAAACTTCTATTTTTGGGATGGTTTTGTGATAGAGTGAAAATATCTACGGATTTCAAACCGGCGTAAAATTCTACGCTAGATCGATATCAAAAACATAATTTTCTTCATAAAAAAAGTAATTTTCTGTAATTGTAATTAATATTTTTACGAAACACTAGACTTCTTTTCGTGTCGAAAAGTGATATGAAGCAAAAGGGAAAAATTGACGGTGGGGAAAATTTGAAATCAAAACCGTTAGGATTTGTGCTCCAACATTATCCACTCGCTTCGCGTATAATATTATTTCCATCATGTACGATGAACAAGTAGTCTTTGGTTTCTGTATAGTTGCTATAAGCGACAATTTCAGAAACAAAGGAGATATAAGGCGCATCCCATTTTGAGGGATAAATTAATCCACGGTATGGTTACGACTTTGTATCCTAAACTAAAAGAATACGAACAAAAGTTTTTTAATTATTTTAAAATGTCATTAAAATAATTTGATTTGCTAGAGGAGATATAGGATGATTTTTCCTCGTGTGAGTATGTTGTGAATATCAAAAACAACTTGCTGGGGTAAATATTTTGTTCCATTTTGAGTTATATAATAATCCTATCAACACCTAGTTCTGTTGTATTCCAGAGTACAATTTCGACAGTAACATCAAACAATCGTGTTGCGATCAATAGTTGGATGCACCTATGTGTCCGTAACAGAACCCTCCTATCACCCCCTATTTGTGTTGTATTCCTGAGTGGATATGTGTCAGTAACACCACACAATTATGCTTAACACAATTCACCCAAATTCCTATCTCCGCCTATTTTTGTTGATTCCTTGAGTTGAACAGACAATAACATCAAACAATTGTGCTGAACTCAATACTCCCAAATTTCCAGTTACAGAAACTTCCTATCACCATCTACTCATGTTGCATTCCAGAGTGGAGAATTGTGGCAAAAATATCAAACAATTGTGCTGAATCCATTACACCCACGTTTCCAGTTACAGAACCCTCCTATCCCCGCCTATTTTTGTTGTTTCCTAGAGTTGAACAGACAATAGCATCAAACAACTGTGCTGAACTCAATACTCCCAAATTTCCAGTTACAGAAACCTCGTACCACCATCAATTCATGTTGCATTCCAGAGTGGAGAATTGTGGCAGTAATACCAAACAATTGTGCTGAATCCATTACACCCACGTTTCCATTTACAGAACCCTCCTATAACCACCTATTTCTGTGGTATTGAATAGTGGAATCGAGACAGTAACGTGAAACAATCGCGAAGTCTGATACACCCAAAAGTGTGACAATAACATCAAACAATCATGCTGATTCCAATAGTTTGGTACACCCACATTTCCAGTTACAGAACCTTCTTATCACCACCTACTTCCGTGTTATTACATAGCGGGTTCGAGTCGGAAGCGTCAAACAATCGTAAATTAGTGCTGGGGGTCAATGGTGCTTACCTCCCAGCTGGTACAGACGCATTTTGTCGCTCGCCCCTTCACCTCCCACTAATTAAAGCGAATATTGTAAGCTTTAATCTCCACTTCAACCCCACATTAATGAGTTTCTTAAAAATCCTAATTAGGGTCCCGCGATTACTTGCCACTGCCGGTCTTAATGTCGCCACTTTTAAAAGTCCGGGGTTTACTTCTTCATTATTACCACTCGCGCCACACTAAGCCCAGAAGAGGGGAGAAAACCAACACACAACAACAGCAAAAAACCACCGAGCCCACCCACAGAAGCGCAACCCACCGTGGTATCTAAAACTTTTAACTTCCTTAATTGGTGGTTGTGTCGGCCGATTCCGCAGTATGTAAATCAGAAGGGGAAGTTAATATCCTTCCATAAGCTGTCTGCGGGGTTTGGCCCTCGCAAAGCGACGAAGAAATATGAAGACTTGGGACTGAGGAATTTTAATTTAGGGATGAAATGAGTGGAGCGTGAACTGAGTCGTTGGGAGGATACTGGAGGAATGTGTTTTTTTGGACCGACCAAAGGGTTGTTCGCTTGGAGTTGAAAAAGATAATGAAGGGGGTTGAGAAAGAGCGAAGTTCCGTTTTCTTTCCTGCTTTGGGTGCAAGAGTCTCGTATTGAAGATAAATTCGAGCGTTGTGGATTCAGAATTAATTTGGTCATCAATATAAGTATGGGTACACAACGTAGGGTTTTTAATGAGACAAGAGCTGTTGTGACTCTCAAGTAGGTACCAAAAGGTGGTGAGCAAAATAAACATTATTCTTTTATTTTTAATTCTCTGAGAAGTACACACATTATAATATTCTAGATTGTTAACGGGCTCGTTCCCACGAATCAAGTTGAATTGACCGTTTATAGTTGATCAATAAAAGTTGAATACGACTTGAATCAGTTTTTGTTCACACATTTCAATAGAAACGGATCAAGTTTCTTTTAAAATGGCGTCGAAAGAAGCTGTGCAAGATGCTGTAGAGATAGTAAGCTTTGTTAAAAGAACTAAATACAATTTTATATAACATGATAAGAAATCGTAAGAAACGTCGTTTTAGCAAGTTTAGCTTTAGCAAGTATATCAGATGGCTCCTGCGAATCATCTCTGCATTGTTCTCTGTTGCATGATTCATTTGAAACTGACGACGACCCTTGAGTTGTGTGATGAGAAGGTGAAAACGCAGGTGATGTTTTTAAGAGTTCCAATCGCTTTTGTCTTAGTACAGTTTGAATTTGTTCCTGACAGATGATTACATCGCAAAGAGGCATCTGCTTTAGCAGGACAGCTACAGATTTGACAAAAAGGTCGAATTCATAATCTGTCTAATTTTATTTCTTTGCACTTTATCAAGTTTATCAATTGCAACTCTTGCATCTTTATTTATATATTTATCTTGTCGGTGGTTATAATACAGTTCTAAAAATGTTAGCAACACACTTTTAGACCATTTGAAAGCTAATTTTTTTTTAATTTTTGCTTTCATCTGGACACGCATGGCGTGACCAGATGAAAGCGAACTTGACAATCAACTGGAGTTCGCACGTTCCAAGATAAGTTTCAAAAATTGAAAGCAGATGGCGGATGAATCATCACTTGAACGGTACAGTTTGAATGGGTCAAATTTTTCTTGATCCACTAAAAAGTTGATCAACTCTATTAAAACAAAGGTTCTCACTATAGTTTTCATTCCACTTTTATTGATCAACTATAATCGATCAATTAAACTTGATTCGTAAAAATGCGCCTTTAGGGTGACATTAAAAAAATGAGATAACTGTTTATTAGATCTAATAATTTACGCTATTTACCATTATAATTTTTAAATTCGGGTTGATAGACTAGAGATGTGGATTCCTAGGGTAATTAATTAGCATCTCACTAGAGCAACACAGCGGGCTATTGGGGGATCCATCCCGAAGGAAAAAAATCTAAGATTATCCTCATTTTGAACTACGGTCCGATGACGAGGTCACACCTGAGATGGCACCCCCACTCTCCTAAATTCCACACCACACCAATAACAGGACATTTGAGGTCTTTAAAATTAAAGATTTAATATTAAAGATTAAAAAGATTTAATGTGCACCAACATCCGTGTACACGACGGTCTTGGACTGGACCGAATTTCGAACTCGCAACCCTCCGATTGCTAATCCGTTGCTCTATCAACTGGGCTAAAGTTTCTCCTGGGACCTTCGTATGCAGGCTCTCTAAAAGGGATTAACCTTTTTAGATAAGTAGCTTAGCTAGGATTCTTTTCAATAGATTAGATGTGGTCATTGGATCATTAAATATGTGTAAGTTAAAATTAGTATTACTTTTTTCGTAAATATCCTGGTTTTGAATTTTATGGTGCGATGGCCATATTTGGCCAAGTTGCTCCAAACACAGGACCGGCAATGTTGAGTAATTTAAAAAAATGGAGGGCATAAACTAAAGAATTCTTGGCCATCCTGGATTTGCAACCCCCATGTTTACCACATGCAGTAAGTCTCATGTGAAATTAATTGATTACTAGGGTACATCGAGATCGTGAAGCCCGTCACACCTTATAGAAGATGTGAGCCTGATTGGTACACTCGCCGGGTTACGAAAAAGAATTGATCAATCGAGGAAACTGTTTGTGACATTTGGTCTTTGGTTTCTTAACATAAAAGTTCTATGAGACATTGGGTTTTATTAATCGTTGCAATATTTGTGAAATCTGGCCTTTTTTTTGCCATAAAAGCTACAAGACAAAATTTTATTTATCTTTACAACATTTCTGAAATTTGGCCTTTTTTTTATACAAAACTTTGAGACATAAATATTTTATTTGCATTCATTTCTACGTGATAATGTTGTTGTTGTTGTTTCTCATGCCTACACTGGCAGACCAGAGGAGTGCCAGGCCCGTCGAAGACGGCAAGAGGCGAGGGGGTGCGCCTTCCATGTTATTGAGCCCCATTGGGAGGAAGTCCGACTTTGCTCGACATACATGACACATCCGTTTTACAGGAAGGCCCCTTTCATACATCCATTCACTCACACATATCGTAATTTAGATCCCAATCAGAGGCCGATAACCCCCCTGATCAGGTACCCCCAGAGGTATTGATTTGGTATGGGTTCATGGGGGACTTTGTGACCACGACCTATTTAACGTGCCCCAGTCACCATTAGTGAACACGACGGTCTTCAGCCAGGTCGAAGCGCCGATCTCGCAATCATCAGAATTGCAGGCTCGGCCGAGGACAGAACCCAAAACCCTTCTGATGCGAGCCCGACGCTCTACTGACTGAGCTACCGCGACTCGCGTGATATTACTCTGTGTTATGTTATATTAACACAAAATGAATCTTATATGTACATAATAGAATGCACCACTGAACTAGTGTGCAATTAGGAAAGTTTGTAGTGAAATTACATAAGATTCCTTACAGACATGTAACAAATGGTAGTCTGAGAAGGTTAGCATAGTAACAATATACGTAATAGTTGAAAAATAAATATAATGCTTCTATAACATTTTAACTCTTACACTGCAGGCTCTTATAAGTACATTCTTCTCCATTATGTAGGTTGCTTTATGAGGATTTTATATCGTAAGCTCCAAAATAGGACGGACACGGTGGAAGAGTAACAGATTAGTAACCGGAGGGTTGTGAGTTCAAATCCAACCAAAGACCGTCGCGTACATATGAGGTACTATAAATCTGCCGTAGCCTCAAATCTCCTCACGCTGGCGTGGTGTGGAAGTATGGAGAATGTGGTGCTAACACAGGGTGTGACTACGTCATTTTACCGCAGTTCAAAATTGCGTGGTTTAGTACTGAGATCTGTCACTTCGGGATTGATCTCGGAACGTTTCCAATTCCGCATTGTGTTTCTTCAGTGTTTCGTTAATTATACTATTACCCTTTGTGAATTAATTTTGTTCACTTTAATTTTGTTCAAATACCATTTTAAAGTTTGCACGGGAAGTTTTGAAATACTGTATATTAATTTACGTCTCTGATGTCTCTACTTATACTCATAACTATCCAAAGATAAAAATTAATGTTTAAAGTGCATGTGAAAGTTCGGATTAATGTTCTGATAAATTATGCTTGCATATTGAATGCAGCGTAAAAAAATTATGGAAACAATATAATATTTTTAGGTTCAAGTTTAAAAAATTGTAATGCTCAATATAATTTTTTATAAAACTATAACTGAAGAAATTAAAGGTTTTCGTTTATTGTCTTTAGATATTTCCAAGTAATACCAAACTTACCTGCTATTCATAAGCACTACTCTACAATAATGGATAGGAAAGCACGATGTGATGGTATAAGGGAAATAATACATGCTTTAATAGAGGATAGTCCCACACGTGCTGCAATTACACTAGAAAAACTTCTGGGCATACTTTCAACAAGGTTTTGATACACAGCTATGGGTATTTATGTCCATCCCTGCTGCAAGAATATCACCAGCTCAGCTGCAGATTTCAGACGTGGTTCAATGGTCCTTAAGCGTCGCTCTTACTCGTCGCACAAATGCTCTATGGGATTTAGGTCGGGACTCTGAGCAGGCTAGGGAAGACGTTTTACATCCATATCTCGATACCATTGCTTGACAGAGGCTGTAAGATGACATGGAGCGTTGTCGTCCGGGAAGTAACATTCGTCTATTCCATAAAATTGGCAGAGCGTAGTTAGAACCTGATTGTTCAAAATTTTCATTTTGGCGTCAGCGTTCAATTGACCAGGAACAACATGCAAAGGTCCCAGGCCATACCACGAAAAACACCCCCAAAAAGTAGTCGGATTTTATGCAAATCCGCTGGCGTCCGGTCCATTTTTGTAGTGTAGTGTATTTTATGTATAAAAATGGTGAAAGAGGAGATTTCAATTCTCTTTCGGTGGAAAAGTTTCTATTGAACAAATTTTTTTGTTTGAAAATGTACCTTTGTCGATGCCCCAATATATGCACATGTCCTGAAAAATCTCCAAACAGATGGTATTGTCATATGGAATTGCATTAGACATCTATTGTATCTATATATCTATATGTAGGATAAGGACATTATAATGTATTTCTGCTAGTGACTATAAACAAAATTATTTGTATTTCAACTCAAATTTGTGCCATTAAAGTATCGAAATTGATATATCTTGTGACTCCGAATACTCGAAAGAAAGAAGGTTTTGTCTATGAAAATAACACCAGGTTTCCTTTCAATTCCTGATGTACAAACGAGGAGTTCCACATCAAATACCCTCTTCCACAATAGTCATTCTCCACGAAAAAGAAACATATTGCAAACACACTTCTTTCAAAACCTCCATATCTCCAGTCTATGAAACACAATATCGGCAAACAAAGCAAATGTATTTCTCCATCCAACAGCACCACGGAAAGGAATCGGATGCTGCGAGCCAACCGAAGAAAAGAAACCCCATCTCTTCCACTTCCTGCTTGTTTCGTACATCTAGGGCCAGACCACTTATTTTTCTATCAACATTTTCTATGGGATAACAGACAGCGTCTTTAGGTGGGATGTCTTGTTCCTTTTTGGAGAAATTCCTCACTCACGTATTGTCCTAGTGTGGGTGGTGCTTCAGCGTCGAGGCACTTGTACGGAAACGTGGCAGAATGAATTCATTACGAAGAGAAAAGGGAAGGCAATGGAAGAGAGATGTATGACAAGGGATATTACGATGGTTTTTCTTTTCGCTCTTTCGCGTTGCGAGTCCTTTTGGCTTTTGTGCCGGGGTAACTATGTCATATTTCATTAGACCGCCGACAGGAATGAAGTAAGACGGTATTTCTTCGAAAGCTATTAGTACTGGGGATTGCGCGGCCTTACGTGTGCTTTGTTCGGATCGGCATTGTGTTGGGTTTGTGTGTTTGTTCTCGAGGGGAAAACAACGAAGTGTATCAGAATGTTTTTCTGAGGCAAATAATAGGAAGAAACTTGTTGATTGTAGTCTTTGCTTTCGTTGCTGAAGCTGAGTATATGCTTTGATCGAAAGGAAAGTAATTCTGTCCCTAGTGTTTAATGTCCATTAACCCTCCAAGGGGTTTTAGCGAGTTATATCGTTCATAAGGAACTAACGAAGTTTGCTAATGGCGAGAAATATCGTCATCAATATATTGTTGATTCTTCTGGGATGACAAGATCAAAATAGGGTCAGTTTTGTTCTAATGACGCGGTTCATCGCTCATCATGATCTCACGAATTATTTTTACGATGAGATACATTGTCACAAAGATATTGCCGATTCCTCTAGGTTGACAATATCAAGGTCTGCTTAGTTTACTTCAAGGTTTAAGAGAACAAGATCTGGTCAGTTTTCTTCTGGGATGACGAGATCAAGATACTATCAATTTTCTGGTAAGATGACGGGATCAAGATCTGGTCAGTTTTCGTCTAGGATGACTAGATCAATATCTGGTCAGTTTTCTTATAATGACGAGATACATCGTCCGTCAAGATCTCACGAATAATTCTAATGACGAGATATTTCGACCGTCAAGATCTCACGAATTATTCTAATGACGAGTTATATCGACCGTCAAGATCTCACGAATTATTCTAATGACGAGTTATACCGACAGTCAAGATCTCACGAATAATTCTAATGACGAGATATATCGACTGTCAAGATCTCACGAATTATTCTAATGACGAGTTATATCGACCGTCAAGATCTCACGAATAATTCTAATGACGAGATATATCGACTGTCAAGTTCTCACGAATAATTCTAATGACGAAATATATCGACCGTCAAGATCTCACGAATTATTCTAATGACGAGTTATATCGACCGTCAAGATCTCACGAATAATTCTAATGACGAGATATATCGACTGTCAAGATCTCACGAATTATTCTAATGACGAGTTATATCGACCGTCAAGATCTCACGAATAATTCTAATGACGAGACATATCGACTGTCAAGATCTCACGAATTATTCTAATGACGAGTTATATCGACCGTCAAGATCTCACGAATTATTCTAATGACGAGATATATCGTCCGTTAATATCAGTACAGTATGTTCAGTATCAGTACAGTATGTTCAGTATCAGTACAGTATGTTCAGTATCAGTACAGTATTGTTACAGAGTTCTCATTAAAGTTCTTGGAAATCATGGAAGATAAACGTTCGTAAGAGCAAAATGTTTCGAAAATTTTAATTTTTTACCCCAAGTCAGTAATTGTTCTACATCCATACAGTACTGTTTTAGTGCCTCGCTGTTCAGTATTACCATTAATGACATAATCACAGAGCGCATATTCCTCGATGTTACACTAGGAAGCGATTTCACGCATCGTAATTAAATATTCAATCAATGTGTCACCGTTTCGTAAGTGTCGCGCACATGAACATCAGCACTGTGCAACCGCTCACCAAATTCGGATAATAATTGATGTTTCAGAGCATTCCACCGTTTGTATTCCAATTAAAGAATTCAATAGTTTAGCTGCAGATCCTCATAAAGCTCTTTTAGCTTAAGTCAAAGTTTGCAGATAACTTAATTTATACAAAGTTGCAAGATTGGAGACGTTTGAAAAAAAAGCTCGAACACTATAAATGCCTTGACCAGAAAACGGTTTAAGGCCACGTTCACATGAGGCGTCTCAACTAGAGATGGGCGATTCGCTCAGGAGCTGACTCAAAGAGTTAGCTCTCTTGACGGAGTGAGCGAGCGCTGATTCGTCAAAAAAGAGCTGTAGCTCTTTTTTAACCAATCAGGGCTGAAGAGCGGTGACTCTTTTTTAACCAATCAGCGCTTCCACTCTCGAAGAGTCATTTCCGCATGCGATCACCAGCTCAGTGATTCTTTTTGGGAGTTGATTCTTTGGGAGTTGATTCTTTTCGAGCTTTGACTCTTTCGAAGAATCATTTCCGCATTCGATCGTTTGCGCTCACTGATTCTTTTGGGAGTTGATTCTTTTAAGGAGTTAACTCTTTGGCTCTTTTCGATAACTATCGCTCTCGAAGAGTCAATTCCGCATTCGTTCTTTTGCGCTCCCTAGCTTTTTGCTACTTTTTTGAAGTTTCAAATTTTTAAATATCTATGTATTATCATAAATGTTATTTTTTTTAATTTAATTCAATTTTAGATTGAAAGGGTGTTTTTACGGCTTAAGTCATATCACGCCTTTTAGCACTAATTAAAATTAGTCTTAAGGTTGTTATTAAAACATATTCTAACAGTTATTATGTTATTCACTTAACATTAATATAATAATTATAATAAAACCTTGATTTCTCGGGAGTGATATCATTTTAATAAAGCTACACAAAATTAAATTAAACGTAACTCGTTTTTATTGCATTGCCTTCACAAAACAAGGCATTTTGAAAATATTTTATTAAAAGACAGGGAGGGGACTTAGATTTTGAAAATCTTTGGGACAGCGAGCATTCGAGGGTATTATATACCTATATCTTAAAATAAATAGTTAAAAATCTTAAGTACTTCAAAAAATAATTAATATTTTTATTATATGATTTTAAAATATCATTTAAATTATTAGGAAGTCTCATTTGGTAACTAAGTGGTTTTAGAAAGAAATCTTAATGTATCCAAACACGTCCAAGACACTTTTTTTAAATGTGCTATAGAAACATTTTTATGTTTTGTGTTTTAAACAATAGCAATGGGCTATAAATATTAAAAGTATATATTAATAATTTTGTAAAAATATGATAATTATGTATGAAATTTTAAAGAAATGTGTCAAAAACTTCAAATGTGCTACATGAAAATCTATTCAACCAATTTGAAAAATGATGCTACCAAAATAAACTACATGCATATTTCAAGGGAATGAACTAGAATAAAAGGATATTTAAATAAACAACCATTTTACAAGTGATGGAAAAATGAATAGAAGATTTTTATAGTTTTACAGTCCTACTTCTTAAATAAATAGTAATAATTTAGAAACTTTTGAACTCGGCATAATTATTCTAGTTCATTCACTTGACAACATTATAAATAACAAACTCTCGAAAGTTTACTAGAATCCAGTTATAAGTTTTTGTATTATAACATTTGAAGTGAGGAAATAATGCAAAAATATTAATTTAGAGTTAAAGGTAGTTTCAAGTGCATCGCTTGCTCCCTTGCGTTTGCTCTTTGTGTAAACAATTTTGTTCTTCCTTCTCTTTAAAAAAGTTCACTCCATTTCCAAAAGAGAAACCATTTAAATATTTGAAAACACTTTCTAAAATTATATTTGCAAAAAAAAAGTAAGGTTTAAATTTTGATTTTGCCATGTTTTTGGCCTTTTAATGGCCATTTCCAGTGTTTTCCATTCTTACTTCTTGTTTTCCCGCCTTGATTAAAATCTTAATACTTCTTCAAGTAATTAACAGAGAAAAAATTAAATATGTTTTGGAAAGTCAAATAAATACTCTATCCAATAAAATCGAAAACGTTTTTAGAATTCTTGTTAAAAAATGAGATTTTTAACGTGTTTGGATATTTTAATTGCTATTTCTGTAATCTGAACGGGTTCATGACGGGAATTACAAAAGTAGAAGTGTCCTCAAAGTAATTTATTCTTTATGGACAATTTCAAAGTTATATGAATTGACATGGTTTGGGGCCATCTTATGCCTTAGCAATTAAATTTTACAGCTTAGCAGCCCTATGCTGCAATTCCTATCGTCCTCGGGCCCCGTCTCCCTCCTTTTGTTGATTTTAGAGGTAACTGTGCAATTGCTGGATGAGTGAGTGTTTTAAGTGTTGTGTGCGTGGGTGTTTCAAGCACGCTTGGCGCCTCTTCGTCTGGGCACATGCGCTCACGTGACAACGAGGGATGTTCGATGGCCCAAACATATTGTATACATTTCGATATGTTATATACATTATTATATATCTCAAAGGAGCGGTGAGTCATCAAAAAGAGCTAGCTCTTTTTAGTGAGTGAGCGGTTCCGATCCGATCCCTGAAAAGAGTCATTTTCCCCATCACTAGTCTCAACGCGCGAATGGCGAGGCTAGCAAGGTCCCACCATTAAATTATGTTTATTTATTCCTCTAATTCAAGTATCTATCTTTGCGACCTTGAAGAGCGGAACCCTGATAGCCTCGCCAAAAGCGCGTTTTAGGCGACTCATGTGTACAATTTCACGCATAAAGTACATCGCTGTATTCATTTCGGGTAATAAACACTGATCGTTACTTGAACGCACTTGAAAACGCTTATTGTTTATAGTATTTCTTGTTTTGTCTGCGTCCGTTTCGAGAGTGGTAGAAAGAAACTATTGGGGTCAAATCAGCGACTTGTTTTGATCTTCCTCAGCCGAGGAAATGTCGGATTTCTGCTGACTCAAATGCGGGAACCCTTGTTGTAAACATTCGTCTATGATTTTCAACAGCTGTACACTATCCTGGGTGTGGTCGATATCAATTCGAAGGATACCGTCACATATTAATATTGAATAAGAAATGGGGAATGCAAAAATCTGCTTTTCCCACTCGGTTGAACAAGCGAAAATAGAAATGAAACCACTGAACGATCTTAAATGTGACCTATTTTTACGTTGCTGGTCGTTTCCAAAGACAATGAAATGTAAGTTCTTAATCGTTTTTGAGGAAGCAGATTTTAATATACGTAGCACCTGAGGGATTTTACTTCAACATCTTGAGAAGTTAACAGTTCACAATAGTAAATACTAGTTGAAATAGCTTCAATGAAGTACTGTTGACTTATTTTCATCAAAAGAAAAAAATAGTTCGTTTTAATGTACTTTCGACCGAATGAGTTTATATGTATCCATGTAATCTAGTGCAGACACGGAAATAGTTGAAAAGTCACTGTTTGTTTCGTTTCAGCGAAATTCACACAGTTCACTTCAAACACAAAATCGGCACACAACATCTAGGGGTTTAATTGAAGGTAACTATCTTAACACATCAGAGGGAAAATCAAATGGTTAAAAGGAACCAAGAGGCTGAGCCCCCATAACTGTAGAAATGTTCAAGCAGAACACCATATTGATTAATTACAAACATTCATTAGTATATTTAGGACAGTTTTACGATTGGAACAAATATTAAAAGTTAAAGAAAACATTAAATAACATCCGAAGGAATAACATCTTAACTGGAAACAGCCTGACACGTCTTATCAGCATGACATCTTAATAGCTATATGAGGAAGTAACTTCTGTATCGAGTGTACTTTAGGAGGGAACTCCTATTGGGCGAGAGGGGTTTGGCGAGAACCAATCCCTACATTATTGATTGCTTATATTGATTAACCAGCCGCATTGAAAACAATAGCCTGCTTATCGATAACCGATCGACCCAAATTCATTCATAAACCCACGTGACTTATACTTAACCTTTAGATTACGATCGGTACCACAATTGTACCATGATCGCGCCAAAAATGAATTTAGACAACAGTAAATGTATCAGTTGTACCTTGAAAGCTATAACATTCACACCAAGAATGAATTAATACTACGGCCGTTACAGCAGTTGTACCTTGAAATTTATAAAATCGCGCCAAGGAAGAATTGCGCTTGCTGTGTCTACATATAGCATAATTGTCAAAAGGTTAATCTTTATACAGTCAACAACACCTCTCCGATTATTTTTGCATTGTGAAACAAGTGTAAAAAAAGCTTTTAGTTTAAGAATGAAAATGATTTGTTGGTAAAATATTATAAATGGAAAAAAAAGCGATGAAATCGATTATCAAGGTACGTAACAATTGAAACAATCAATAGATTAAGGACTTTTAAATGAAAAAGTGTAAAATAAAAACCCCAGGGAAACGCGTTTGTTAAGTAAATTTCCATGAGAAAGTAGTACACTAACGTTTACTTTATTTTTAACCGCAATGGAAGAAATATATATGACAAAGAATATTGCCGATCTTTTCCTTCTTTTCATTCCTAGAGACCTTTTGTATTTTCGCTGGAGTAGCCATGTCAAATTTCATTACATTAAGCTGTCGAGCAGGAAGATATAAAATGGTATTATTGTGCAAACTGTTATTGCATAGGATTGGCATTCTTACTATCATTTTATGAGCAATTCTTTGCACTTTGATAAGATAGGTATTGACATTATATGATAGTTTTGTGGAAAAACATATAGTCTCAGAATATTTTTCGAAAGAGGATGATGGGATGACACTTGATTGTTTTTGTCTTTGTTTGGTCTGATAAATTCTAACGCATTTATCGATCGAAAAGGAGTAGAATTGTCAGTAGATTTTAATTTATATCATGTATTTGTCTATTAATGGCATTCAACTGATATCTAATGTCATTAAGTGCGCAGACATTATAAAAAACTGAGAAGGATGATATTTGGAAGCACAGAGAGTATTAGTATCTATCACTGACAAAGTATTTGTGAGTCAAATATTTAATAAGTGCAGCGGTACCTTAAACTAAACATGTTTGAACAAAAGGGATTACGAGTAAACGCATATCTCTTACGAAGTTTATGTAAAACAATTAAATCTTTAGCATTGGATTAATTTTTCCTAGCTATTTAAAATCGGATTAAAGTATTTATTCAAGCTCATATTCGAAGATATCAATTGCGAAATGTGCCCTCTGGATCGCAAATCGTCGGCATCAGCTTTCCTGATGCAAAAGCTAATGGATACTTAAAATGAATGAGAGCCAATCATCCGTAACGTGAGTTTAATGTACTCAATTCATTGAAAGGAATTATGATTATCTTTCATACAGAAATATATTTCACAAAAGTAATGGTTCACAAATTGCAATTCTTTATATAAACAAACAGTTCCGAAGCAAATAGATCATCAACTAGTTTAGATTTTACAATCAACCTTCCTGTATTCCTTTATTATCTGGAAACTATGCACCGACTCTCTAAATCGCATCATTGCATATTATACATACATCTTACAGTTGTTGTGTAACGATAATAGATGAACCACCTGCTGGTTTATCTTCGCGCCGTAAACTGCCCTGTGGTATCCATCCTATTCCAAACTGTCACCGGTCTGCGGTAGACTGGTTGGAAGAGTAACGGGTTGGCAACCGGAGGGTTACGAGTTCGAATCCAACACAAAAAAAGCGTCGTGTAGAAAAGGGAAGGTACACGTTAAATTTGACGTGGCCTCAAACGTCATCATATTGACGTGGTGTGGACGTTTGGAGAGTGGGGTGCCAGCTTATGTGTGGCCTCGTCATCTGACCTTCATTAAAAGTTACGTGTTCTTCAGGTGTTAGCATCTAGATCGGAAGGTTCCTGGTTCGAATCCGGGCCCGGATGTTTGTAAATGTATGGTGTAGAGGCGGCTGGTGCACCTTAAATCTGTCGTGGCCGAAAGTCCTCATGTTGGGTTGGCGTGGAAGTTTGGAGAGTGGGGTGCCAGCTCAGATGTTGCTTCGTCATCTGACCGTGGTTAAAAATTACGAGGTGTTGTCCTCGAATATTTCGCTTAAGGAACTGATCCCGGACCGTCGTCAATACCCCGTTGTGATGCGCTAGTACGACGTTAACTAAAAAAATTACCAAAAATTAAATTACGTGTTCTTCTTTCAAACAACATCCAAACTCTACTCGATGGAAGCATTTAATGCTTCGACTTTGCGATGCAATGGGCATCTATGACCAAAATTGGGACGAACTTTTGCATCAACTCAATAAAATAGGTATAGGTTTGTGGAAATCAACGAAAGAAGTTCAATTGAACTTGATATTTTTGGAGAGAGTTTATAAAAGCAGTGTTTCTCAACCTTTTTTGATTGACGGTCTACTAAAAATAACAGGAATTTTTTGCGGCAGAACTATATGAAAAATCTGTGTAAATGTTGTATGACACAAAAAAAAAAACATCAAATTATTTATTTACAAAATGTATTCAATGAGAGGGCTGAGTCTGTTTTCTTGAACAAATTAAATCAAAACGAGGTTCCAAAGTCACCAGACAAGTTCGCATTTCATCGTCTCAACTTTTAAAAGTATTTCTTGCTTTTTGATGAACCATTCATATTCGTCAGCTTGAAAGTGAAGGAAAGTAGATTTTAAATGAGATTTGAAATTCTTCAATGGTGCTTATAATTTCGTCTACAATTTTCTTTTGGCTGAAATTCATTGACACTCGGATAGCAGTCAAAATTTCCTTTTGAAATTTCATATTTCCAAAGCGTTAATTTTTCTTAAAATTACTTCAGTTTTGATTTTGATGTGGCGATATTCTTGGATGGACCTTGAAGACTTAAATTCAGAGTTCAGCGTTTCAAACAAGTCCGAGAGAAATTGATCTTTAAGCCACCAAATCTCGTCATAAAGAGAAAATCCAAAAGATGTTTTTTCGACCTCCAAGAACAAAATCACCTCTGCTTTCAGTTGTATGAGTCGTTTCAAAAAATTTCCCTTTGAAAGCCGACGCACTTCGGTGTGATATAAAAGAGTTTTGTAATCGGAATCCATTGCGTCGCACGGCAGATAGAAAATTCGGGTTTTAAGAGGTCGACTCTTATTGAAATTGACCTTTTGGATGACTTGGTTCATTACAATCACATATCTGGGGTTAAAGATTTTGAAACGAGAGATTCTCTGTGAATCAGGCAGTGGGCGCTTCTTATATCTGTTTTTTAGTTTCCTAACATTGATGTCTGTGTAAACACCAACACAGTTTTTTCACAGTAAACCAAAGCTTGAAATATTTTCTTTTACAAGCTCAAATATGTTCTTTCCTGTCGACGTTCTCTTCAAATCTTTTCAGAAAAGATACTCACTCAAGAATTTGTCTTTTTCAACAAAGAAAATGAAAACCAGGAGTTGTGCTTATCCACTGATATCTATCGACTCATCAATCTGAAATGACCATAATTCACTGTAGAGTGATTCGAAATGCACGAGAATTAGTTTTTTTTTATTGTGAAGATAAATATTCGATTCTGCGTGATATTGTGTCATTGGATAATGATACTTTCTTGATATTCTCTGTCGCTTACTTTCCCAGCATTGTTTTGACAATCATAGCTAATGCTGGTGCAATGAAGTACTCGGTATCGATGTGTGCTTTTTTAGCATTGTGCTCTTAATTGTGCAACTTTGTAGCTGGCAATCAACCCTTTTTCTGGCATCTTCATATAGTTTAAAAAAAGTTAGTTTTTTTTTTCTGTTTTTTTTTTTTTTTTGCTGCGCTGCCAGGTTTTCAAAATATCATCTTGGTTTGTTTTTGATCCCTGGGTGTGAGTTTCGAAATGTCTTTTTAAGTTATTCGGAACGAGAGCTTCAATTGCGAGTTTCTTTTTGAAGACTACACAGAATGGTATTTGAGGGTTGTTCGTTTCAATTGCGATGAATACGAATTCGATGTAGTCATATTTATACTTCCGATTGTTTCTTTGTTTATCTTCTGTTTGTGGAGCACCAGATTTTATCAAATATTTATTCATTATGGCTAAATGAATAGAACACTTGTTAATAACACTGGTGTCCAAAATTATCTTTACATTCTGTAAGGTCGTGAGAAAAATTTAAGTTTCGAGTGGCTTGTAGGCAATTAAAATAGCCTCTAAGGAAATCAGCACATTTAATTAGTTACTAAACATATGAACACATTAAGGTTATTTCGAGGCTAAATAATGGTATATAGAAATATGATTTCAATCTCGTGGTTCCATCGGAGCAGTCCAGTTCTGCGTTCCTTCACGCTCACAAGTTCTACGATTGTCAATTCTTCGAGTTGGGGTTCGCATACGTTCTTCAGAAACGCGACAGTTCAAAGTCGAGGGTGCTACCTCGCATTCATCTACCCCCATCCGGTCATAAATTCGCCAGCCAATTGCCTTCGACGGCGAATCCACGTAACAGAGGAAATCTCGAAGAGGACCACCATGAAAGCTGTAGCAAGGAGACCCTCCATGATGCTACAATGCATAGAATCACGGATTTCTCAGAAACTGTGAACTATAACTTTATGAATTTGACTGGAATGAGACATATCACATCATAACACATAAATACAAAGTAAAAAATTTAAGAACTCGTCATATGATATAAAACTAGCATGAAACCAAAAAATGGACGGAACCAACTTTCGGCGATTGGACGAAACCAACTTTCCGCGATTGGACGGAACCAACTTTCCACGATTGAACGAAACCATTCGTCGATTGGACGAAACCAACTTTCGTCGATTGGACAGAACCAACTTTCGGCGAATGGACGGAACAAACTTTACGCGATTGGACGAAACCAACTTTCCGCGATTTTTCGAAAAGAACTATCGGCGATTGGACGAAACCAACTTCGCCGATTGGACGGAACCAACTTTCGCCGATTGGACGGAACCAACTTTTGGCAATAGGTCTGAACCAACTTTCGGCAATAGGTCGGAACCAACTTTCGGAAATAGGCCGGAAACAACTTTCGGCTATGGTCGGAACCAACTTTCCAAGATTGTTTGCAACTATCTTTCAACGAGTGGACGAAACCAACTATCAGCAATAGATCGGAACAAGCTTTTGACAATTGGTCGCAACCAGTTTTTGACAATAGGTCGGAACCAGCTTTTGACTTTAGATCGGAACCAGCTTTTGACTATAGGTGGGAACCAGCTTTTGACAACAGAGCGGAACCAACTTTTAGCAATAGATCGGAACGGATTTTCGACAATAGGACGGAATTAACTTTCGGCAATTGGAATGTATATTGTATATGTTGTATACATTATTCCACTCTGCAAGCGCCTAATATCTGTTTTTATGACCCATACCAAATCGATCAGGAGTTTGATTACATCCGACAGAAGAGGCCACCGTTAAAAGCCTACATCCGACATAACCGGGAGCTAAAAAAAAGGAAACAGTTTAATGGATACCAAAATAATTTACCACTATTATTGAACGAAGCTCGAACACTTCAAACGAATCGGAAAATTGATAGAATTGGTGAAAATTGACAATCTACGCTTCAGTAGACGAATCCACAGTATCAATTTCGAAATCCAGAGCCAGAGCTCTACCACTTACGACTGCTGATATGGTACATAGTTCGCATCAATTCGATCACATTAAAGAAATTTAAAGACTTACTTATTTCACAAATCTTTTGATTTTAAGAAAGAGTCAATTTGAATCCACATAAATTACAATTAGGAAATAAATAATATCAAATAAAATGCGGGAAAACTAAATTTTAAAAGATTTTTTTTTAGTTACCTTTGAGGTAATTACAAACAGTATTTCAAAATTACAAAGCCCACACACACATGCAATTTTAATTATTTCTCAAAAACCCTCGCGGCACATTTGATAATGTCTCAAGGCACACAGATTAAGAAACACTGCTTTAGATAGTATTTTTCATTTTATACATTTTAATATATTCCACGGTAGAACCGAATTTCCAGCTATTGATAATTATATCGGAGATCACGTTGGCTGTTTTCGTTCAGACTCGCATGTTCTTGAAGGTGACCTTCAACAAGCGTGCGTGCAGGTGAAGAAACTGACTGATTGCATGACGATCTAACAATACTCTCTGGATAGATGAATACCTCTTCCGGTAAAGCGAGCAACTTTTCATAATAGATATGTTCACGATCTATGAACTGGCCGGAGTAAATACATCATTTTTACGGAGCTTTTCTTTCCTCTGCATTCGGGCCGCTTCAGCGTGCCCTTGTTTGATTTTCCTCTGGGAGTTTTCAAGAACCTCTACAACTTAATTAAATTCCGAGTCTCTGAAACTCTGCGCAAGTGAGGTATTGAAGATAGCGTGATGGATTTTATACCCATCGATCAATTCGGTAAAAATAAGACGGAATACATTGTTGTATTAAATCAGTGTAGCCCATATACGGTTTGTGGTTTAGCTTGGGTTTAACCTTAAGTACGAAATGGAGGTTTTAATCGATGCTCTTATGGAATGCACACTGTTACGTTGCTTCAGAATGCCACACTACTCGGTAGTGCATCAAAATGTGAAAAAGGTTTTCTGTAAAGCTAAATACAGATGACGCTAGTGTTTGTGTGGTAGAATATATTTCCTTTAAGTCTTCTGTATTGGGCAACTACAAGTAAAATCATCGTCTTCTGGTGCATTGTACACTAAACATCCTTCTCATAGATGACGATTTAAATAGATTTAAAGAGAATTTATCTTATAATTGTGTTTACTACAAAAGCATAATCCTCAGTGGCCAGTGTTGTATTAAATCAGTATAGCCCGTATACGGTTTGTGACTTAGCTTATTTTCAACCTTAAATATGAAGTGGTGGTTTTAATCTATGTTCTCATGGAATGCACACTTTTCCGTTGCTTCAGAATGCCACACTACTCAGAAGTGTATCAAATTGTGAAAGAGGTTTTTTGTAAAGCTAAATTTTGGTGACACTAGTGTTTGTTTGATAGAATTTGGTTCCTACAAGTCTTCTGAGTTGGGAAATTGCACATATAATCCTCGTCTTCTGGTGCTTTGTACACTAAGCATCCTTCTGATACGGATTCATTTAAATAAATTTTAAAGGGAAAACATGTTTCAATTGTTTTTTATAAAAGCATAATCCTCAGGGCCGTCGTTGTGCAGTGGGTATGTCCACTGCCAGCAACCTGAGAGTTTTAAGCAGTTCAGGTTCGATTTCTCACTGGGTATGTTTCTCTGTTTTACGTTGGCTTTGTGTGGAAGATTGGAGAAGTATCTATCCCTTCAGGTTTGATCCCGGACCGAAGCTAATACAGCCCATTGCGTTGTTCCAGAGTGATGTTTCATTAAAACCTACCTACATGTCTTATATGTTAGAAAATATATTTCTTCGTGTGTGTATGTCCATGGAGTAGTCTGACTTGGGTTTAACGCAGCATGGACAAATATGACAATTACACATTAAAAAAACCCAAATATATAATCCCCAGTTTTTATTATCATGTTTTGATGTTGGTATAGCATTTTAATTAATAAAACGATTTTACTAATTTTTTTTCGAGAATGTAGCTAAGCATTTTAATTGGCGTATCACTGAATAAACCCATTCCGCCAGGAGAGACCATGAAACTAAGCTTGTAAGGATTTACCGGTTTAGTAAACTCCCTTGGTTGTTTATTAGTTTCTTTTTGCAGAGTTTCTGCTACGTTTTCTTGATGAACATATGTGAAGTGTGTTTCTGTCGTTGCTATAAAATCCCTGCCGCGAATCGTCTGAATATCACTGATTTTGCAAATGTTTTCTCTGCACTTCCTCTGCTTTTGGTCTAAGTTTAGCCATCCTGGGATGGGTCCTGGTAGTGGGCAACGCGTGTGAAGTGAGCTTGTGAAGGGATAGTCCAAGGCATAATGTATTGAAGTTCCCTCTGTTCCACAAGAGTATTGGTTAGTTTGAGGTAACCCGAATCTGTGGAGGTAGCTGGGGAATGGGCCATGGCCCGTCACAAACTGTAAAAGACGTCTATCTGGTGCGGGTATCCGTGGAGACGTCTGGAAAGAGATTATGTGTTGAGCGGCCTGTGTTATATGTTTTCTATTCGTCCTAACACATCAGGCTTTTTGCGACGGTCCGAGATCAATCTCAAAAGGAAAGAACTAAAGACAAAATCACGTAAATTTTAACTACGGTCGTATGACGAGGTCGTACCTCAGCTGGCACCCCACTCTCCAAATTTCTACCATTGTGAGGACATTTGAGATCACATCAGATATAGTGTGTACCAGCCCCCTTGATACAGAATTGTTTTTGATTGGATTTGAACTCGCAACCATCCGGTTGCTAATCTGTTACTCTTCCAACTGGACTACTGCGACCCTTTTCGATAATTATAGTACAATAAAATATGTGTTCAAATGGGAAATGGTCATTGTAAAAGAAACTCTTTCCTTGGGTTTAAATCATGTGCGATACTTCGTCTATGCTTCGTTTATTTATGCGGAATTCAAAATATATTTTTGCAATTTCCACCCAAAGCAGTTATTTTCTCGATGCTTCGGAATCCCATTCCTGATTTCCTCCATAAAATGGTGAGATACATCTTATAGAATAAGCCCGATTTGAATTCGTCCCAATTCATTCAGTCACCAGCTGGCAGATCCTAAAGCGAGTAGGATGTTTCACCTCCAAATGTGTATGAATATACCGATACACCGGGGAAAATATACCTTACGGGGAAACCGTACGTCTTGGAGTAAGTCAGCTCTTTGACAGGGAGAAGCCGATGGCAATTTAGCCTCGTAATGGATCAGTCAATAACAAGCGACCGGGACCTTCGTTTTTTCATATTTTTTATTTGCTTTGACACGTGCCGTGAAGGATTGCGAGAGAGAAGATACGTCAGCTTACCCGTAACTTATTTATAAGTTTTTACCTGTGTCCTATATAATATTTGCGGTTATGCGAGGACTTTATTTTAACAATGACCTATTCCTTTTCCTATGCATGACCATACACTGTTGGTGCTACGCGGGACTTTATTTTAACATTGACCAATTTCTTCTTCTATAGATGACCATATAATGTTGGTGGCTATGCGGGACTTCATTTTAACAATGACCATTTTCTATTTATATAGATGACTACATAATTTTGGTGGCTATGTGGGACTTTATTTTAACATTGACCAATTTCTTTTCTTATAGATGACCATATAATGTTGGTGGCTATGCTGGACTTCCCTTTATCAATGAACTATTCTTTTCCTATAGATGACCTTAAATGTTGGTGGCTATGCGGGACTTTATTTTAACAATGACCATTTTCTATTTATATAGATGACCACACTATTTCGGTGGCTATGTGGCACTTTATTTTACCAATGACCCATTATTCTCCTATGGATGACCAAATAACTTTGGTGTCTATGCTGGACATTATTTTGATCAATGACCAATTTCGTTTTCTATAGATCGTCATTCTTATACTATAGAAAGTCTTTTGATATCAATACGCATTTTTCACATTTAAGTTTTTAATAACATTTTGTTAAGGTTTTTTAAGTTTTTCGATGCTTTTAGTGTCTTAATGTACTGATGCGTTTGAAATATATTGAACTCCTTTTTGCCGGTGTATTGACTTTGACTTTGTTGAAGAAGATATTTTTTGAATAAAATTAAAATAGTGAATTAAATAGGTTGAATAGAATGAAAAAATTTTGAAAATAGTAGAATAATTATGTGGAATGGAATGAATTTATAGAATTAAGTTGAATGAATCTATACAATGAAATGGAATAAATATTTACGATGGAGTAGAATTTATCTTTACAATGGAGTAGAATTTATCTTTACAATGGAGTAGAATTTATCTTTATAATGGAATATAATTAATCTATACAATGGCGTAGAAAGGATTTTAACAGCGGAGTAGAATGAATTTAAACAGGGAGTAGAATGAATAATAGAATGCAACATAATGAATCTATAGACTAAAATATAAACAATATATGAAAAATTATAGTTTTTTACTTAAACAACGTACTCTTAGGCCAACCCTGCGATAATAACCCGTTAATAAAATCAATGAGTTGCATAAAAAAATTTTGAAAAAGTAATTTTGTTTTTAACATAACTATAGGGTGATTAATTTTTATGGAAACAAAATATTTCTCTTTCAAAAATATGTAACTATTCATGGTTTTCTTTCAAACCACGCTATAAAAACTTTAACAAATCTAAGCAGTATCTGTAAATACGGGCCCAAAAGTCACTAAACGATTTAAAAAACAGAAAAATTATTTTATGTATTAAAAATGCACATTTATTCTCTTGTAAACAATAAGTATTCTTCTTGGAAATTATATTTTCTATTCGTTTTGCAGATTGTAATTGTGTGTCGCTTGTTTAGATGGTGACTGTTTAAACCCGAAATGACAAATATAAGTAAGACTCTTTGGGTAAGCACAATTCACGGTTGATTCTGTAGATAAAATACGATTCTTTTTCTCTCTGTGGTGAATTTCGTCATAACTATTTTTCAAGGATTACATAGAGATAACCAAAAAAAAATTAATAGTAACAAGTTACATTTTAAAATGGTCTAGCGACTTTTGATCCACCACAAGTGATTTAATTTTCTATCTCCGTATACTCATATAGACCAAAAAGCGCTTTGATATTTCGTCATTATTTACAATGATGTTTCGGGGTCTCGTACATATATCTCGTATTCCATTCAGTCAGTCTGAAAACGAAGGGTAATCTTTTCGTTTGTATACACAGCGCTATCTGCAACGCTAAGTATACAGATTCATTCTATGTCCAACCCGAGCACCATTATCTTCCGAAAACGATGTATCTTAATGCTATCGGCATTATGAAATAAGACAGCAGAAAACATGTTTGTTTTGCAGAAATTCAACTTGCTTTTTGAGTACATGGTATTCGTAGGTTTCGCGGTATACTTATAAATAAGTAACTTCTCCTCGAGACATTCCAGGGAAGTTGTGCAAATCCGATTTTTGATTCCTCATCTCGAAACGTTCGTTCTCAAATCCTTTTGTGGGGGCTCAATTCCTCGAAATTTATGTGTTCAGCGCACATAAATTTTATTGTTGGTCGCTTGTTTGGGATTCGAAAGCGCAGTGATCGTAAATACAAATATAAATCTTTGTAGATTTTTTAGGGTCTCTTCGGTAGCTAGTCGGAAGAGAATTTCCGCGACCCCCTTTTAGGCAGAAAATGGAAATGTTTACCTCGAACGTTCTCGAGTTTTTTCATTCATTTTTATTACCACATCCTTTGGAACGGAATAAATATTTCATGCGAGGCTTCCATGGGGTTCTATCAACTCCAGTTCGGATGTCTCTCCCTTTTCGAAACAATGCTGTGAAGTTTTGCTTTTTGAAAAATCGGAATGTAAGATTTAAATGCAGCCTTTTGGGTTTATTTTGGGGCTAAATAATGCTCTGTTCCCGAAATATGAATGCATGGGCTATACGTGATTCAACTTTATGAGGGTAGAGTGTATTGATTCATGGAAAACTTTAAAATCTAGCCAATGGAAACAATAAAGGTTTTATTTAAGAGAGTAAAATTGGATAGGATAAAATAAAAAGAGTCGGTTACTTTTGAATATAAAACTTCCACATAAATTTCACTTAAATAACTATCCGACTTCATGGCAATGCACTTTCTCATACTGCACATTATTGTGAGATTCACGATTCACTAGAAATCGGTAACTCAAATCCCAATGAATCCTATATTACAGGGGTTCCCAAAAAGTGAGCCGCGGCACCCTGGGGTGCCGCGAAGCGCCCATGATCTCTAATCTAAGCAATTGCTAAGCAACAGTAAAAAGTGTTAAGTTCACTCATGAAAAATCGGTTGAATCCCCAACCAAGAGCACGTTAAATGTAATTTTATTTGTTTTAGTAAAATTTCCACCTACCTATGTTTTTCTATTAAGTACAATTAAAGTACTTGAGTGAATTTTAAATACGAGTTGTATCAATTATGTTTATGTTCTTACCTCTAGTTTATTATTCAAAGTTGTACAAATATGAAATATATATATACATATATATCATATTTGTACAACTATATATGTAATAATATACCAAAGATAGATATGATATGACGAGGGTGCCGTGAGAAAATTAAAATTCTATTAAGGGTGCCATGACTTGGATAAACTTGGGAACCCCTGCTATATTACATAAACTGTCTCAAACATTTTCTGAAAATCAACATTCAATAACTTTGAATAACTAACAGATGAGCAAACGGAAGTTTGGGATTTCAAAACTTGGTCCAACCAAAGACCGTCGAGTACGTGGAGGCTGGTGAACGTTATATCGTGGTTTCGAATGTCTTCACGTTGGCGACCTGTGCAAGTTTGGCGAGTGTCTGCTCAAGTGTTGATTTCGTCACCTGAAAGTGGTTTAAACTGACGAGGTGTTGTCCTAGGTTCTTCGGGATGGACCCCGCACTATCGCCAATAACCTATTGGGATACTACTCTGCGACGTTCATTCAACTACCAATCTTAAAAACTAACTGGCATATTTATGATAAAATTATATCAGTACTAAATAATACTATTGACTAGTTTGTGACGAGTTTCAACCATACAATTTATACACTTGGGTTTTTCATTTTATTGTAGGAATGTATACTTATATAAAGGTCGCTAAGAAATACAATCTAGTCAATTTTTACAATACTGTGTTTTATAATTCAACTATAAATATATTAAATTATTGCACACATTCAATATAATTTGTTAATCTACTAACATTTACGCTACGGCGCTTAGATTTTTTTTCAATTGTCTCACAGAACGGTTTTTCTCCTGATTCTCCGCGCCCCCATACCTAATTACCTAACGAACGATAGGCTGTGAGTGGCATTTACGACTGACGCTTTCCTTTCATAGTGACGTTTGGCGTGAGAAGAGATATCACCTGACGACCTTCTGCTGTCCCCAAAGCGTACACACCTCACGGTCGGCAGGGTAGGGGGTCAACGAACAAAAGAAGCGTTCCTCTAGAAGGTCTGTCTCTGACAGTTCGTAAATGGTGATCGATGCCAGCGGTCACTTAAAAGGGAGAAAACGTCCATCTCTACCATGCCGCTGGTGTAAACGATATTTTAGTGGCAACAAAAATCTATCTGCCGCATCGTAAAGGTTAATATTAAATTGTAATTTGTTAACTAAAACATGGAGTTTTCCAATGACTTAAAGTCAAAAACTGCTGGTATGGACATGCTAAATCCGATGTGACTATCCTTCCATCGTCACCAACGAAGCGGAAAATTCCGTAATTCACCAATAAGGCAAAATGGTTCGTACTTATTTTAACACTTGTAATCCCCGATGTTGTTTTTTTTTTATTATTTTAAGTACATGTTTGTCTGTAACGAAATTTTTTTCAAATCTTGCAATAAGCACTCCAATTAATTTAATGGACATAAACTGAGAACTCCTTATCGCTGATATTTTACTTCTAGATTACCTTGATCTTTTTTTGGCTGACTTGCGATAAAGGGTGCTTTTTTTTAATAATTCCTATGCGCGTCCAGTTTTAAAAATGTATTTAATAATTGAAAATCAACACTAGCCGAGAAAGTAAATTTTTTCCTGCTAATTAGTCAGAAATATTTGGATCCCAATTAATAAACGAGACCACTCTCAATAACCGTAGCGAAAAAACGATACAAAGAAATACTTCGGAAATATTTAGTTTGAGCGGTAAAAAAAAACAATATCCCTTCGACGTAATTAAAAACTTCTGGAAGCTTACAAACAAAAAACGTCAAACAGAGCTTGAGAGATTTTTAAGCAGGAAAGATAAAAGAAAAAACGCAAAGAAATCGTCAGACAGAAAGGAAATGAAAAACGAAAGAAGTATTTTTTTTCAAAAGGATTGTGAAATGACAACAATGAGATGTAAAATGGATTAAGGTCGGGGCACAGAAATTTCAGATGACAGTTTCATGACAGTACCGTCGTTTGGGGCTTTTTTAGGAAAACTGCCCACTTTAGGTGATTAAAACAACAAATTTAATTAGACAATTAAACTGTCGACAGTGCCACCAAACTTGAGATCTCTTTTCTGAATTTTCAAAACTCAAATTTCACACAGGCGTTTGCATAACCACTTCCGTCGTGGCGAGCTGCTTCACATAAGAACAGTGATGTGTACAACATCCCCAACATGGCGATAATCCTCTAGTACCTAATGGTAAACGCTGAATAATTATTTAAAGTCGTACAGTACAGACGTAAACTAAAAGAAACTTTTTTGATTGTTGCAATAGGACTAAATATAAATAAGTAGGTATTTTAACTAAACTTTCACTGAAACAACACAACGGGCTATTGTCGACGGTCTGGGATCCATCCTGCAGGTGAAGATCTGAGGACAACACCACGTAAATTTGAACTATTGTCAGATGACGAGTTCATACATGAACTGTGACCTGCACTCTCTAAACTTCCACAGTACGCAAATGTGAGGACATTTGAGGAAACTACAGATTTAACTTGCATCAGCCAATTACGTTTACGACAGTCTTTGGTTGAATTCTAACTCGCAACCATCCGATTGCTAATCTGTTACCCTACCGACCAGGCTACAGCGCCCCCTAGTGCCTAAAAGTAAACGTTTAATTAATATTTATAATTTTGCATTACGCACATCAACTAACAATAATTTTTTATTGTTGTAATAACACTAACTATCTCAAAATCTTGACGATTCTATGACACTTACAGCAATGAGATTTGGCATACAGGTAGTCCAAATTTTTTCAATTTTTGGGTCGCGCGTAATTTTAAAATTCAATCTAGAAGATTTTTAAATGAATTTAATAGTTTTATTCTCTAATTGGTTCTTCAAACGCGTTTCTTCAGGAGAAAAGAAGAAACCCGCGAAAATAGACTTTTTCTACTCACGTGACCTTCTTTTATATTCCCACAAGAGATTGTGACGTCACGTGAGCTTTCTCTTTCCAAAAAAAAAAAAAGATTGCATCTTCTGCCCTTCGCGTTAAAAAAAAGAAACAGGTTTACATTTCCTGTCCCATTCCATTTCCACCATTGAGAGCAAGAAATAAAAAAACATACTGACTGAGATTGTTAAGTTTTTTTCGTAAAATCGGAATCGCTAAAAATAGATTAAAAATTTCAACGGATTTGAAATCTGCGGAAAAATTCAGTTTGTACTGATACCTAAAAATATGATTTTCTTTAAATAAATGATTTTTTAATTGATTATATCTTCAACGGATTTGAAATCTGCGGAAAATTTTACACCAGATTAATACCTTACACCACGGGCGCGGACAATGCCGGGCTAGCCACGCAGTGGCTAGTAAACAATAATTAAATCATTGCGGATGCTAATTCACAAAAAAACGTGCTGGTTTCCAATAAAACGCAAAGTTTGGAGAGTGGGTTACCAGCTCATTGATCCCGGACCGTTCTCAATGGACGCATTTAAACGTGCAGCATTTGCACATGAGGTACAGCTCCAATGGATCCCGTCACATGTGGACATCTTTGGAAATGAGATTGCTGATGATTTGGCGAAGAGAGGCTCAATGGAACCTTTGCGTTCTGACTCTTCCCTCTGTAACGTCACATCTGGGAGGTCCCTCTGACCACAGCTTTCATGGTGGTCCATGAATTTTTGGCCGGATGGGGGTATCCCCTTCTCTTTGGTCGTTAGAAGCTTCGGAAGAACGTGTGGGGTCTTCTCTCGAGGAAATGAGAATCGTAAAAAAACAGAACGTTAGCGGACGCAGGAACTCTGCTCCGGATTGAGGCCGCGGGACTGAAACCCAAAATTGTACAGTATCTATTAGCCTCAAAAAAACTTTTAACATATATGTATTCTTCTTTAATTAATTAAATGTACTGTAATTTTAAATGTCGTTTTAATTATCTTCAAGCCACTCGCCACGCAACCTATACCCACGACGTTACACCTCACTTTCGACGAACTTTTCTCAACCAAGAAAATAAAGGAACTTAGAGGTGCGGAGGGTCCCCTCACCCCATGGAAGGTATCGGTGGTACAGTCAAGGTAGATCAATTGACCTCTCTTGTGATAGAGCCAACCAGATGGCACTGTCTAGATTTGCTAGTGGTCACTTGCGGGGCTGTTTTCATAATCACGGTATATTAAGGAGTATGCTCTAAATGTGTCGAGGAGAGTACATCCTCTCTTGTCTCCAGCTCTCCAGGAATTTTGTTGAGACGAATCCTTTGCAGACCCTTGACTTTTTGAGGGTGTGGGGACTCATGGATGCTGTCTAGCTGCCTCTAGTCAGTGAAGCACTAGTAACAACAAACGCGGAGCTTTACCGCTCTTAGAAAATAGGAGAGCTACTGTCATCACTACTTTTATGATTAGAATAGGCGAACTCAACAAAAAGTTAATACCACTATTCATTAATGTCTAGCAAACCAAAAAATGGGGGAAAACATTTTTTTCGCTCAATGTTGGGTTGCCCTTTGTATTTGCAACGCCTCAATTGAAAAGTAGCGAATTCAAAAATGTCAAGGAAGCCCAAAATACAAAAATTCTGAACAAATAAGGACTGTCGTGTACTTGGGGGCTGGTGCACATTAAATATGTCATGGTCTCAAATATCCTCGCGTTGGCGTGGTGTGGAAAATAGCAGAGTGGGGTGGCACCTCATGTGTTGTCTCGTCCATTTGATCGTGGTTCAAAATTCCAAGGCGTTATCTTTGGACCTTTCCTTTTGGTATTGATTCTGGAATGTCCCCAATAGTCCGGTGTGTTGCTCCAGTACGACGTTAGCTACCTACCTACCATAATGGAGAGGTGTCCTAGGATCCATCCGTTTGGGATTGTTCCCAGATCGTCGCCAATAATCCGGGCGATGATTAAGGATATCATCATGTTACTTCAGTGGGACGTTAATTCAACCACTAACCTAATTACAAAGAGCATAATAAATAAATTGCTTGGTTCATCATGTATCGCATATTATGATTAATTGTTTTTAATTCTTGGCTGATTAAATATGTATATAACACTTTACTGTGCTCATTTAACGCCTAACACATTTAAATGCTCGTGTAATAACATTTACATTAATTACAGATGTCGCTTTCATGACAGCAATTATGCAACGTAAAAGTAACGTCTTTTAACTGTCGATATAAAGTAGCAGATAATACAAATAATTTAAAGTTGCAAAGTAAAAAAAGTATCCAATCCAAAAATTAAATAAACTATGAAATACTAGGGAACTCATGTATATTTTATTAAGAACAAATTTGTTTGGTTCACCAACATACCGGATATTGATTATTATATAAAAAAAAGGTTCTTGTATGTGGCAAAACTAGCTAAAAACATTCATTTATCGCATTTATTTGTGTATTGAGAAATAGAAAAAATCAAACTTCAATCAGGAAATTATATTAAATGCTTTACAACATAGTGTGTCATACGTTGACTAGGCCGTGATTGTGGTGATAATCATGCAAGTAAATTAAAGTTTTGCAAAAGAAACAGGACACATCAGGTAATCAAGAAAGAAAATATATTGTCACAGAATTCAAGTAAATTTTACATAATTGATCACAAATAAAAAATAGAGACAATCACTGCATTTTTAATTGAACAAAAATAAGAATGAAACTAAATTCAATAGACCTGTCCGGTGTCCAATCCATCCCCCAGCACTTCGATGGTGAGTCTCTGAGTTCCAGACGCCCAGAGACAACTGTCGAAAAAAAAGTTATTTTTCCTCACTTGGCACACTTCAGCCCCCGTGATGCTTTCGCTATTTTCCCATTGGACCCCAAGGATAGCGTCCCCACGGCAGGCTGTCCATTCCGGCAGGGCTCATTGTTCGGGATTTTTTTCCGCGCGAATTCCGCCAACCCCACGCTACCCCCTTGTGGAGGTTTCGCTATCATGTTTCCCTTGAGGTCAATGTTCGATGTGTGGAGGCGTCACTGGAGTGTGTGCTGCTTGCTTAGCTGGACACTCTTCCCTCTGACCAGAAAAGTGATCCAAAGACGTGAACATTCACCTGGTTCCTGGCAGTATCAGTTCATCTGTAAAAGTGGTACATCACAATAGAAAGTCCTTGCGAGGCGGCTTGAATTGTGTTATTTAAGTTGCACTGTATATTGGACACAGAAATGGAGCTAGGGATGGAGTGGACATAAAACATTTCAAGCATTATAGAAAAGTATATAATACTGTTGGTTTCTATAATAATATTAATATATTGCACAGGTAAACACAAGAATCTTAAATTCGACAGGGGTTTCATGAGAAATTGTTCACAAGTATGAGTTGTGAAAAGACATGTAAATTTGTCAAGAAAAATATAATAGAAAATGAGCACATCACTAGACTTACACAAAAACACAAATAGAATAAAATGTCTAGAATAAAATATGTAATGTTATAAAAAACCTTTTATAAATTCATGACGTTTGTAAATTGTAAACAGAAAATTATCGTGCCCTTTGTGGCACTGAATTGCGCACTTGTTCATTGCATCACGAATTGATGAGGACAAAACAATTCCCAATATTACAGACCTTCACTTGTGAGGACTTGACAGGTTCGAACACAAACCTTTTAAAGAATAAAAATAAAGATAAAATGACCTAATCGGTATGACAAATTTGAGCGACTACCTTTGGCAGAAACTACATAAAGAGTAGTACACTAGGTGTAGTGCTAAAAGCAATACACGTGATGAGGCAGTGTAATGTAAACAGTTTGTAATACCAGTCTGGAGATGTTCACATATGTGATCAGGCTATGGAGAAAAATTGAAACAGGCATTATCAAAATGTTTACATGAAAGGATAGCTGACCTGGGCTTCTGAAAATAAACAAACAAACGTGACTAACATTTTAAACCAAAAAAATGTTGCATTGTCCAACAGATCTGAAATCAAACGTAATTTTTTGAATAAGAGGAACGAAGAATAACGAAAGAATCACTCATACTCACCCTGACGAAGCAGTGGGGGACAGGTGATTAATAACTAAAAATGCAGTAATTGACTAATATGAAAAAAACTATTATGAAATACATGGTATTTGACGACACAAGCAAAATGTAATCACAAGTTAGTTTCAATAAGTATCATAATATGTTTACTTAAACAAGAATGTTATGATCTGTTTCTCAACCAATATGCAGGAGGTAAAAGTTGTTTAGGTTGTGTGTTGGGTGTTTGTGAAGGTGTGATGTGTTGTAAGTGAAAAAATCTGTTAGCTGACAGTTTAAGTCGATGCACATTGACCTTGATTGTTTCAGAAAATGGATTGTCAAGTTCCTTAATACAGCAGTTATGAGGATTTGGTTTGTTAACAACTTCATATGGTCCGAGGAACTTAGGTTTAAATGTATCAGTTGATTTTAGGTACACAATATCCCCAGTTTTGATATTTCTTTGAGATGACTTATTTAATTTCTGTTCAGTCTCTTGATCTTGAGTGCTTTGTAAGTTATGCTGAACTTTAGCATAAAGTTGTTTGAGGGAAAGCAGCAGTTTATTTGTGTATTGATTCATTGGTAAAGTAGGTATTTCTTCTTCATGATTGAATGTGTCAAAAATTAATGACTGATTTCTTCCAAAGTGTAATAAATGAGGAGTTATTCCATGTGCAGAGTGCTTAGATGCATTGTAAATATGTTTATGAGCAGCAACTGCTATATCAAAGTCTATTTGATTGCTGGTAAGGGCTAGAAGAGTAGTTTTCAGAGCAGAGTTAATTCGTTCAGATTGGCCATTAGCTTTTGGGTTATGTGGTGTTGTATGCATTACTTTAATTCCTAATGTGCTTGTAAGTTTTTCAAATATTTCAGAAGTAAACTGAGTGCCGAGATCAGATAATATCATAGCTGGTCTACCAAAGGTGGTTATATATTGTATCATAGATTTACATATTGTAGAAGCTTGTATGTTCGTAATTGGATAAAGTTCAATATGTTTAGAAAAATGATCAATAACTGTGAAGATGTATTTGTTTTGAACGGGTCCAACGATGTCGATAGATACAAATTCGTTTGGTCTGTTAGGTATTGGAGTTTTTCCAAATGACGGTGATTTTCCATACTTGCGTTTATGTTTGCAGCACTCTTTGCATGATGAGACATAGTTTACAGTGTCGGAAAACATTCCCTTCCAAAAATATCGTTCTTTTAACAATAGGTATGTTTTGTCTGTTCCACAGTGTGTAACGTGTATATTTTGTAAAGCACACCTTTTTAATTTGTGGGGCATTACTATTGTTTTCAAGCAGACTTTTTCTTTATGTTCATTATGTTTGATGTCTAAGTGCATAAGGAGTTGAGTATTTGGGTCAATGTAAAAGTGTTCAAAATCTTTGTGTTTACAGTATTCTTGCTTCGTGAGTTCTTCCCTTACGTTACGAATCCATGTATCTTCCTCTTGGTGTTTAAGAATGTTTTGAGTGGTTAGTTCTTCTTTAATAAGGGTGGTGGCGGCAATAATTTCAGTATTTGCAGGGAGGATAGTGTTAGTTTCAGGAGGGGGTTGGCCCTCAGGTTCCCTTGAAATGTAGTCAGCCAAGTGATTAAGTTTCCCTTTTATGTGTTGGAATGTGTAGGAATACTCTGATAGTTCTAATAACCATCTGGCAATGATGTTGGCAGGATTACTTAATTTTGTGAAGTACTGTAAGTTTTTGTGATCAGATATGATAACAAAATGTCTTCCATATAAAAATTCGTGAAAATATTTTACACTGTTGTGTATTGCCATAAGTTCTAACTTATTAGCGGGATACTTAGCTTCTGTTTGTGACAGTGAACGAGAGAAATATGCTACGGGACTTAATTCATCGCTGTCTTCCTGCATTAATATTCCTGAGATAGCGACATTTGACGCATCAGTATTAAGGTAAAAGGGTTGATCCCATTTAGGTTGTTTGATAAAAGGTACTTCGAAGAATAATTGTTGTATATGTGCGAATGCTTCTTGATGTTGTTGAGTCCATTTAAAGTCTTTGGAGCATGCTAAGTCGTTTAAAATTTTGATTTTATATGCATAGTTAGGAATTAGTTGGCGATAATATCCGCAAAGTCCGATAAATCTTTTTAGGTGTTTCTGGTTCTTTGGTGTTGAAAATTCTGTAATTTTACGAGTGTTGTTAGTGCAAGGCATCAAGCCATCTTTATTGATCTTGAATCCTAGGTAGTCAATTTCTTTAAGAGCGAACTTGCATTTATGTGGTGCTAGTGTGAGGTTATTGTGTTGGAGCACTTGCAGAATATCCTTCAATTTGGAATTAAGATCTTCAATTGAATTAGCGCCTATAACAATGTCGTCTTGGTAGGCTTCTATTCCTGTGTGTTTAACTTTTTTAATGATGGAATCAATAAGTTTTTGGAAATAAGCACTGGCTGATTTAAGACCAAAAACCATTCTGTTAAACTGAAAGGTTCCCCATTGTGTAGTAAAAGATAGGTATTTTCTATATTGATGTGGGAGTGCAATTTGCCAGTAAGCATTATTGAGATCAAGCACTGTGAAATATTGATATCCAGATAAAGATCGGGTGATATCATTAATTTTTGGTAATGGGTATGTGCAACCTTCAACAATTTGGTTTAAAAGGCGCAGGTCCAATGCTAACCTGATAGATGGTTTGTCAATAGAGTGGTCTTTCTTCTTTACGAGAATCATAGGACAAGCCCATTCAGACGTTGTTTCTTGGATGATTCCAGCATGAATGAGTTCTTCTAAATGCTGTTTAGCATGATGTTGCAAGGCTTGAGGTATCGGATATGGTACGGAGGAAATTGGGTTTTCATGCTGTAGCTGTATTTTTGGTGTAACCAAATCAGAATGACCAATGGTTGAAACCGATTTTGAAAAGACTTGTTTAAATTTTGAAACAGTTTGGAGAATTTGATTCTGATGGAGTTTATCAAGGTGTTGAATTTGGAAGTCCTTCACATTGAAGTCATGTATTCTTTGTTTATAAACCCTGTCATCTGCAGTAATGTTGTTGACATGATTATTGGTATTGTGTTGACAATTCTGCTGTTGGTTTATGATATGAAAGTCTGTGTCAAGAACTCCAATTTTTGTTCCTTTGTTGACATGAATGTTCTTAGTACCAATGTTCCTTACAATGGTGTGAATTTTTCCATGTTTCTCTGTAGTGTGTATGCTGGTGTGAATTTCTAAGCAGTGATTTTGGATCTTGGGTGTGAATAAGACTTCTCTGCCCTGAAAATTGGAATTTTGTCTATTTGAAATTTGTATGACTTTTGTTTGATTAGGCTTCAGCATAATTTTTGTTTGGGTAAAAGCACAAGTATTTATATTACCAGGTGTCTTTGTAGGTGTTTCTGATACTAGAGGAACAGATTTTTCACCGAAGTTCAGTGTGTTATTGTTAGTGTCCAAGGTCATCTTGTTAGCTCTGAGAAAGTCATACCCCAAGAGGACATCAAAATTTGCACCAGTGATTTCATTGGACACAAAGAAGGTTTGCTTAAATTTCTGACTGTGAATCGTTATTGTAATTTCTACACAGCATTTAAAGTCAATCGTTTGATTGTTGACGGCTTTGATTGTGACTTGCCTTGACAGATATTTGCACTTAGTTAGGTTTTTGACTCTGTTAAATGTTGAAGCAGGCAAGAGGCAGATTGAACTACCACTGTCAATCATACAGGTTAAGTTTACCTCAGCACACTGTGCAAAAATGATGGGAAGAGAGTTATTTGTGTAGGCATTAAAAATGTGAGTTTCTATAGGTGGTGACTTCACTGTCATATGTTGCTTGTTCTTTTGGTGAACTGGGAAGTCTTGCAGGTCACCGCCTGTTAGTTTAACTGTTGTTGTTGACTCTGGGCATAGTCCTGTAAGTATTCTTCTTGACTGGGATGACGAGGCACAAAAGTTTGTTGTGGTCTGTTCCACTGTCTTTGATTTTGATATCCGTCCTGTGGTGGCATCGTTTGATAACTACCCTGGAACTGCGGGGTTTGGTGTTGTCCTTGGTTGTGTCTAGGCCCAGAGGCACGAGGAACCAAAAAGTGGGGCTGCATTTGTGGTGGTTGTGCTTGATACCCATATCGATAATGGTTTTGTCGGGGTCTATAGGGTCTTGGTGGCATGTTTTGGCTCATGTTGATTCTTTTGAAACTGTAGCAGTCCTTCATGAAATGGCCTTTTCGTCCACAGTATAAACAAGTAATGTCACTGGGAGCCCCTGCAAGTTGTATTTCAGGTTGCTCTTGTTGTGGTTTTGCTCCAACTTGGATCTCACTGATGTGAGCAATGATCTTATCAAGCTTAGCGGAGAAGACATCATCTTTTTGGGAAGCAATTTGGTGAATCGGCTGGAGTAACATAGATTGGGCACTGAGTTGCTCACAGCAGGTGTTATTGAGCTGTATTTTATGGGCTATTTTGACAGCCTCTTCAAATGTGGCGGGTTCCTTGTCCTGAACTTTGGTTTTGATGTGGAAAGGCAAGTCACCGATGAATTTTACTAATTTTATTTCGTCGATTATTTGTCTGGCCTCGTTATCTCTGGCTACACTATATATTTTCTGTGCCGCAGTGCTGATACGATGGGCAAAATTCTTCACATCCTCGTTGGTGTTGTAGGAGATTGCTTGGAAATTTTGGTGATGTTGGTGTTTTGTCAACTGAGGCACAAAAAATTCTTTGAATGCCTTCTCAAGATCTTCAAGGTTTGTACAATCTTGAATTTTTGGATCATGCAAGAAATATTGTAACGCTGAACCAGAGAGTCGGGCTCCTAATACAGTTCGGATGTTAATAAATTCCCATTTGTATAAATCTGACACTAGGCGAAGTTGTGTGAAAAATGCAGGACATGTATTTTTATCGCCGTCAAAAACAGGTATGAGATTAAGTTGGGACGAATGAAATGTGTTGTGATTCTCCCTCGGGAGAATTGAAATGTCATTGGAATTGGATTGTGGCATGGTATATTTGTTACTCCGTAACTTCATGAAATTCAGGAACAGTGTGCAAACATATATGCAATAATATACTATATAATATATATTGTTAGCAAATCATGAATACACAATTGAGTATCATAGAGATAGTTGATTACTACACATGAATATATGAAATACAAAAGCGATATTGAATAGACTATTTATGTAGACACTATTTTCACATGTAAAAATGCGCTTAGAGCATGTTAGAGATAAAATACCAAAATTATAACCATGGTTCTGTAATGTTTAAAGTTTGTCTGAGCACAAATTAACATTACGAATATCAATAACCTAACATAACAGATTGTGATTGTATAAAAATTTTTGTAAGCATGGATATATGAAAAGAATTTAATAATCCATGTAATAAATACTAAATTCAAAATACCAAGATTTAAATCCGTTTACTACAAGGACAAAAACATCAAGCTACGTAGGAAATCAGAGATAAAGTTGTGGGAGGCTGAATCAACCGAATTTATTCAAGATGGCTACCACCTGACGCGCTCTTCACGCAATGGTGAAAAGGAAAAGAAATTAAAAAAAGGAACGATTCGTAAAACCTGGTCGTAGGCACCACATTTGTCATACGTTGACTAGGCCGTGATTGTGGTGATAATCATGCAAGTAAATTAAAGTTTTGCAAAAGAAACAGGACACATCAGGTAATCAAGAAAGAAAATATATTGTCACAGAATTCAAGTAAATTTTACATAATTGATCACAAATAAAAAATAGAGACAATCACTGCATTTTTAATTGAACAAAAATAAGAATGAAACTAAATTCAATAGACCTGTCCGGTGTCCAATCCATCCCCCAGCACTTCGATGGTGAGTCTCTGAGTTCCAGACGCCCAGAGACAACTGTCGAAAAAAAAGTTATTTTTCCTCACTTGGCACACTTCAGCCCCCGTGATGCTTTCGCTATTTTCCCATTGGACCCCAAGGATAGCGTCCCCACGGCAGGCTGTCCATTCCGGCAGGGCTCATTGTTCGGGATTTTTTTCCGCGCGAATTCCGCCAACCCCACGCTACCCCCTTGTGGAGGTTTCGCTATCATGTTTCCCTTGAGGTCAATGTTCGATGTGTGGAGGCGTCACTGGAGTGTGTGCTGCTTGCTTAGCTGGACATAGTGTATTGATTTTTGTAGTCTAAATAGACAGTTCTAATTGTAGATTACAACCCTGTTTGCTATTTTATCTGTTTATATAGCTAATGGACTAATAGCAAGAATGGAAATTTAAAGGGAATTAGCTGGATCTCAGCTAGATAAAATTTGTCATAATTATAATTTGTCTATCGAAAACACATTTTGATACTCAGGCTCTATTACGAATTTTACACTTAATTCATTCTCTCAAGTTGCTGAGTGTAACAATATTCATCAAAGCTACATCCAAAAAACTTACACGTCTTTATTTACTTATGCGATTCCTGCCTACCCAAAAGACAAAAAAATTCCAAATGGCCAAAACAAGATTATTCGGGTAATTGTAAAGGCTACACTACCTCTCGAGGAGTATAAAGAGTCTAATCCTGTAAACATTAGCTCCATTCAAAGCTATATCACAATAATGAACATAATATTTTGAAAAAAGCTATACACAGCAAATTTCAAACAGCAAACTTTGCAAAAGCAAAATATCCTGTTGAAAGACTAAATTTTCAGACCATATATATATATATATATATACCTCATTTATGAACAATATTTTCTGGTTCATGACTATATGTGTTATTTTAATTATTAGCACTTCCCACCTTTAAACTACGTATTGAACAAACTTCCTCAGTTACACTACCCTACAATAATGGACGGGACAGCAAGATGTGATGGTATGAGTGAAAGGATACATGCTTTAAAAGGGGAATGGTCCCCGCGTGCTGCAAATACCATTGACAACACTTCTGAGCATACTTTCAACAAGGTTTTGATACACAGCTATGGGTATTGGCGACCATTTCTGCTGCAAGAATGTCGCCAGATCAGTTGTAGATTTCGGATGTGGTTCCTTCGTTCTTGGTTCCGTCGCTCTAACCCGTCCCACAAATGTTCTAGGGCAGCTTGGTCGGGACTCTGAGCAGGCCAGGGAAGACGTTTAACATCCATATCTCGAAACCACTGCTCGATATAGGCTGTAACATTACATGGATCGTTGTCATCCCAGAAGTAACATTCGTCCATTCCATAAAATTGCCAGAGCGTAGGAAGAACCTGATTCTACCAAATGCTCATGTAGGCGTTCAATTGACCAGGAACAACATGTAAAGGTCCCAGCCAAACCACGAAAAACATCCCCAAACAAGTAGTCGGATTTTATGCATATCTGCTGGCGTCCGGTCAATTATTGTAGGGTAGTGTATGTATGTATTTTAATTAACGTCGTACAGGAGCTACACAACGGGCTATTGATGACGGTCAGGAATCTATCCCACGGGGGAAGATCCTCGGTAAACACCACGTAATTTTGGATCCCAATCAAATGAAGAGGTAATTCTTGAGCTGGCATCCCAAACTTCCACGCCACGACAACACATTGAGACCACGACAGATTTTACGTGCACCAGTCCCCTTTGTACCCGACGGTCTTTGGCTGGATTCGAACTCTCAACTCTGCGGTTTCTAATCCAATCCTCTACCAACTGAAATACCACGGTCCGTACACTAAAATGAGAAATTGGTTCGTTTGTAGTGTCTTCTGTACCGCTCAAATATTGATTGAAAAGAAAGTGGTTTTTCGTGGAAGTAATTTTGGTTTTTTATGTTCCCATTTTTCTTGCGACTTTGCAAAGGAAGCAACCATGAATATAAGAAAGACTGAATGTATTTAGATACACAAAGCTCATAATTAATTACGCATTAGCCTTCGTAATTACATACGATTCTCTATTCCGTGACAAAATAACATTTCATCCTTGGACACAAATGAGCTTGCACCACATAAAAAAAAACTTAAACATCGCTGGTAATAAGGTTCGGCGATGCATAATAATTTGTTAGTGAATACTTTATTTTAACAAGCGTGTTGCATGGAAATTTTTTAACACAGTTCGATTAAAAAATATCGTGATGTTTCCAAGGTTGATACATTTTGTAATTTGCGTTTTACCACATATTGTTTCGATACGATGTAAAATTTTCACGAATATCCAGTAAAATCTTTACGGTTATTTCAATGAGAAATTAATTTGCGCTTATTTCAATGGGAAATTAATTTACGCTTACATCTTGAACTGTTTGTCAAGAATTATCAACAGCAATTTAACTGTCTTCTTCAATCCAGCGAAGCAATGTACATCAAATGAATATTTAAAAAATTAAGAGTATATAAATTAATTTTCTTTAAGACAATTCTAAATATGGGTAGCGAGTTCAAATCCAACCAATGATCATCATATACACGGGGGCTGTTGCACGTTAAATGTTTCGTGGCCTCAAATGTCGGCGTGGAGTGGAAGTTTCGAGAGTGGGTTGCCAATTCACAGACCTAGTCATCTAACCCTAGCTCAAAATTACGTGTTCTGGCATCATTCTCTTCGGGTTTGACCGTCACCAATAGGTTGTGTCTGTCCAGTGCTACGCTAATTAAAAATACTTACCTATGTTTGAAAAAAGTACAAACGTATACAGATGTGATACGAATTGAGTAAAATGTGCAATAAAAATTTACAAAACATGTGAAATAAAAATTTACATAACATGCATTTGTTATAGTAACATCAAATGACCTTTTGTATACAAAACACACATTTTCGGATTTTGAGGTGTCAGCTCAGATGTGACTTAACTCCATCATGAGATACCTACCCTATGATTGAGTTTACAGCAAACAAAATTTCCCATAACGTAAAAGATAACCAAATGAGAAAAGGAAAAATATATATATTGTATGTGATGCAAAGCAAGAAATTTTGTGTTAAGGTGCAGATTCACACTAGGGATGCGACATCGATGTCGATGTTTTCAGAACATCGATGTTTTTAACATCGATGTAGTGGAGTCGATGTTTTTGTAACATCGATGTTTATACTTGTCGATGTTTTAATTTTAAATGAAAAAAGTATAGTTATAAAAATCTTAAATTTAACAAAGTATCATAATTTTTGTAATCAGGAAATTGAACAAACTTATACACCAAAGTGGCCAAAAGTGAAGGGCCTGAAAAGTAGGGATGCGACATCGATGTCGACGTTTTCAAAACAATGATGTCATAAAAACATTGATTCATTGGAGCCGATGTTGCATCACTAGTTTGCTAAACCAGTTTTTAGAAATGGGTGGGAAAATTTAAATACACTGAATTTTAAAAACATCGATGTTTTGCTGTCGATGTCGCCTCACTAGTTGCTAAACCAATTTTAAGAAATGGGTGGGAAAATTTAAATACACTGAATTTTAAAAACATCGATGTTTTGCTGTCGATGTCGCCTCACTAGTTGCTAAACCAATTTTAAGAAATGGGTGGGAAAATTTAAATACACTGAATTTTAAAAACATCGATGTTTTGCTGTCGATGTCGCCTCACTAGTTGCTAAACCAATTTTAAGAAATGGGTGGGAAAATTTAAATACACTGAATTTTAAAAACATCGATGTTTTGCTGTCGATGTCGCCTCACTAGTTGCTAAACCAATTTTAAGAAATGGGTGGGAAAATTTAAATACACTGAATTTTAAAAACATCGATGTTTTGCTGTCGATGTCGCCTCACTAGTTGCTAAATCAATTTTAAGAAATGGGTGGGAAAATTTAAATACACTGAATTTTAAAAACATCGATGTTTTGCTGTCGATGTCGCCTCACTAGTTGCTAAACCAATTTTAAGAAATGGGTGGGAAAATTTAAATACATTGAATTTTAAAAACATCGATGTTTTGCTGTCGATGTAGCATCACTAGTTGCTAAACCAGTTTTAAGAAATAGGGGGGGGGGAGTTTAAATACACTGAATTTTAAAAACATCGATGTTTTTGGGTCGATGTATTATCAACATCGATGTTTTAATTTTGAACATCGATGTTTCAAAACATCGATGTTTTGCTGTCGATGTCGCATCCCTAGTTCACACGGCAGGTGCTGCTCTAAAAAGAAACTTTTCGATAAGGTTAATGAAGCAATTAAAGTGTTGTAGCCAAAAAGTAAACTTAAACCGCTTACTTGAGTTCAAACTCTCTGGAGGTCACAAATCGCACGATTTGTATGATTGTAGCTAGGGATGAAAAGCCATCGTTTAAACCAGGCGTCGTAGTACTGAGTTGCTGGGTCATTAGTGTGTAGATGAGATGTGATAGGGCAAGTAGTAACAAAGTGGTCCGGGTCTGCTTCCATGTCACAGATGCAGTGGTCGCTACAATGGATATACATCCGAAATAGGTACTGTAGGAACGGTCCATGGCCAGTGTAAAAGTGTGTGAAGTAATATTACGTGATGTTGTCCTTGGATCTTTTCATTCAGGTTTTATACCGCACTCTCGCCAATCCAGTTGTGTAGCTCCTGTGCGACTTTAATTCTATTATCTACAGCCACACACTATCATTTTAAGTTGATTCTTTCTTTTAATTCCGGGATGCGAGAGTCCAGTTGGAATGCAACGGATTAGCAACTGGCTAATTCAAATTAGTAATGCCACAGCAAAACATCGATGTTCAAGATTAAAACATCCATGTTGATAATACATCGCCCTCAAAACATCAATGTTTTCAAACATCGATGTTTTTAAAATTCAGTGTATTTATACTTTTCCCCCCAATTTCCTAAAACTGGATTAGCAACTGGTGATGCCACAGCGACAGCAAAACATCGATGTTTTGAAACTTCGATGTTCAAAATTAAAACATCGCTGTTGATAATGTATCGCCCACTAACTACTGATGTTTTTAAAATTCAGTGTATTTAAACTTTTTTCATCATTTCTTAAAACTAGTTTAGCACCTAGTGATGTGACATCGACAGCAAAACATCGATGTTCAAAATTAAAACATCGATATTGATAATGCATCGCACACAAACTATTGATGTTTTTAAAATTCAGTGTATTTAAACTTTTTTCCCCATTTTCTAAAACTGGTTTAGCAGCTAGTAATGCGACATCGGCTCCAATACATCGATGTTTTTTATAAAACATCGACATCGATGTCGCATCTCTACTTTTCAGACCCTTCACCCTTGGCCACTTGGGTCTAAAAGTATGTTCAATTAGCTGATTATGAAAATTATGCGACTTAGTTATTTTTTAAATTTTTATAACGGTACTTTTACAGGTATAAACAATGTTACAAAAAATCGACTCCAATACATCGATGTTTTTTTAAAAACGTCGATGTTTTGAAAACATCGACGTCGATGTCGCATCCCAAATTCAAAATAAAACCAAGACCGACGTGTACCAAAAAGGACTGGTGCATGCACGTTAAATCTGATGTGACCTCAAATGTCCTCACATTGGCGTAATGTGGAAGTTTGGAGTGTGGGGGGCAGCTCAGGGGTGACCTCGTCATCTGACTCTGGTTCAAAATTATGTGGTGTTGTCATGGGATCTTTCCCGTCAACTTTGATACCGGATCGTCACTCATTGTGTTGCTCATTCCAGTGCGATGTTAATTCAATTATCTCCTCACTACCCACAGCCGACCAACCGGTATAGTGGTTAAGGTGTTAGCCTCTAGATCGGAAGGTTCCTGGTTCGAAACCGGTCCGAGCCTGGATGTTTGCAAGCGTATGGTGTAGAGGCCTGAATGATCCTGAGGCTTAAATCTGTCGTGGCCGAAAGTCCTCACGTTGGGTTGGCGTGGAAGTTTGGAGAGTGGGGCTGCCAGCTCAGGTGTTTCTTCGTCATCTGACCGTGGTTCAAAATTACGAGGTGCTGTCCTCGGATCTTTCCCTTAAGGGACTGATCCCGGACCGTCGTCAATAGCCCGCTGTGTTGCTCTAGTATGACGTTAACTAAAATTACCAAATTACCTTACTACCCATACTTGCATTTTCAATTGATCCTTTTCTTTTATTCATCTTCTTTACTTTCATGCTATTTGCATATTTGCTTAAATTTGATTCTGCGTCAGTTTCAGAAATTCATAACAAATACAACACGCATGCACATACTTAAAAAATTCAAGGGAAATTCGGAGGAAGAAAGGTGCAGACGCATCACGATAACGGCCAACATTTCGCAAAGAAAAATAACTAAAAAAGGCTTTAGAAACAACCTCCTGTATCCCTTTCTTTTACGAAACTTTTTTTTAAAGTTTGCCATGATGGCCCAGAACTTTCACTATCGCGGAACACTTGTTTCTAACCCCCAGGGGTTTCGAACGAAACAAACTTCCCCGTGATGAAAATCACATTCGCCACCGACGACAAAAAAAAAAAAAAACGAAAACAAAACCGTTCGGGGTAAACACAAAACGAGATTTTGGAGCCTCGGTAGACACCGCGGTTGACTTACATCACTCTCGCCAAGGCCACTCAGCCTAATCTGGGAATAAAGAAAACGCGGGACAAGTAGGAGAGTGGGCTGTAAAGTAAAGATTTTTCGACAAAAGCACACATCTCGCGAAATAAAAATAACGATCTCAAATATCCATATAAAAAAATCCATTCACACAGCCGCCGGAGGGCCCTGTATTTGAAGGGGTAAAAAAACAACGAAAGATCGAACCCGGACGAAAGAAAGAGTGTAATAACATAAAAGACGCGACACTCGCAAAAAAATGGCAAGTGTGCGAGTGCAATTAACTTGAAGTTTTCCACCTCATTATTTCTGCAGTCTCACAAAAGAAAATGGCTTGTCTTTAGGCCACGTAAGCATTCAGGAAATCTCTCCGGTCTTTTTTGCCTGGTTTTTTCCCCCGTCCTCTCTCCAGGCTCTCTGTTCTGGTATTTTCTGGGTTCGGAACTTCGTTAAAATGTCACTGCTTGAGCCAGTTTAAGGGTGTTGCGGGAAAATGGGGAGAGGATTTGGAATTCCTGATGAAAACGGGAGAGGATTACTCTGGGAAGGGATGGTAAACAGGAATGCATAATGAAAGATGTAACTTTTCATGCTTGCTGGGGAGTAACGAGTTTGTTTTTTCTGCTGTAATTTCTGAACCTGGAGAAGCTTCCTTTGAAAAAAAGAAATGGTATTCTAATGTTCTAAGGTTGTCGACGATTTTAATTCTTTTTATCCTATCCAGAAGACGAATAGTTGTCCACTTTCATTGCCTTCCAGAAGAGATTCGTTTGGTGGAAAAGCGGTTTAAAAGTAGCAGATGGCTTATCAGACTTTTAATCTTCTGAGTACACATGCATGTATCCATTCTGAAACCTTCAATCTTCTCTGCAGGACTTGGGGTTATCATGGCTCAGAGGGTTTCTTCATTGCCCTTTCAACTTAAGAGTTCTATGTGGCTCATTTTATGTTCGTTAATGCGATTCGTTCTGGTTTTTTTTTAACAATAATTTGAGAAAATATATTTTATGCAATAAAAATTGCATTGAATCATAGTATGTGGCGTTCTGTTTGAGATCTTTCTCCATCTATCCTATTATCTTCTATTTAAAACTAATATGTTAGTGAGATCAGGGGAGGCATATGAGGAGAAGGCGATTGTTAACAACTAACAATTTATTAACAATTAAGAACAACACGAGTTCCCAAGTAATGGCTCCTCTAGTTTCACCTAGCATTAAATAACGACGAGATCTGCTAGCACTGGAGCCTCGATAGAGTTTGACTCCAAAAGTTACTAAACAGGGCGTATGCCTTAACAGGTGGAAGGAAGAGCTGCGCCAAAGATTTCCTATAGCATGTGAGAGCCATGAGGTTTTGGTTCAGGCAAGTGGAATTCTCAAAAATTTATGTGCCTGTGTTAAATATGTCTCCTTACGGCAGTTGGACTGAGTCACATGTGCGACTTTTGTAAACAACAGGTCCGGTCTCGGCGGCGCAAGGTGGAGTGTACAAGAGAACGCTTGATCCAGGTGTGAGTGAACGTTACCACTGGGGCTGGTGGTAGGCACCACCCCATAGGAAGCGTTTGGTATGCAGCAACTATCGGGGCCGTCGAATGTCATGTCATGGAATTCCGAGGGTGGCTTTTGCTGCAACTGGTACCGTCACGTTCCGTGGGAATCAGTTTACTTTACGTGTGTAGCTACTACAAGGAGAAGTGTTGACTATAATAAGCCGTTGCTATGGACGCTACAACCTTCTTTCAGCCAATAGATGTGTTGTTTCGTCATTAGTGCGGATAAAAAAATATTGCATCCCTCGGAAATCTCGTGACACTCAGAAAGCTATGATAGGCCTATCAAATTAATTATATTGAAGTCAGAGTGAACAGAATGTAGTGTGTGTGTGTGTATCCAAATGCCTACTTTGAATTTGTATTATGAACATCTTTCATATAAGCTCATTGATAACATGAATATTTCCACATTGGCCTGTATTCATATGTACACTCATTGCCTAAAGGTAAGCACGGAGAGAAAAATGTTAATTTCCAGAAGCCAATCTGAATTTGAGAGGCTGCAATCTTTTGCACAGGTAGATAGAAGGTATGCAAATGTGTTATGTAACAGCCAATCACGTTTTCGTGTCAATAAATTTGCAAAAAAGACAGTCGTATATGAAGCCAGCATAGTGAAGGGTTAAAGGAGTTGCATTTAAGTTCTGATAAAAAGTGAACTATAGAACTTTTGTACGATTAGTTTTCAAGACATACGTGTTTCTATGGCTTCCAGAAGACGAAAGGCAGATAATGAACGCCGGAGTTCTGTGGGACGCCTTGAAGCAGGGCAATCAATCTTTCCTTCGGCGTTTATAATTCCGTCATTTCACGATTATGGAAACAATGCCAGCAAGGCAAATAGTTCTCCGAAGACCTGTGCCGACAAAGCGTTAAGATCCCTAAAGTAAAGATCGATATATAGGGAAGCGGAATCGAAGAGAAACCTTCACACGTGTGACATCTATGATTGCAGCGAACATTGGTAAGACGATATCTGCCACTACTGTGCGCCGAATGCTACAAATGAATGGACCCGGGTACCACGATTGTGTGTTCCTCTATCAGTTCAATCTATAGGGGCACGATTAAAGTGGTGTTGGCAACATGTGAATTGGACTGTGTCTGATTGGGTTAACGTTATGTTCACGGATGAATCAAGATTTCCCCTGGAGCAACATGACAAACGTGTAAGGATCTGGAGAGAACACGCAATCGGCAACAGAACATCATCGAGCATCACGCATTCCGAAGTGGAAGCATCGTGGTATGGGCCAGGATGTCGTTGGGATATCGCACCGATCTGCACATTTATAGACAGGGTTCTGTGACGGTTGTCTGGTATCGGGATGAAGTTTTAGAACCCACTGTGAGATTGTACGCTGCAGTAGTTGGTCCTTTTTTCGTTTTAATGGATGATAATGCGCGTCCCCGTAGAGCTGGCACTGTCGACGATTACCTGGAGAGTGAGGGTATTGCGCGTATGGTTTAGCTGACGTACTCGCCCGACCTTAATCCCATTGAAAATATTTGGGATGCCCTCGGCCGTGCTGTGTCTGCACGCTTCCCACCTCCAGCTGCTACTCTAACAGAGTTGCAAATAGCTCTACAGTTGGAATGCGATTACTTGACTCTGGGGTGGTTGATCACCTCATGGAAAGCCACTGTAAACTTTGTATCATGATGATGGGTGGCCCCATACCCTATTAATGTCGGTTTTGTTTATTTGTTTTGGATTTAAACATAATTTTGTAAATGACTCCAATTTGGCTTAATCTTATAATTCATGAAAATTCAATATTTTTTTATTCAATATCTTTGTTCAATATATTTGTATTTAATTCTTTGTTTTGCCATGCTTTCATGCTCACCTATTTGCTACTTTCCTGCTGTATTTCGTATCAATCAAAGCTGCACTTGTCGGTTTTTTTTTTTCGCATTTTACCTTTCGTGCTTAATTTTTGGCACTGAGTATACAACTATCCCCAGTATCAATTGTGTACGATACACAATATTTGAATATCAAATAATACTCGGCAGAGCTGTGACCTCGTCATCTGACCATGGTTCATAAAGACAAGGGGTTGTCCTCAGATATTTTCCTTCGAGATGGACGTGATGGTCGCCAATAGGCAATTGTGTTGATCCAGTGCTACGTTAATTACTTACCGACAGACTCTCGTGCAACAGTACAATCTCTGGATAGGCTGGGGTCTTTTTTAATACTATGGAAAATACCGTGCAATTCACTTATTTCCTCCAAAGAGATTTCGTAAAAGCTTGTTTGCTCTTATTTCTAATACGTTTGGTAAATCTCTAAAATTACTTGAAATTTTGTTCAGCAATCTCTACTTTCCAATGATACCGGGAAGTAAACTGAATCAAATTCAACCCTTAAAATGTTTCCCATTTGAAACTCAAGTCGGGTGCTGGCGAGATTGAAAGATTTTTCCATGCATTCAAATATCAAACACAAAAACACCAACCGAATTCAAATAGCAACAACAACAACAACAACAACAACAAAAAAAAAAAACCCGGGACGACGCAAAATCCGAAAGGCCCGCGAAAATAAACGAAGATAAGAAACCTTAACTTGCAAAAAGGGAGCAACAAAACGCCACAAAAATAAAAATGGAAACACACATTTCGAAAACCTTCCCTCAAGTCTAATCGAAACACCATGATAAGCATTACGCTCCAAAAAAATAAACATGCACGTGTATGGATCTATACATAAGAGGGAAAATAAAAATGCAGCTCGATATTTCTGCAACTAAGTATCTGAATAGTTTGGGGGAAAAAAACGGAGGAAGAGTAAACCCTCGGGGATAAAAAATAATAAAAAAACAACATTCCAAACTTGAGTTTAGTTTCCGTCAATCTAAAATTCCCTCTACCAAAAGGCATCTCCTCGTTGGAATTCGCCGATTTTTTATGGCTATTTTTCTATTTTAATTTAAAATGAACTCTTTTTTCCGCCGACTCTTTTCTTGGGCGAGGGAATTAGCGGAGTTCCTGTTCGGTAGTTTAGTAAAAATTAATATCGCATCTGGTTGGCCCCGAGGGGACGAAAAAAGGGTGGAATTTTCACGGAGGGAAGGAGCATCCGGTTATTAATGTAGCGGTAGAGTAGTTATTGAAAGAAGGTGAAGTTTAGCATGAGGATGGGTAAGGAATTTGTAAAAAAAGGAGAGATTCTCCTTATAGATTGATGTTGGTAGGTAGTGGAATGAACGGGCTACTGTCGACGGTCCTTTTACTGGATACGGGGGGAGTCAAGAAACCAGAAACACTTGACCGACGTGTAAGTGGACTCGCTGGTATTGGTCGAAACGTTAAAGACTAGTACGAATCCAAGATATCTTTAAAATAATATGAGATTGAAATGACGGATATATGTAAATACATAAGGGGGTAATGTAGTTTACCAAGGGATATAAGCACTACTGAGGTCAATGTACCGTGATTTGGCATTTTCCTCTATTCGACTTTATCTACGAGTCGTAGTAGGCGCAGGTTTGATTCCTCACTGGGTGTATTTCTAATCTATGTCAGTAAACCTTTCTTTGCGTGTGTATATCCATTACTTGACGTTATTTCTAATTAAAACTATCAGGGGAGGCATGAGAGGAGGAGTTAATAGATCAGAAGTGCGAATGAGGTTCCCAAAAGTAAATGTACTGAGAGCCATACCGTTCGTCAGAATCCGTTATGAAAAATGCAGGTAGGCGATTTTTTTTCATTGTTTAAAGTAGATTTTCTTTTGACGTATAAGTAGTTCTTTGAGAACAAAAGTATTAAAAAGAAAATTATTGAAACCGAAAGTATTATAAAGTAATTGTTTTGCTAGTACTATAGTTAAAAACATGACGTACTTGGGAAAAGGGAAGAAGTCCGATTTAATAGATTTCGCTGTTTAAGGGGGTCTAAGACTCAAAATATTAAAAAAAAGTCCAATTTCTTTTTATCATCTTAAAAAATAATATAGATATTTCTGTATAAAATGACACCTAAATTATTTTCTGCTATAAGAAGAACCGGAAATATTTAACTTTTTACAAACATGACAGCTTGCAAATCAAACGAGCCTTCATACTTTTAAACGCTATTTTTCTCCTTTTGTGTTAAATAGGATTTTAAGAGTGAAAATCGATATAACTTAAGAACTACGTGTCATAAATTAACAAAATTTGCTACATTTACTTTTCAAATATATTTCTTTAATTTGTCTTTAGCAATTGTGTAGAGATATATATTTTTTATAATTTTTCGAACTTTGTATGCTATATGTTTTATGTAGTTTTTGAACAAAATATTTCTTTTAATTTTTTTCATAATTGCTTAAAACAAAAATCACAAAGACAATTTATAGTATGAACTTATAGAAGTTAATTAATGCAAAAATGAAGTGATTTGTTACAAAATATTTTAAGATATATCAATTTTGCCCAATGTCAAAATGTTGACATTTTTTAAATTTTTAATTTAAAAAAATTAAAGTTTTGAAAGTGTAAAATAGTTATTATAATTGCAAAATACAGTGTTTACTTACAGAAAAAATTTCAGAACAAAACAGAAAAAAAATTGAAGATTTTAAAATTTTGAGTCCCAAACCACCTTACTTGGGTGAGACTGTAACTCCGGAAAGTACTGTGATTGATTTAAAAACAATTATTACTGGTTCTGAAGGATATGAATAATCACTCGTTAAAGAAGTATTAAAACGAATTATTGATGCCAGAATTAAAAGGGAGGAAAATGCATTTTGGAGCTTGTAAGATTACAAATTGCAGCTAAAAGTAGATTAATAACGGAAAACGAAAGTAACAATAACACTCGCGTTTTAGAAGTAAACAATAATTTTGTGAATCTCAGGAATTTTATTCAAAAATTCGACCTTAAGGAAGGAGATATTGCGTCATTCTTAATTATGTTCGAACGACAGGGCAAACGTATAGGTTTAAAAACAGAAGATTTTGTCTCATTTATTAGGACTTTTGGCGTTGGAAATTACTTAGTTAATTGCTCGAGAAACATAATTAGATGGAAAGGATTAGAATTTTGACAAAGGTTTATTATTGAAAAGATTTAAATTAAGCCCCGGAAGCTTTCGTCAAAAATTTATCAGTCACGTTCGAGAACCGAAAAGTACATAAACTGATTATTTTTTTGAATTACGTAATTTTCGTTCTGAGTGGCTAGCGGGTTTAAATATTAATGATTTTAATTCTTTAAAAGAACTCATTGTAACTGACCAATTGAAAAATTTCGTCCCTAATGCAAATCGAGAATATTTTATTGATTCTTGGCCAAAATTTACAAAAGCTAACGATCTAGAGGAAAGCTTGGACGAATATGAAAATGTGCGATCCGGATTAAAAAATGTAATGAAAATAAAAACATTAAACATAATTTTAGTGATCATAGAAATTATTCGCATTAGAATTAAAGATCTAATAATCGCAATTCATTTTAGTTTGAAACTAATAAACCGGAAAACAAGTACACAAATTGTAATTATCAGGAAAGAAAAGTCTAAGCATTGTGAAACGGAAAAAGTTTTAACTCAATTGGGAATGGAAAAAGGGGAATTTAAATGTTTCAATTGCAATGATGCAATGATTGTGGCCTTATTTCTAGAGATTGTACCCAACCTAATGTAACGAAATATAACAAGGTCACACTCAGCGAATGGAAAACGGATGATCTTGGGATAATAATAACATATCAATTAGACAAAACAAGTCGAATTCGAGTGCCACAGTGACGCCTAATAACTATTTAAAAGATGCTTTTATTTATAGATATAAAGTTTTGGCTCTGGTAGATAAGGGAAGTAGCAGCTGTGTTTTGAAAGAAAGTATGTATTGCATTGAAAACGGATCTTGATTTGCACCCGCAGCCAAATAATAGTAAATTATTCGGTTCTGTAATCAAAACAATCCAGTAACGAGGGCGATATACAAAGCTGTAGTTAATATTCGCGCGGACGACGCAATAGGAAAATGTATTACTTTACTTGTTGTTAAGTACGATTCGCAACCGTGTGATTTAATTTTAGGTAGGACGTGGAATGATTTACCCTATATTGCATTTGCGCGTGTTGGAGGTAATTTAAAATTTGGTTATGCAAAGTAATGATGTTTTTACAAATATTCAAGTAGACATGAAAGAGAATACGGTTAAATTAAAAACTACTGAAGAAATTAATATTGAATGTAATTAATTTAATTTGATTAGACCTATGAAGGGATTGATAATGGTGTAATTTTAGTGAAGAGTATAGGTCACAATTTCGATTCCATTCTTAAGGTTGTTAATGGATAAGCGACGTTACCGTTAATAAATTCGGAAAAAATTAACGTAAAAATTAAGAAAAATCAAAGTTTAGGACGAGAGATGGTAGTGAGTAAGGAGTGCATTAAGCTATTGAATGAATATGCAGTAAATGAACAAACTGTAAACGATAAAGTAGGAGGTAATGTCATCGACAAGTCAGAAATCTCCTATTCAAGTGGAAGATGTTAAGTTTGATGTGTCTTTAGAAAAGAAATAAAAAGATGTACTTTTAAAGCTAATAAACAAGTACCGGGACTGCTTTGCTTTAAACATAAACGAATTAGATTGCACTAACGTATGCAAAATGGACATTAAGGAAGTTGACGGAAGTAAACCAGTATTTCAAAAACCATATGAAACGAATTCAGAAGAAATAAAACAAATTAAAGAAATTTTGTCGGAATGGAAAACGTGTGGAATAGTTTCGGACACTAGATCACCGTTTTCCAGTACAGTATTACTGGTCAAGAAGAAAACGGGTGAGCACCTGTTAGTCACAGATTACAGAAGATTGAACTCGCAAACTGTCAAGGACAAATTTCCGTTACCGAAGATAGATGACATTTTAGAATGCCTTGGAGAAAGTAAAAATTTTCACAACTTTAGATTTGGCTAGCGGTTTCTTACAGATATCCCTAACGGAAGAAGCAAAACTTAAATCTGCTTTCATAACACCAGACGATACTGGTCAATATAAGCGGATGATATTCGGATTAGCAAATGCTCCAGCAGAATTCCAAAGACTGATGAATTTGTTTTAGATCCATTGTTCAATAGAAAGGTATTGTGTTATTTAGACGGCATTTTAATTCCAGCTAGGACACGGACAGAGATGATTGTAAAACTCATTGAAGTATTTGAATGCCTAAGAAAAGCGAATTTGACTTTATAAAACTTCCAAAATATGAATTTGGAAGGTTACAAGTTGAATTCTTCGGTTTCATTATTAACCCTCCGTCGGGCGCAATATAAAACCAACGTGTTCGGGCTCAATGCGCCTGACAGGCACACATAAAAGAATCTCAAATTTACACCCAGTAATTTTAGTTTCAGTATTCTAAAAGTAATCAGTGATCTCCATAGGATTATTTAAACAAAAAACAACTAAATTCGTTTAAAAAAAGAACAAATTTTATGTTTAGAAAACGTTAAAAGAAAATTTCAGATCTAGTCCTAAATTGACTTAAATTTCCAGGCTAAAAAAATTAATAATTTTGATGAAATTGATACATTGTAGTGCAGAGTTAAAAAGTCGATATTCATAGTTTGTTGAGTAGGAGTTCTTCAGCTTAACCCTTCTTTGCATAATGGTGGAAATTTCCATCATAACATTGAATGCCCAACAATTATATAAAAGAACAAGTTCACTTTAAGTTGATCGTGTCTGGATACCTTTTTAATGTCCATTGCATAAAAAAAACATAGCTGTCAAAAATAAGCAAGTGTCACAATCAGTAAAACGAGCTTGAAGTTGTCATTCCGCTGTTTGTTGTAGTTGTAATAAACGTATGATTTCGTTTTTAATTTTGTTTTATTATATTTGAGTTTCTATTGCTAAAAAAGTGAAAATGAGTGGAAGAAAGGTTTGTAACATGTGTTTCTGTTATTTTTAGAGCAATTTCTGAAAAAGTTTGCGTTTAATTTAAAAAATACCACATGATACCATCCTATTGTTTTTTGCTAAATTTATACTATAAATATATACTAAGATTTTTTTAATCAATTTTCCTTTAATTTTGAACATAAATTATATCACCTTGATTTATTTCACCAATAAAGAAAAAATCATGCAAAGAAGGGTTAAGTTCAGCAGAAGAGGGGCATTGGCAAACAGCACAGGACGTTCCGCAGATGATATTTGCATGAGCCAAGCAGATTGCGTTGTGACATTTATTACATTCATAATTTGTCATCCCTCTCAAACCTGTTTCCGAGGTGCAAGTTGAACATCTACGTCTGTTGAGATTGTAGCGTCGTAGGGGGTCTCTCTGACCACAGCTTTCATGATGGTCCTTGAATTTATGACCGGATGGGGGGTGTCCCCTTGTCTTTGAACTGTAGCGGTTTCGGAAGAACGTGTGGGGTCTTCTCTCAAGGAAAAGAGAGAATCGTGGAACGCGTGAACGTGAACGGACGCAGAACTACTCTGCTCCTATGAAGTCGTCGCGGGACTGAAACCATATTTGTATTTTCCATCTATTAGCCTCGAAATAGCCTTAACTTATATATATATCTTCAATAATTAGTTAAATGTGCTGTAATTTTTAAAAAGTCGTTTTAATTGCCTTCAAGGCCACTCGCCACGTAAATTATACTCACGACGTTACAAGAGGTTGAATTTTCTGGAACATCTTTGATGGGTTGATATTTTTCAGCCGAATTTGGAGATTGATGGGATTCCAACTGTCTTCACACTTCTTCGACTGAGTTCTCCAAGCACCAGTTGGTGGACCAATGTTTTTAGGAAAGGTCTTCTACGACATGGTTCTAGTTAATTGCCGAGATAAATCACTTGCGAATTGATACCACTTACATTTAGCATTGTAAAAAATATGACTATTGGCCAGCGCTTTACATTTCGGCTCACGTTATGGCACACATTTGGTCTGCAGTATCAACGCCAATTTTGGTGGAATTGTAGAATGTGATCATATCTGGCTTCTATTGCTCTCCAGATGCAGGATCGATTGTACTGTAGACATGAAGCGATGACACAAGAATCACACTGTTTGGGCATTATTAGCGTTTTCTATGACTACAGGAAGATGAGTTAGAACATTGTAAGCTCCCTTGCGGACCATTCTCGTCGGCGGATTTTTGGCCCATTTGGTAGTTTTATCTTTTCCAAAAAAAAAGTTGGGCGCTGGCTCTGGTTCGTTTTTATCTTCAGTAACCTCACCATTTTCTCCGTTTCTGAATTGCCTTTACGGTCTTCCACTTCATGGTGAGAATAGATGTCTCTTCACCCAAATCCTCGTTCACAGTGGGGTTGTCCTCGTCGACATCTTAAAACAAACACCTCACTTCCAGATCGTTCGGTTTAGACAAATCGAAGAATTTCCGGGCCATTTTAGAGTAAATCCTGAACACATGAAAGAACACACTATCATAAATACATGTTCGGTCGCAATGAGCACAGGAGACCAGGCTGAACTATTCACATATTTACTTAAAAAGCCACATATTTTGCATAAATTTAATTGCTGTCATGAAATTAATAAAATAAACACCTGTGATGTTAAAAGATATATATTACGTACCTTTATATGTGTAACGAATTCGGGTGCAATGTGCCTGAGAGATCAGAATGCGTTAACAGCTGTCCACGAAGCGCGCGAATAAAATTAAAAGGTTGGATCCAAACATCCGGTAAAGATAAGAGACTATTAGAATAAGCAGATGTCTACCCCTTCTATGAGAGGAGGGGAGAACGTAAACGTCAAAGCTGTGCCTGTCAGGTCGGTTGCTCACGACGGAGGGTTAATAGTGATGGATTGCAACCAGGACCGCGTAAGATAAAGGCTGTAGAAGATAATACATAAAACCCAACCATGAAAACTTTGAAGGTGTGTAATCACACTGTTTAATATTTTCGCGAATTAAATGGGCCGAATTGCTGAAAATAGTCATTTAAGGCAACTACTTCAATGTATCGATTTTTTGTTACGCAAAGAAATATACTTGTCTTTAAAAAAATAATCAACTAAGGAAACCCGAAACACGGAAGTTGTCTTGTATTCTTCCGATTTCATATTCTAAGGAATCATTTGTAAGTTATAACAATTTAAGTACTTTGTTACCTTTGCTCTACACATCCTTATGTTCCCTGGATTTCATTAAATGTATTTTACAATTAACCCTAAGAGGGTTTACGTTTATTTAGTCATTATGTGATTCATGAGGAAAACACAATTATTTACTAGTGGGAAATCTAGTGACACGCAAAGTTAATATGAAAGCAAAACCATTTTAAATCACTGAGCTTTTCTGTGCTGATATGTCTTCATATTTCCACGTGAATACATGATATTCGGGTCGGCCTTGAATCTATATATGTGTATAAAAGGATGTGTGTGTATGTGTGCATATTTTCCATACAAATCTACACTGTCAGACCAATCCACGCCAAATTTGGTACACATACTTAAAACATTGCGGAAAATATAGGCTTTACTTTCCTGTCTTCAGTCAAATCTGTAGCATTTACAACCATGAAAATCGGCAAACAGGTAGTTCTTAAAAAATGGTCTCTCAAAGCTCCAATTTTAAACTATACAGTTTGTTTTCCTGCAATAAGTGACTATTGACAAGGAAACACGTTCTACAGGGTTTGTGTATTTGAGTTAACACGGGAAAATTTCGAGATCATATTTGAGCACTAGCCACTTCATGGCGTTGCCCGAGCGCGTGGTGTTGGTTTGAATCGCAAACCAGCACCATGGGCAACGCCGTGATGTAAGGTATTAATCTGGTGTTGTAAAATTTTCAACAGATTTCTAATATGTTGAAGATATATTAAAATTAAAAATTATTTATGTAAAGAAAATCATATTTTTAGGTAACAATCTGAAGTAAAATTTTCCGTAGATTTCAAATCCGTTGAAATTTTCAATCTATCTTTAGCAATTCCGATTTTACGAAAAAAAACTTTACAATCCCAGTCAATATTTTTTTATTTCTTGCTCTCATTGGCAGAAATGGAATAGGACAGGAAATGTAATATGTTTCTTTTTTTTTTAACGCAAGGAGTAGAGGATGCAATTTTTTTTTTTGGAAAGAGAAAGTTCACGTGACATTACAATCTCTTGTGAAAATATAAAACACTCCGCATTCTGTCGGATGAAAAAAACTTGACAAGGTTCCAAAACCTGACTGAAAGGTCACGTGGATAGAAAAAAGTCCTCCGCGTTTGAAGAACCAGGTAGAGAATAAAACTATTAAATTTATTTAAAAATCTTCTAGTTTGAATTTTAAAATATTCACCGCGACCCAAATATTGCAAAAAATTCGGACTACCTGTGTGCCAAATCTCACTGCTTAAAGTGCTATAGAATCGTCAGGATTTTGTGGCAACAAACAAACAAATAAACAGATAGACAGATAAACAAGCAAACGTTTTCTTTTATAACGAGAGATTACTAAATTTCATAAATCCTTATCGCGTCTTTATCAATATTTTTATAATATCATTTTTCGAATTGCTCTATATCAGCTCAGGAAGTGAAAATTCGAACCTTTGCACGTCTTTTCCATATTGCAATGCATTATGCAGGAATTAAATGTATATATTTGCATCTTATGTAAATTGTAGAAGCTATGAAAAAGTTAAAACGAATTAAAAAGTATTTTCCATACAATTAAAGGATTGAAGTTATAAAGTATTATCCGTACAACCTAAATGATTGCATTTTTCTATGTAAGAAAAGTGATTATTTTCTAATTCACTTTTTTAGCAACATTAAACCGTTTCAAACCGAGCAACCGAGCATATAAAATACTAAACAACAAAATAAATAGGGTTTTCGTTTCCGCTCAAATAACCCCAAACCCATAAAAATGTAAGTATTAAACGCTTGCCAACAACGCATTCTTTAAACGACAAATAAACTATATTTATGTGGGACTAACATGAACTGCTGTACGGATGTCATGCCATATGTCGGGCTCTGTCTGGTGAATAGTAGACTTAATTACTAGACTAAACAAATAGTTAACCGCAATTTGGGGTCTATATATTTCAATTTACATAATTACCTTAGTAACTCAATGGGTCAGTTGTATCCATTAGTACAAATAGCCCACATGGCAGAGACGCATTCGGAAATGCGTTTGGAGAGAATGTGTTTGCAGTATCTCATAAATATCGTGTTATATATCAGCCTATTTCGTCGCTGAGCTCTTTCGTGGTGATAAATTACCCTTGGTGACTGCTATTTCTTGCCAAAGGGAGATACATAAATTTGTGACATGGACAACATATACATCTGTTTGTTCATGTTCGCTCAGCATTTTAACTTTTAATAAGTTACAGAATTTCATGAAAATTGCATGTAAAATCAGGTGCCAGCAGAACTGATAGAGATAATGAGCCTGTACAAAATTCACAGCAGCGCCACCTATGCACGCCCATAGATCTTAAAAGTAAACAGACGATACACGTGCGTTCCAGTTGCTCGGTGTTGATTGGTTAAAGTGATTACCAACCTTGATAACAGACACTAGTCTGCTAAGTGGATTTGTGTTTTACCATTCAGAGATACCAATCTCATGGAGGAAACGGCTTCAAATGCTTCGCTGATGTCTATAGCTTCATATGTGAATTGGCAGACGTAGCAAATGACGTGCACATCGGACCTTCTAATGAAGTATACGGAGCATGTGGACAGTGATTCCGGCCACATGCTCCGTATGTTTCATTGGAAGGTACGATATGCACGTCATTTGTTACGTCAGCCAATTCACATATAAAGCTGTAGACATCTGTGAAGCATTTGGAGCTGTTTCCTCCGTGAGATTGGCAAGTTATTACGATTCAATTCAATTTTCAATCCAAGGTTATATGGTTTGAGTTCGTGAGATGGGCCATAGCATTTCAGAGGGAGAGTTTTATTTTCACCTTCTATTATTTAAGGTAGGTAGGTATTTTAATTTATGTCGCACTGGAACAACAAAACGGGCTAGTGGAGACTATCCGGAATCAATACCGACAGAAATGATCCGAGGAAAACGTAACATAATTTGATCTCAGGTCGGATGTCGAAGTAACATCTGAGCTAGTACCCCACTCTCCAAAATTCCACACCACGCCGACATGAGGACATTTTAGGTCATGACCGATTTAACATACACCTCCCTCTTTTTGTACGTGATGTTCTTTGGTTGAATTCGAACTCGAAATACTCCTGTTGCAAATCCTCTACTCTTATACCATTTAAAGGGTGTACCGTGAATACAAGATAGCTGACAAAACCTGTAACTTACGAAATCAGTGTGCGTAAAAAGACTTCGACTGAGCGTGATTAGAGTTGGCAGACAAGAATAATTTCATTCAATAAGCGTGCAGCACAGCCTCAATTAACATATTAATTCATTTATGTGATCTGTATAAACATTAGCATGAGAACTGCCACATGAACTACACTTGATGAACATTCGACACACAGTCATGCGCTTCCCTGGGTTCCTGAACACCCCCACTGCACACTTGATGACTGGAAACGAAAAGACTGGTTCAACGAGGAGTGTTTCGTGCAAATGGAAGGATTAGTGTGTTGAGTAAAGCCTGTGAAGCCGTGGTAGGTAGAAGGTTTATTAAAGTCAGCACCGAAGCATCGTAATGGTGCTATAGCGATTTTCCGGGATCAATCTCGAATGGAAATATCAGATAATAGTGCATCGTAGTTTTTAATCACTGGCAGAGGATGAGAACAGCATTTGAGCTGGTACCAAAAAGCACCTATCTCTATAAACTTTCACATCACGCCAGCGTGAGGATGCCCCTTTGTATTTCTCTAGTTCTACGCTCTAGTGTAAGGTCTATCAAGTATTAGACGAGTTTACCGATTTTGCTGGCACTTCGAAGGTATATAGACAGCATACAAATGAAACACTAGGTCAAAATTTTCAAGATGAATATTCTTGCTTTTCAAGACTAGAATGTTGTGGTATTTATGATGGTTAAGTCCACTGAATGAGTTTTTATTTGCGTGAAGGATAGATATTTTGAAAAATAAGCTTAGTGAGTATAGCATAGTAAATAAAACTTTCCCCTTTATTTTTTCAGAATTATTTTTTGACTGAGTGTTTCTCTTATAAGCCAATAATATATTGTGAGCAAAATATTTAAATTTCAAATTAGAGCATATTTATTTTAAAATTACATTGGTTGTCATGATTTTGCTGTGAAATTAACTGTAGATGGCGCTAGTGTGTTTGAGATAGAACGTGTTTTTTGTAAGCAGTACTTCTATGTTGGTTAGCTTGAAATAAAATCCTCGTGTCCTAGGGGGTTTGTGTGTTTAAATTGAAACCCCTTCTCATATTCTGTCAAGCGATAATTACACTTTTGTTATTCAATTCTGCTGTACTCTTATTTAGCAAACAATTCTTATACTTTTTAATTCAATACTCAGAATTTAATTTTTATCATTATCGATGTTCTTTTGGCGATGTGGCAATACCGAAAAGAAGAAATAATCAATATATGTTCTGAAACATTAAGCTTCTGGAACAATAGAAGGAAACCAGCACCGCTGCTGTAGGATAAACTTAAAATGTGCATATGAAATAAATAAATAAACAGTATTAATATATACCAAAAGTTCTTGTAATTTTTTAATGGGGATACTTAATAATGCTCGAATAAATATATTTCTTGTTCTTCTACTGTCAAAGATAATAAATAACTCCCAATATAATACTAAGACACAGGAAACAAATATCTGTAAGATAAAATATAGCTCCAAAATAAACTGGTGTGAAAATATACAGCGCTCTGCAAATGTAAATAGCATCAAAATTTATGGATAACAAAGACAGCCCCGAAGTGAAAGATTAATTTAATTTGTTGCACAAGAAAATATGACAGAGGAACCTTTTATTCTGTAACTAGGAACAATGTTTGCACAACTTTAAAAGTTAGTTTCTTCACTACCTGGAACTCAAAATTTTGTTTTTTTCACATTATTTGCTGGCTGTGCAATTGATTTCTATAAAGCATGTACACATTACATATGTAGCACTTCTTGGAAAATGAGAAAAGAGTGCGTCACATCTAGGGAACCATACAAATATAATTACAGTGTTATAAGTTATATTGTATAATTTATACTATAAATAGGTTGTATCGTATAGTTTTTTTTTTAAGTATGTTTGTTTGGTATACCTGTTATGAGTTTAGGATGCGTTTTATGTAACTGCTATCAGTTCTGTCATCGGTAACTGCTATCACATCGGTCTAGCATGACTGTTGTCAATTTCAAATAACAATTTAGGTTAACTGCTATCAGATTAGAATACGTTCAGTATAACTGTTATCAGTTTCAAATAACAATTTAGGTTAACTGTTATCAGATTATAATAAGTTTAGGATAACTGTTATTACTTTAGGATATGTTTGGTATAACTGTTAACAGTTTAGTATGAGTTTTATGCAACTGATATCAGTTTAGGATAAGTTTTATGTAACTGATATCAGTTTAGGATAAGTTTTATGTAACTGATATCAGTTTAGGATAAGTTTTATGCAACTGATATCTGTTCAGGACATATTTTGTATGACTGCTATAAGTTAAGGATGGGTTTTATGTAACTTCTATCAGTTCGGTCATCGGTAACTGCTATCAAATCGGCCTAGCATGACTGTTATCAGTTTAAAATAACAGTTTAGGTTAACTGTTATCAGATTAGAATACGTTTAATATGCAACTCTCTGTTATCACTTTAGGATAACTTTGCTATAACTTTTATCATATTAAGATGACTTTTATATAACTGCTATCAGTTTAGGATAGGTTTTGTATAATTGCTATCAGTTTAGGATAGGTTTTGTATAACTGCTATCAGTTTAGGGTACAATTTTTATAACTGCTACCAGTATAGATTAAGTTTAGTATAACTGTTATCACTTTAGACTAACTGTTATCAGTTTAAGATCAGTTTGGTATAACTGTTATCAGTTTAGCATTACGGTGCCGTTAAGAACTGTTGTAAGTTTAAGGATAGCTATTATCAGTTTCGGGTAAGGAATAAAGATAACTTATCAATCTAGAGTAACTGCTATCAGCATTAGATAATAGTTTACGATAATTGTTATAAGTTTAGGATGAATGTTATCAGTGGTAAATGGTATTTTTTAGTTAACGATGTACTAGAGCAACATAAAGTGCTATTGACAACCGCCCGGGATCAATCCACTCAGGATAGTATACGAGGAAATTGGGTAATTTTTAATTAACGTAGCAATTAAATTAGCAACACAACGACCTATTAACTAGGTCGGAGTTAAATGCAATACGGGACAACATCGCGTAATTTTGAACCACGGTCAAAAGATAAGATAACACCTGAGCTGGTACCCCACTCTCTAAGAGATTGAGACGTTACACCGATTGGATCTCTTCGCAATTCCAATTTTGCCTCATTTCACAAGGACGAGTTCGCAAACCAAATGGGAGTGCGTAGTAAACACCTGTGGTTGGCAAACGTTCACAATGGACACACCTAACTCCACAAAGTACAGCACGGGCAACGCCGTGCTAACCACGCTGTGGCTAGTATGTGCATATCGATGACTTTTAAAACCAAATTAGTTGAAGGATTTTTTCATACCTTAATTTGTATACGATCCAATTAAGTTAAAAGTGAGATACATAGACCTAAAGTGTTGCAACTGGAAACAGTTATGTAGATACACTGGAGTTCCCTTGTGAAAGAATGGAGCATGACGGATGTGACACTTACTGTAGTATCGCGAAACTAGAGTTATATTTAAGTTTTTTCGTATGTCGTTATTTAATATTGATGTCGTAGCACATACAAGACTGAATTTGAAAGAACATATTTCATAGATCATCAAATGCATTGATATTATTTCTTCAAAAAACACTTTTCGCAAATTAGAAAGATTGTGATGTTTTATGTTTTATTTATATTTAAACGTACTCGTTTAAAGAGACAAAAATTGGCAACAATGCTTGATGAATAAAAAAGTTTAGTTTAATATTTTTTCCTTTGTGAATTTAATTTATAATTTCTTAACTGGTCAGTTAAAACAATTGCAGTTCAAATTTTCATTATTCCTTTGTGCTTTGAAAATAATTTTTATAGTTATAAGACATCATTTTAGATAATTAATAAACTTTAAAAAATTTAAACCAATACTGATTTTGAATGGATGAGTGTGACAATCTTTCTAGAGACTGTTGCAAAAGATTATTACTTTAGAATCATTCAACTGTACTTTAATTGAAAATTTCCTACAATAACAAAAATAAAGTAAATATGAAGAAAAATTTATGCATTATAAAATTATATACATTTTTTTCAGTGGCAACTTTCTTGTTAAAATAAGTATGTATATGTGTTGAAAAATGCAACTTGAATTCGTTATCTCCAACAATAGAATCTGGAGTAGTGACAGGAGAAATATTTTCAGCTAAATAAACATTACGAAATATTAAGTAAACGAATCTAGATAGATAATCATCGACTACGTCACTTTCAAAAAGGGTCATTTTTCTTCTTTCACACATTGTTCGAAAGATTTTCAAATACATAACTTATAAGCTGAAGGTAAATATTTACTCTGAAGCGCTTTAAGGATAAAGCAAAAAAATCTACAGAATTCAATAACATGGTTTGGCGATTAAAATATGTCTCAAACGAGTGGATAAAGCTACGACGAAAACGCGAAAAATGCAGATCTTGATGTACGAAAAAACGTTCCTTTTTAATATGAAACTCATGGGCAACAATGAAAAGAAACTTCGAAACTTTTACGGTTTCGAGAAAAGAATGAACAATTTCAGAAAAACGGGCATAAAAGAAAATACGGTATTTTCATTTTCATAACTTTAATTAAAAGTTCACTTATTTCTTTCAAAAAATGCCGCTTTAATCAGTAAAATCTATATGCTGTGTAGTGATAGACGTGTCAATGTGTACCTATGTAAAAAGAACCATTAGCTTTAATGAAGGATAAGTTTGGAATATCTTTTTACCTGAAAGACTGCATGGAATATTCAAGAAATGTGCGCTGGTATACAATTACTAATATTAAAATGAAACTGATTTTTTGTTCTGTATTTGTTCTGTTCGAGGTTCTTTTAGTTAAAAGAATTTTAATTTTGATCTTTAATATTATGTATTTTTTAACACTGAAATCAGTTTCTTTTAAATCGAAATTGCAGTTTGGAGTATACAGGGTGGTCCCGAATTCATGGTACAAACTTTAATGGTAGGTACAGGACATTGTAACAATGATTTATTGTATAGGAATGTATAGTCGCAAGTGACGCGGTGAGGCGAAAACAGGGGAAATAACGGCCGAAAGGAAAAACAAAGATTTTATTGAAAGCGTTGTTGACAAGTGTCATGTTTACAGTAATTGTTCAAAATTGCGTCCACCTGTATCGATACATGCTTGACAGCGTCGGTGGAGCGATTGGCGTACACGTTCAAAGATGCCTGGTATTTCACGCACACCTGCAGCAGCTACAGATAAGCGAGTGACGAGATCCTCATCTGAGTCAACTGGAGTCTCATAAACAAGATGCTTTAGATGTCCCCATAAAAAGTAATCGAGGCTCGATAAATCGGGAGATCGGGGTGCTTTCTTCCAGCCTTGGAGTGCGTACAGCTCTTACTCGACCAGCGCCATGTCTGTTGACGTCGAACGCACCTGTTTCACAAAGTTGACGATGTAACCGTTGAAAAATTCTATGATCCGGCATTCGTCGATCAGGATACTCCGCGCGATACATTCGTAACGCAGCTCTGCCGTTACCATTTGCACGGCCGTACATGTAATGCATGTCTGCTTTTTCTGCATACGTAAAGTCACCCATCGTCTACGGCAGCACAATTGTGAATGGCGCTTTTCCCTACTGCGATGCATCATGTTCAACAGCGGCTAGACATCTACTGCCCTCTACCGGCAATGATACCAACCGATCACTCCATTTCTCTTTCCTTTTATTTCCCCTGTTTACGCCTCACCGCGTCACTTGCGACTATACATTCCTATACAATAAATCATTGTTACAATGTCCTGTACCTACCATTAAAGTTTGTACCATGAATTCGGGACCACCCTGTATTTATTTAAATATGAAAGATTCGATGCAATTATTTTTGAAACAGTGTCTGTTTTTTTAAATTGTGTTCTTCACAGCTCCGCGCGCGTGTTTTATTTGAAAGATATTACTTTAATTTTTATTCTTATATAAATTTGGAATATTGATTATATAGTTCAATTTTCTCTCTTTATAAAATGTTAAAAATCATACTACTCAAAATAAAATGTGCATATTATGATTTAAATGCGATTAAAATACAATAAAAACAAAAAAATTAAATTTTTTAATAAAAAAATTAATAGGAACTAACATAAGCTCCTGAGATATCCCAACTCATCTCACCCAACCCACGCAATGAATATATATATATATATATATATATATATATATATATATATAATTTCAAGAACACAAGAATTTCTAAAAAAATGTAACAAAAGTCTTAAAAAATAATAAAAAATGAAGAAATGTTGGTGGATCAGGGCGTCATCAGGGAGGAGCCTGACCCAAACAACATAAAATGGTGTTTTCTACATATGAGCAGCATTAGGTTGAAAAAATTGCTCACACACTCCCCCAAACACCACCAAAAGTCAAGTAAAACAAAAACAGAACAAAATACCAAAACAGAGCAGGAACAGAACGAAGTGAAACCTGAAGCCGCAGCTGGGATATCATCAACATTCTTGCTAATTTATTTCTTCATTATTTTGAAAAAAACTTTTGCCTTCAGATAAATACTGCTTTTAGATTTATTGATGATTTAATTGTTTTTAATAATAGCAACTTTGCTAATATTTGGAAATCCATCTATCCAGACGAACTTTCTTTAATTAAAACCAATCTGGATAACAATAATACTGATTTTCTAGACATAAAAATTTCTGTTTCATCCGGCAAAGTTGACATTAATGTATATGATAAACGCAGCGATTTTAAATTTACAGTCATTAAATTAATATTTTGGGACTCCAATATCTCTAAAAGAATATACTACAACACGATAGCTGGTCAATTGGTACGTTTCAAAAAAATTTGTAATTCTGATGCTAACTTTTTATTACAATGTAAATATCTAAAAAACACACTTCTCAATAACAAATACCCGTTTTCATTCTTTAAAAATATTTTTGAAAGATTTATTAATATCAACACCTACACAACACATGAATAATTATTTTTCGTAATTTACCCAGAGCCATGGGAATTGCTTTTCAATTTTATTTTTATTTTTTTACTTTTTATGAATATATTTTTGATAAGGGGCTGGGGATTTTCATATTATTATTATTTTTTTGGACTTGTTGCATCGGAGGTATGATGTTAGCATATAAGTTAGACTGTGTAATTGATGGCATTTGGTGGCAATTTTTAAGCTTGTTGTTGATGATATCCCAGCTGCGGCTTCAGGTTTCACTTCGTTCTGTTCCTGCTCTGTTTTGGTATTTTGTTCTGTTTTTGTTTTACTTGACTTTTGGTGGTGTTTGGGGGAGTGTATGAGCAATTTTTTCAGCCTAATGCTGCTCATATGTAGAAAACACCATTTTATGTTGTTTGGGTCAGGCTCCTCCCTGATGACGCCCTGATCCACCAACGTTTCTTCATTTTTTATTATTTTTTAAGACTTTTGTTACATTTTTTTAGAAATTCTTGTGTTCTTGAAATTATATTGCTTACCATGCTATGTCTGCAGCTTCAGCGCGCTTGCATGGGTAGTTTCGAGTTTCGATTTCTGGTTAATGCACCCCGGCTGTTTGGTTATTTTTTGTTATTTTGTGTGTGTTATGTTATTTTGTATATTTTATGTTGTTATTATATATATATATATATATATATATATGTATATATATATAACCGTACCAATAAGTTTAAATAATTCCACTAAAGAGATTAATTATCAATAACGTGAAAATTTTTGAGAAACCATACAGGGAAGAAAGAAGATTGTAGAACGTACATATGTATTTGAATCTCAAGGTTAACAAATATTTATTAAACTACTTCAAATACAATTAAAGATCGCGGCTATGTCCACTACACTACCAATCAAGTTGTAGGCAGTGCAGGTTTGATTAGTGTCAGGTCAATTCCTCAATGGAGTATTTCTCTCTTCTGCGTCAGTAAAACTTTCATTTAGTGTGTCTCTTACTTGATATTGTATGTATTGTGTCTGGCGCAGCATGACCGAATAGCGCCATTGTTCCATAAAACCCCCAAACCAACCCGATTACAGAAAGTGATGGATTATGTCCTGATGTGCTATCCAGTAAAAATAACAATATAAATTATTTTTAAGTCTTATATTTACTCAATAAATCTCCAATACTAATACAAGCCCTTGATAACTTGTCTAATTTTTTCTATACTTATATCACATAGCTTCAGGATAATCATTATATTGATCCCAACAATCTTAGGCTTGTTAAAGTATTTAGGTACAACTTTTAAAACCAGTGCAACTTTATTGAAGCATTCGTAAATGGTTAAAACCTTAGCAAATACATGCTGAAGTGTGACTCGGAAGATATAAAATGCACCAAAATGGCTAACCACAAACATCGTGAATTCAATTAGTACGGAAACATGGGCTCATCGCAAAACAAAACATTAGGTATATGACGGAATTTGAGAGAGGAATAATTGGTACGCAGGGGTAGATGGTTTGTCTTTTCGTAATATTGCTGCACGCGTTGTACAAAATGGAAGTATAATTACATACTCTATGCATGGCCTCGTGGGATTTTATAAACGATTGCAGAAGGGGAAGCTAAACACTTTTGCATAGGGCGGTCGGACAACAACATCCACACGTTGGCCTAGCGATGGGCGATGACGTACGATACTGAAGCCTCCCCTTAAACTATACTAAAGATATCAAAAACTTCATCGATTCAAAGAGCGAAAACTCTGAAACACTGGCCGTCCTGGGTTACGTGATCGTAACTAGACTTGTCAAAAAGTATCATTCGTCCCTTCTAATGATCAAAGACAAGCCAAAGAGCTCAATGAACAATCTCCCTGGGAAAAATCGAGGAAACTGCTGAAATTGAGCAGGACAGAAATTAGGGTAGCGATTGGCCTTCTTACTGGCCACTGTATCCTAAATAGACACCTCATCCTTATGGATGTTATTGATGATCCATTATGTACAGGCTGTTAGGTGACGGATGAGAGTCTGTACATGTCTTATGTTATTGTGATTACTACTCTGCACAACGATTCGAATATCTGGGATACCATTGTATCAAACCCTGGGAACTGTCAAACATTTCTATCAGATATATGCTGAAATTTATTTCGACAATCGATCTTTACTGGATCAGCAGGGGTATCTGCGCAGTAGACTATTAATCGGGGTGCTGGCACTCTTTGGAGTAACCCCCACGATTAGTCATTAGTTATCATTCGATCCCACTCATGAACCAGCGTCAGAGGGTGCAACACTATATAAATTATACACTAAATAAACACTAATCAAATACCATTTACAGAATAAATATGCTCACAGTATTATTGAATTATTTTGACATTTTAACCCTCGTTGTGGTTGACTCGAGAAGATCTCGTCTTCAGAAAAACTGACCAGACCTTGATGGACGAGACACCTCATCATTAGAAAAACGGAGGTTTAACTTCGTTGAGATTTCTACAATACACGTTAAGCCAAATTTGAATCGGCTCTGACATAAACAATCGTGAGTGACTAACCTTAAAAAAATAAGGCATAACATAACAAGACGTAAGACAAATAAACACATTAAGAACTTTTCTTAAACAATAAGTATAAACATCTTTTTCTCAAAGATGAAGTCTACAAATCATACCGTCTTCTAACGCTTTGTACTGAGTTGTGATTTTTTAAACTGATTCCAATTCACTTTTATTAAAACCTGCATCTTCGACGGTATTCCGGAGTTTAATGCAGAGTAATAAAACCCATATTTTCTCTCCTTTCAGAAGGGCGACCCCTGCCCCTCAACCAGCGCCAGAGGGTGCACCCGAACGGCACCCTGGACATCGAGGGGGTGCAGCATCGGAGAGACGACGGCCGCTACAGCTGTGAGGTCACTTCCAGCCAGGGGATACCAGTGTCCCGCTCGTTCCGGATCTTCGTACGAAGTAGGTGGACATCTGTTTTTTATCGGTTTCCATCGCCTTACTTGTCCGACTTTATGTGCGTTCGGGTCGGATTCCCAGTCACCGGGAATTCTTGTTTCCCACCCCCTCTTAGAGTCGGATGAGAGTCCATAAAACTTTAAGGAGAGCGTGTTCTTTTGTGATGAAGTCGTCTTGTGCTGTTTTAGTTTTCTTTTTTCGATCTCGGAAATAAGGTTTTGGAGGTGATTTGTTGAGTAGAGAAAGATGGGCGATGATCGGTAATGGTTTCGAAGTTTTTAACCCAACACGTCCTGACGAGGTTTCTTGTCATTAACTAAAACTGGCCAGATCTGGTTGGACGAAATCATAAAAAAAATCACATTATCTTGAGGACGAAGAAACTCGTCATTAGAAAAATTTGTCACATCTTGATGTACGTGATACCTTGTCAAAGTTACTTGGAAGGTTGAAAAATGTTATAGGGTAAAGGTTTTTATGTGAGTAATATGTGGTAAGTATATATATATATATATATATATATATATATATATATATATATATATATATACAGTACATATTTTAGAGCTACTGCAGTGTGATAGTATTTAATAATGATGAATTTCATGTCAGTTAAAATGCAAAAACTTTCAAACGAATTAAATGTACTTGACGAAACCAACAATGTGTTATGCTTATGCTAATTATGCAGTCGAATATTGATATAAAAAAAACTATTTTATTGCCTTCATATATTCGTAAAATGTATATAAAGTTTATAAGAAATATACTGTAATACTTAATGTCTAGTAAATAAATATACTAAGCGTTAAAAAATACTATCAACATTAAATTGAGAACTGTCGATAACCTCGTACATCTTTTGATTACTAAGTTAGGTATATCATTACCTAAACATATTTTATAATAGTGGTAAGAACCCTTAGAAGACATAATTATGAAAATTAAAATTCAATATCAAAATTACTTTTACGTTAATTTTTACTAAAAGGCATCTTTTTGATACATTAATCCAAGCACGAAGAGTTAAAAATTAACTGAATAAAAGTTGAAGTAGGATTGCTTGTATTACAAACATTCATTTTTGTAAAGTGAAGCTAATTTATGCAAAATCCTACATATATCATTTATTGAGTTTACATTCCGCGCGGTAGCAAAGAAAAAAAATGTACTTCATACTAAAAAGCAGTGACAAATTCATTACCACATATCCTGTACCATTTATTGACATTTTAAATTAAATTAAAAGTTTACTTTTATACCTAATTTTACCAAATTTTTGAGTCGTCTTCAATAAAATACTTTAGCTCTGCGTAAATATTTTCAAAGACAGGTTTTCGTTCACACAAATCAGTGTAAAATATCAATAAATATTGCTGAATCCAGAAATGAAATCACTTATTCAATTATACTTTTAATGAATCATTAACGCTTTCCATTAATAGTTATACAATACAGTATGTAGTTAGCATTCCTTCAATTTGAAAATGCGGTTCCTTTTGAAAACCGCTGTTGTCGATAAAGATCTTATGACATTTCATCATTAATGTTAAAAGAAAATAAGCAGCCCTCTTAAAGGGAGTAGTTCTAAATAAACTAACGAATAATACAATTTTTCCTGCTGCATATATATGTCGAAATCCCTGAGATACATGTTTTTGCTTTCGGGATTCAAATTCAATGTGAGCTCTTTTCCGAATAATAATGCTGTGGGTCATATCACCTTTACTATTTACTCGGAACCCCAGACATAAATCTCATTATCTAGAGGTGGAGATTAGTTATTTGTTTGGAATTACTTTTGGGATCCTGGCCTTCGTTTCAATTATTACTTTTATGCCCTTAGATTGGATTATTTTTGAATAATAGAAAACTTAGAAAGCAATGGGTATGATTTTATTTCGATTTGTGATCTACGTTAATGTTTCTAGGTACATTGTAGTTTCGTTTAAATTTGTTTAATGTCTAAAAATTCCAACTAATCAATGGAAGCTTAGTTAAAGTTATTCCTAGTGTTAGAATTCAGATATCCACCTATTGTGAAATTATTAATGGGGTATTTTGCTTGTAATTGTTGTTAGTTTTTATTATACATTGTTATTTCATTTGTGTTTGTGTGTATAATTTTTGAAAAAAAAAAGTATATTTTAATTTTCTTTATTTAAAAAAAAATATTATTATTTTTTTTTAATTTGAGGTTAGAAGTCAACTTAAATGACCTCGACACCAAAAATGATATTTGCAAGTACAAGCATGATTTTGTTTGTAATATGAAATATACTGGATGTACTATCCAGTATATTTCATATTACAAACAAAACTCTTCGTACCGAATTGAAAAACTAGATCCAAGGAAAAAGTCAGTTTACTGAACCAAGAAACATGAATATTTGCCCGCATTTTATATTTAAACCTATTTTAATTATTTAATAATATTCAATAAATGTAAATTTGCTTAACATACGATGAAGATACGAAAGAGCCAAGTTCTTAAACATTCGAAAGGGTTTGTACTGCCCTTTTTTAAATCGAAAAAAATCAGGGAACTATATCGTCTACTAGCCAATGCGTGGCTAGCCCGGCAACGGCGAGTTGTAAGGTCATGTTGGTGTAAAATTTTCCGCAGATTTCAAATCCGTTGAAATTTTTTATCTATCTTTAACGATTCCGATTTTACGAAAACAAACTTAACAATCCCAGTCAAAATGTTTTTTTGTTTTTTTGCTCTCATTTGCTCAAATGGAATAAGGCAGGAAATGTAATCTGTTTCTTTTTTTTAACGCGAAGGGCAGAAGATACACTCTGCTTATTTTTGGAAAGAGAAAGTTCACGGTGACGTAACAATCTCTCTTTAGAAAATTTAAAATATATATTCAATTTAAAAATTATTTATTTAAAGGAAATCATATTTTTATGTATCGATCTAAAGATAAATTTTCCGCAGATTTCAAATCCTTTGAAATTTTTACTTAATCTTTAACGGTCTAGGAGATAGAAAAAAGAACTAAGTTACTCCAGTTAAAAGATTATTTGTTTTTATCATCTGGCTGGAAAATCATTCCTAGGCGGAAAATCAAAACGGAAACGAAAAAAAAAACTGCAAAAGTTCGTCCGGTTTTTTTTTGGCAAAAATTGACAAAAATTTATTTATTTGCTCAAAATTAAATTTAATCGATATATTACATGCCATTCTGTTCAATCGACTTCATCTCCCCGGTAGCTGCATCATCCCGCGGTCATAGAAGTTCCGTGGTTTTTGGCTAAAGAACTGATACAGGTGAAGAAACTTTCCGAACACTTGCACGTGAACTCATTAATGACACTCTCACCCTACGCAACACATACCTTCTTTTGGGTTTACGTAACATTCTTTCCTTTTCGGAAATAAAACAACATACTATGTCAAAAATTCTCATTTTCTGCCATATTTAATGCTTAACACAATTTAATTTAACACAATTTAAAAAACACAACCCAATAACAAACTTTTCCTCAAGTACGCACTAAGATTCTTTCTTTAAGGCCCTGTTCACATGGGGTTTTCTAACGCGCGTTTTCCAAGATCAGCTTTTTTTATACATTAAATTATGTTTTTTATTCCCCTCATTCATGTTTCTATCTTTGCGATCGTTGAGAATAGCGTAAAAAAGTCAAAGCAGTTCAAATCAGCGGGAAATTCTAATTGATACCAAAAACATATTTATTATTTAATTATTTACCATTTGATTATTTAATTATTACCCTTTGATTATTTAATTATTTGTTAAATAATTAAATATTTGTTTAAGGAAAATATCACATTTAAGGTATGGATCGCAGATTTCAAATCCGTTGAAATTTTCACTCGATCTTTTAACGATCGCAAAGATAGACTTGAATTAGGGAAATAAAAAGCATAATTTAATGCATAAGAAAAGCTGAAATTTTGGATAACGCTCGACTAAACTATCGCCAGTGGGTGCACGTCCTTGCCTGTCTGTGTGATTCATTGGGTAGAGCGACAGTCGCGTCACAGTGAAAATAGGACCGGTTACAACTTTTTAATCGCTGCGATTGTCGCAAGTTTGTGCACTTGTATTTGAAACAATGAGTTCTATTTCTGCGACTGAAAAATCGCGCGACTAGAAACTTCAAATGAAGGCCTAGCATAAGATTCCTTCTTTGAAGAAACATCGAAATCTTAGACGTGTGGAGTAGATAACGCTTCGGTTTTCTATGCACAATGCCCATCTAGTGCTGAAAACGGGACGAACTTTTGATTCAGTCCTATAAAAGGATGGAAAGTAGAGAGATAATGTTTGTGCATCCTGTAATTGCGATTCCCATGTTTACCAGAGACTATATGAGCCGCGGTAGTTCAGTCAGTAGAGCGTCGGGCTCGCATCGGAAAGGTTGTGGGTTCTGTCCTCGGCGGAGCCTGCAATTCTGATGGTTGCGAGATCGGCGCTTGGACCTGGCTAAAGACCGTCGTGTTCGCTTATGGTGACTGGGGCACGTTAAATAGGTCGTGGTCACAAAGTCCCCCATGGTACCATACCAAATCAATACCTCTGGGGGTACATGATCAGGGAGTTATCGGCCTCTGATTGGGATCTAAATTACGATATGTGTGAGTGAATTGATGTGTGAAAGGGACCTTCCTCTAAAACAAATGTGTCATGTATGAAGACGTCCAACCCTCCGGGGCAAACTGAATAGAATAACTTCTTAAGTATATATCTTTGCTGATACGAAACTTATAACAATAGAAAACGCAATTAAGCATTAGGAATTGAATCAATCTGCGAAAATATTCAGTCAATCAACTACAGAAATATGGCTCCAAATGAGAGAAGAATCTCAAAGAAGTACACTTAACTAAACAGCCAAAGTATGAACAAAAACGGCCAAATGATTACTTAATATCACTATTCTTACTGATACTATTCTAGGACTCCTTTGGGAAAAGGTGATAGGAATAGTTACAGACAACTGGAAATCTTCCAATCCGGAAAAGACCTTTCTGTGCCTAAGGGAGGGTGTTAAGAAGACCGATTAAATATCTTCAGTCAGTAGTATAGTGCGGTAATGTTACGGCAAAACGGCGTATGGAATTCCACATTGTAAAACGTACCAACAGTTTTATCGATCCTAATATTTTGATGATTCAATATGATATCTATGGGGATGTGTTGAAAACGTGTTGGTGTAGGAAGTCGTATCTACATTTTTGGAATATTGCAGATATTGAAATAATATGAGAAAAACTACGTAGTAAAATAATGTGTTTTTTACAGTATATGTAATGCAGAATACAATGACAGCAATAAAGTACAGCAATTTTTATACATAATTTCGAGAAACCTGATGGTATTTGAAACCTTAGCCACGTTTCCTGAAACATTGAAAAGAGTACATTTGAATCGAAAGAGTATTAGATGAGCAATATTATTATAACTGCATGCAATACGTTATCCTGTAACACGTACTGTAGAATATTATTAAACATATTCGTTTGTAATACTATTTTAAAGTCTATTCACTGTAAAATTTTAGTGAACAACCGAGAAGTTTTTACCACATTCCAAAAGCGAACGAGATTAACAATATTAGAATAGCTGCCTTTAATGCGTATATCGAGTAAGAAGTACTTCAGAATATTATGAAAAATATTCGTTTGAAATGCTATTTTAAACTCGATTATCCGTAAACTTTTAGTGAGCAACCGCGAAGTCTTACAAGGGTTGCTATTTATATTTCTGGCCTTGGCAACAGTAAGTGTTGCTAGTCAACTGCTGATGTTTGAAAACGATAATTTAATATTTTTAACCATAATTTCTTTATAACTTTTTGTCATTTTAGTGTGATTTGTGTTGTTTACAGTGAATTGAAAAATTAATCTCGGGCAAAAAATGGAATTGACTCGTGAACATTTTCGGGCGATTATTTTTCATAACTTTCGACGTGGATTATTAAGACAAGAGTGCTTCGATGAACTTAATTCTTTATACAGTGATAAAGCACCATCATACACCACTGTGGAAAACTGGTATAACGAATTCAATTGTGGTCGACGTTCGCTCCAGGACAAATTCCGTGAAGGTCGTCCAAAATCGGTTGTTGTGCCAGAAAATATCGATGCTGAGCATGAACTGATAACGCAGGATCGTCATGTGGCATACTGTGAGATTGAGGCATCTTTGGGCATTAGTATGACAAGCATCAATAAGATATTACATGAACATTTGGCCGTAAAAATGATTTGTTCGCGTTGGATCCCGCATAATCTGACAAACACTCAAAAGAAGGCTCGTGTCGATTGGTGCAAGGAAATGTTGAAAAAATACGTTCAAAGTACATCAAAGGCTGTGTCATCCACACAGGTGACGAATCATGGATCTATACACATGAGCCCGAAACAAAACAGCAATCGACTGTATGGGTCTATCAAGACGAGCCAAATCCAACATAAGTTGTTCGCGGAAGAAGCGCATAGAAGCAAATGGTTGCCTGTTTCTTCGGAATTACCGATCACGTGGCGACAGTGGCGTTAGAGCAACGCAGGACGGTCAATTCTGAATGGTACACGACCATTTGTTTGCCTGAAGTCATCGGAGAAATTCGAAAAAAGCAGAAGAGGCGAATCTTTCTTCACCATGATAATGCGAGCTCTCACACATCGGCTCAAACAAAGGATTTTTTGACCGGCCAAAACATCGAATTGATGGGTCATCCGCCGTACAGCCCTGATCTGACACCCAATGATTTTTTTTTTATTCCCGTACATCAAAAATAAATTACGTGGTCAACGATTTTCGACACACGAGGAAGCGGTTGATGCATTAAAAACGCATGGCAGGCATAAGGAGGTACCTCGATAAGAGTGGAAAAGTGCTTCGAAAATTGATTCAAACGCATTCAAACGTATATTAATCTTCACGGAAAATATTTTGAAAAACAATAAAACCAATTTCGATCATAAATATTTGTTTTTTTATTATTAGGCCAGATAAATAAATAGCAACCCTCGTATTTAGATTCCTGGAATTGAAAATAGAAAAACTGAATCCTCACAAATGAACACGATAGTGAATATGCATTATTCTAAAGTTGCATGATATTATGAAAATATCAAGTTTTTCGATGCTTAACCCTTCTTTGCATAATGGTGGAAATTTCCATCATAACATTGAATGCCCAAAAATTATATAAAAGAACAAGTTCACTTTAAGTTGATCGTGTCTGGATACCTTTTTAATGTCCATTGCATAAAAAAAAAACCATAGCTGTCAAAAATAAGCAAGTGTCACTATCAGTAAAACGAGCTTGAAGTTGTCATTCCGCTGCTCGTTGTAGTTGCAATAAACGTATGATTTCGTTTTTAATTTTGTTTTATTATATTTGAGTTTCTATTGCTAAAAAAGTGAAAATGAGTGGAAGAAAGGTTTGTAACATGTGTTTCTGTTATTTTTAGAGCAATTTCTGAAAAAGTTTGCGTTTAATTTAAAAAACACCACATGATACCATCCTATTGTTTTTTGCTAAATTTATACTATAAATATATACTAAGATTTTTTTTTATCCATTTTTCCTTTAATTTTGAACATGAATTATATCACCTTGATTTATTTCACCACTAAAGAAAAAATCATGCAAAGAAGGGTTCTACACCATTCCATAAAAGTTGTTGAAGCCACATTCTAGAAATTGAAAACAGACGAATCGCAATAGTTAATGCACTTAACAAACAACATGTATCGTGAAGGACGTTACTTATTTCGTAATATGAACGTATTTGAATAATAAAATCGGATAGAAGACAGACCGTCCTCCTGAGAGCGAAACTCGATCTGAACACGAAGAGTTTTTTGAAATAAAGGTAATTAGCCAGACACAGAATGCAGCCATGGATCGTACCTTTCCCACGACGGAGCCGAGCTTTCGAGAATTGCGTATTTATTATGATCGGAAATATGAGATTAGATACTTGGGGGAATGAGTCTTGCCGCTCATCGATTCGCAGGTCCCCTGAGAGCAAGTGGGCACGAATCACGAGGAAGCACACACGCAATCGTGGATAGTTACAGGTTTCCTTTTACCTGAGTAAAAATGCTTTCGTGGGAAGTTTCGCTATATTCCTGTGCGTGATCGATTTTTGAGGAATTAGATTTGTAACGAAAGGTGGCTTTTGATGATAGCGTTTATTCAGTTGCTCTGAAATTAATTTTTTGGTTTTCTTCTTTTAAATGTCTCGTTAGTTATTACTTATTCATGAATATCAAACTTGGAGGTTTTCTGGAAGGAAATGAATATAACCAATTATAATTAATTCCGTAAAATATCTTGAATGTGATTTGAAATGGGAGATGGCTTTTGAAAAGATTTATTCGGTTGGTCTGGTATTACTTTTAGTTTACTTCTTTAAAATGTCTCATTAATTATTACTTGTTGATCAGTATCAAATTTTATGGTTTCCTAGAAGCAAATAAATATAATTTTATCAGATTAATGCACTACTGTTTGTGAAAATAGCATTACCATGAAGGAATCGTACAACTTAAACGAAACTTGTATGAAATGCAAAACTGGTTAGGATATACGAATGATTAAAATTACAAAGCGACTACGCATGTGTGGGTCGAGAAACACCCTCTAAACTTCCAAGAGAGCACTGTAAAGGTGCGTTGAAATGTGTATAGTCGTTTGACTGCTGTAAATGATTGATTATAAGTCAATATGCCTCGCCAAAAACGCAGTGTCATATGAGCAACTAACGGAGTTTGAACGGGGCTGCATGATCAACCTCCGAAAGTGTGAACTATCGTATCGTGAAATCGCCATACCGTTCACCGGGGCATAATGTCACAACAGTGTTGTATGCGTGGAAGAGTTGAACCATGGAGAAGCGGAAAAGTCGAAACCCCGGTAGAAGGACACGCAATATTCCGTCATCACGGGACGACAGACACCTCGTCCACATGGTGGTGACGGACTGTACAACGTCCTCTCGTGCCTTGGCACAATATTCGAGCAGGTCTACTAGTGTAGCATTGTCTGCCCTCGCGGTTTGTCGACGTCTGATGTGCCATGGTCTACATGCTAGGATTCATCTGCGCTGGATTCCCTTGACGTTGAACTACCGACGTATCCGGCTACAATGGGCTCACCAACGCAGCCAATGGCGTGACGATTGGCTACAAGTAGTCTTCTCAGATGAGTCCTGCTACAATTTGGACTATAACGATGGACGCTACAGAGGTGAACGCCTTCTCCTGGAGTGTCTTATTCAGCATTATACTGGACGACCTCCTGGCGTTATGATATGGGGAGCTATTGGATATCATGGGTGATCCCACCTTCTCCAAACTGTGGGGACCCTGAACAGCAGGAGCTACATCAGAAAAGCTGTGGAGCCCGAGTTTCTATTCCTCCTACAACGCATTCTTGAAACTGTATTTCAGCAAGAGAATGCCCATACTCATGTTGCTCGGAATGTACAAACCTTCTTCAGTGCAAATCACTCACTCGTATTGCTTGTCGGAAAGAGAGTACGGCTCAACTTTGGCATCAGATAGAGGTAATATGGAATGCCATTCTTCTGAATGACATTCAGAATCTGAATGATTCGATGCTACGACGTGTACAGGCTTTCGTCGGCGACTGCACAAGATATTGATTTTCGGCAGGATTTTTGTTGTATTGCTCTGTAAATTTGATCATTTATTTAAACCACTATAAGTAATACGTGGAATAGATTTTATTTATTTCTGAGGATTCTTTTATTGGGTTGCAATTTTTACAAACAGTAGCGTAGAACAATTTAAAATTAATTCCTTAAAATATTTTGAATGTGATTTGAAATGGAAAGTGGCTTTTGAAGACATTTATTCAGTTGCTCCCAGTTACTTTTGCTATTCTATAAAATGTGTCATTAGTAGTTTTAACTTAGGATGAATATTAAACTTTATAGTTTTCTTGAAGCAAATAAACATAACTTTCTCTTATTGATAGAATCATTTGTAATTAGTTTTTTTAATGTCTTGAAATGCTTTGAATGTGATGAGAAATGGGAAGAGGTTTTGAAAACATTTATTCCGTTGCTCTGGAATTACTTTTAGTTTACTTCTTTAAACTGTCATTATTTACTTAGGATAAATATTAAACGATGGTTTTCTTGAGGCAACTAATTATAATTTTCAGATTGATTCATTTGATAAATAATTCCTTAAAATGTATTTAAAATTTTTTTCAAAACAATACTACGAGTTCCATTGCTCTAGTCGGCACTCAGGGACACATCTTTCTGTGTGAACGGGCATCAAGAACTCGAGGTACCCAAGTGATCTGCATCACCCCTTCGTTTTTACCCTGCTATCCCACTGCTTTTACTTTCTCCCTTGTTGTGTTTTCAATCTTGTGTTTGGCGCAGATTGGCCAAATATAGCCCATTAAACCCGAAAAGAACCAACATCCAGTCAGACGTAACCGCATATAACAGAAACGTATATTTACAAATTAATTGAATTATACAAATTTGGAATGCGCGTTAATTTTAACTACTTAAGCCTAATATTGTGGATTATTACATAAATTAACTATCTTCCTTATCGGAGGAGGTTGTTCTTGTTTCAAGAATAAATACTTTGGTCGCAAAATCAGTCTAGCATAACATTAACCACTGTTCTAGTCACCAGTCTATTTATCTAAGAATCAACTAACAAACAAGCCATATTCCAAAGCCGGATTATTTAGATTCAATTCCACACGTGAAACGTCTTACTCAGTACAATTGATAGTAGCTTACATGTCAACGTGTATGAAATTACGTAAATGAATGTTTACATTGTTCCAATATTTGTGTTTTAAATCATACTTTACAAATGGAAGCGCAATGCTTTGACGGCATTATTACTGTAAAATTAAATTTAAAATGGACGCGGTTTGAAAAGTGATTTTGATTTTAAGGTTTTATAAGTAGCCTTTGTCATTTATTTACAGGGTCTCCAGCACATTGTTTTAACCTTTGTCTAATTACGTACCGCATGTTCTTAATTCTAAAAAGATATGGGATTTGTGGTAACAACTCAACGGATTACAGCTCGGTCAAACCAAAGACCATCGTGTACGTTGGAGAAGGTGCACTATAAATTTACCGTGGCCTCAAATGAACTCAGTTTACCGTGGCCACTCTTCGCAAAGAATCGTAGAATTTATTCTATTGGCTGAAATAATCGTAGGAAATATTCTATTGGTTGAAAGAATTGTAGGAAATATTATATTGGTTGAACGAATCGTAGGAACTATTCGATTTTGTTAAAGAATTGTAGGAACTATTCGATCTGGTTAAAGAATCGTAGAAAATATTCTATTGGGTGAAATAATCGCAGAAATATAAATTGAACCAATATAATAATATTGTTTGAATGAATCGTAGTAGATATTATATTAGTCAAGTAGCTCACAACTTTAGAAATGACGCAGATTACAGAAAAGGTATATGCGTGCGATCCCTATGTGGGTTAACTTTTAGAATGACACATAAAGTAATGCACTTGCTATTATGAAGGGATGTAAGATAAGCAAGATAATAAGGACTACAATATAATTTTAATCTACTAAGTTCTGTTTTTCTCATTGATTTCATATCACGCAGTTGTAGGGCCAATACAATAATTTTCATCTTCTCTGAATGCATACTTTGACATACAAACGATATAAAATGTTAATTATGTGACATTTTCTATCGTGGCGTCTAGTTATGCGGGAATAACTGCGAAATCTTTGTAGTATAAAATGAACTTTATTGTACGGAGAGATGCGAGTGCGCGTGCAAGCGCTGCGGTGGTTGAGAAGGAACTGCTACATAAAAATACAAAAACACAACGAGTAAACAACTAGGGTTACACGAATTCCTTCAGAGCGGAGGGTGGCAAGAGATGCGGGGAACATTGCGCCAACATCCCGCCCCACGTTGAAGGATTAATTCAACAAAATAAGACAATGATTAAACATAAAGAAAAATATGAATGAAATATATACAAAACAATTTTTACAATATTGGTAATAAACAAATTTTTGAAATACCCCTTTTTAATATGCCATGAGGAGTTTTTACTACTACTACTCGTACCTTACCATCTGAACCAGAGATTACTTCTTGAATGCGACCCATAGCCAACTTGCAAGGTGGAAGATTGTCGTCCTTTAATAGCACTAATGAATTTGGTGCAACATTATTTTTTGCGAATTGCCATTTGTGTCTGGCTTGTAAATTGTTCAGGTAATCTAATTTCTACTTGCGCCATATTATTTGAACAAACTTGTTAATTTTTTGCCATTGTGACAAAAGGTTATCATTTTTGTCTGTAAGATTTGGTTCAGGTAGGCTAGTTAAGGGACGACCTATGAGAAAATGGCCTGGTGTGAGAACATCGAATTCACAAGGATCAGAAGACATGGGAGTTAAGGGTCTACTGTTTAAAATGCCCTCAATCTGGGTGGTAACCGTTATGAATTGTTCTATAGTTAAATGGGAATTACCAACGCATCTTTTCAGGTGATGTTTGAAGGATTTTACACCTGATTCCCATAATCCACCGAAATTTGGAGATCTAGGAGGGATAAATTTCCAGGCGACTTCCTCATTGGACAGATAACTAGCAAGAATATAATCAGGTTTTCTGACAAGATGATATAATTTCTTTAGCTCAGAGCACGAGCCGACAAAATTGGGGGCATTATCTGTACAGATAGAAGTACTTTTGCCCCGTCTACTGAAGAATCTCTTAAGAGTGGCTATGAAGGTTTCAGATGTCAAATCCGTTACTACTTCCAAATGAACAGCCTTTGTTGCAAAACAGATGAAAATAGCTACATAGCATTTGTGATAAACACCCTTACGTTGACCCTTAAATTTGATTGAGAAGGGTCCACAAAAATCAATTCCTACATGAGTAAAGGGATGACTTGGAGTGACCCTTTCGGTAGGAAGGTTTCCCATCATTTGGATTGCGGTTGTAGGTTTATTCCTGAAACATGTTACACAGTCATGAACTATTTTTCTGGCGGTGTTTCTGCCACCTAAAGGCCAGAATTCTTGTCTAATGAGATAAAGGAGATTTTGAGGTCCTACATGTAAATACTTTAAATGAAAATACTGCATGATTAAAATGGTAAGCTTATGGTTTTTAGGAAGTAAAATTGGATGCTTTTTTTTTTTTTTTTTTTTTTTTTAATTAAACGATAAATTTGAGTTGGTCAATCGGCCGCCTACTCTAAGTAAATTATCTTCGTCCAAAAAGGGATTTAAGGCGCTTACCTGACCCTTGATAGGTTCTGCTTTACTGAGGGTTTTTATCTCATTAGAAAAGCAACATGCCTGTACAAGCCTTATTATCCTGAGTTTAGCTTGTTGAAGTTCCTTTATTGTGAGGGGACCTGTGTGACGAACTCCATTTCTTACATTATGAGTAAACCTGTAAATATAACTCAAAATACGAATTAATTTAGCAAAGTTATTAGTTATATCAAGTAAATTATATAGAAGCAAATTCTTCAGTAGATGTGATGCTCAAGGAAACTTGAGGCGATCTTTTGAGTTCGCATAAAAACGAGTCTTCCTTTGAAATGTCTGAAGGACAGTTCTGAAAAGAGAAGTCATTATCAGTTGGTTGTTGCGGTCCATACCACCATAAATCTAGGTGAGGAAGTTCGTCGGGGTTAACACCGCGAGAGATGATGTCCGCAGGGTTGTTGGTTGACGAGATGTGTCTCCATTGGTACTTCACTGTTTTGTCTTGGATTTTGGAAACACGATTGGCAACGAAAGTCTTGAGTTGATGCTCTGAAGTGTTAATCCACGCAAGTGCGATTGTAGAATCAGTGTGTAATACGACTTCATCAATTTTTATCGTTAAGGATTGAAGAATCTTTTCCACTAATTTGGCGAGGAGCAAACATGCTGACAGTTCAAGACGCGGAATGGAAATTGTCTTGATTGGAGCGACGCGCGACTTGCTTGCGACGATTTTAGTTGTGGATTCACCATCTGACTTTATGCACTGCATGTAGACAACAGCACCGTATGCCGATTCAGAAGCGTCGGCATAACCTGTAAGTGAGGCTCGATCTAATGTTTCTGTTAAGATGAATCTTTCAATCCGGATATCTTCAATGCGTTTTAATGTGGCCGCAAAGTTCATCCAGTCCGTTGCGATTGATTCTGGGAGTGTGTCATCCCAATTCAACTTGTCAAGCCATAGTTTCTGGAGGAAGATCTTTGCCTTTGTATTCACTGGTCCCAGAAGTCCTAATGGATCGTAGATTCTTGCTATGACGCTAAGAACTTGACACTTCGTGTACGAGGATTCCTTAGGAACAGATACTTTAAAGTTGAATTGATCTTCTGAAGAGTTCCAGCTGATGCCGAGGGTTTTCACTGCAGACTCTGCGTCGGTTGAAAAGCTATGCTCCTGTCTAGAGGAACTGTTCATGAGTTCGCTGGAGTTGGAGTTCCATTTATGAAGCGTCATGCCACATGTTGCAAGCATATCCCTTATCTGACATTGAAGTCTCTTTGCGGTATCCAGATTTTGAGCACCGGATACGATGTCATCCATGTAGACGTCACGAAGTATGACCTCAGATGCCAATGGGAATTTAGGAGCTTCATCTATGGCTAGTTGTTTGAGAGTCCTTATAGCAAGGAAAGGAGCACAGGCTGTGCCATATGTTACCGTATTTAGTCTATAAGTGACTGGTGACTCATTTTGTTCGTTTTTCCACAGGATTCGTAGAAGGTCGCGTTGTGATGGATCGATGAGGACCTGGCGAAACATTTTTTGAATGTCACTTGTAAATGCGTATCTGTATGTTCGGAATCTGGTCATTATGTCGAATATGTCTTCCTTGACTTCACCTTTAAGAAGAATGTCATTTAAGCTGACACTAGTTGTGGATCCTGCAGAGGCATTAAAAACTACTCGAAGCTTCGTGGTCAGCTTTTCAGGTCTGAAGACGCCGTGGTGTGGGAGATAATAGTTCGGCTTATTTGCTTGGTAATCTTCAACCTTTTCCATGTGTCCCAATGATACGTATTCTTCCATGAAATCCTGATACAAAGTTTTCAATTCTTCATTTTTGGAGAGTCTGTTCCACTGCTGAGTCAGTCTTTTTTCTGCCAATTTGCTGGTGTCACCAAGTTTCTCGATATCCTTTATTGGCATTTCCACGACATAGCTTCCTTCATTGTTGCGGCGGTGAGTCATTTTGAAGTGATTCTCGCAGAACTCTTCTTCTTTGCTTTGGAAAGAAGATGAATCATCAAGAGTTTCAATCTGCCAGAATTTCTGCAAACAGTCTTGAATGTCAATTGTTTGAGAAACCAGTCCACAGTAATGGCTTTGATTACTCGATTCTACACTTCATGTTGCGGCGTAACCAAATACTGTATTGCGGTAAATTATGCTATTGTTGGGTGAACGATACTGTCCATCCTTCAATATATCGAACATGGCTTCAGTTCCAATCACCAAGTCGATTTTTCCCATAGTTGAAAATGTGGGATCTGCCAAGGGGCAATTACTGTCCTCCACATGGAAAGAATGAGTTGGAAGAAGATCTGTAATTTTCTTCACAACTAGAAATGCGAGTGTTGATGAATAAGAGCCATTTCGTATGGTGGCTCGCAATCTCTTTTTAATTTTTGTTTCATTTCCACCTAGTCCACAAACGGAAATGTTTGTATTCTCTGGCTGAATGCCTAGTCGATCGACGAATTCTGTTGTCAATAAATTAGACATACTACCCGAATCTAGTATCGCTCGAGCTTGTGTGAAACTTCCTGCCAAGTGGTTCAGAACCCAGACCTTCACTGTTGGAATGAGCGCTGTTTTATTTATGTTGTTTGTGCAGGAGAGCGACTGCGATATTCGATACTCCTCTGCGTTCGGGTTCAGTGTGTGACCTTGACCCGACTGATTCGTGGAGTCGTTGCTATTCGCAAAAGGAACGGAGGAAAAATTCATCGTTCTGCGACAGAGAAGAGAATTATGTTTCGCTTTGCAGATTTTGCAAAAATGAGTAGAATTACACTTTGGAAGTTCGTGCTTGTTAGAAAGACAATTGATACAAATTTTGTTTTTGTTTACGAATTCATACCTTTCAGAAGTATTCATTTTTAAGAACGATTCACATCGAAAGAGAGGATGAAATGGTTTACAACCAAGAACACGTGTGTTTTGCGAATCCCTTACAAAAAACGATTTTGGTTTTGCTTTAACAATAGGTGTGAACTTAGGTTTTACGTTTTTGTTAATGCTATCTAGCACTTGCGAACGCTTTTCTAGAAATACAATTAAATCGTCTAAATTTGGAACTTCATTTGCTTTGATGCTCAACTCGTATTGTTTCCTAGTTTCTCTATCGATTTTTTGAAGAATCAAATTGACAACTAATATGTCGGAAAGATTATTCCGGTCGTATCCCAACACGTTCAATCCCCGAATGTTTCTCTTAACATTATCAATTAAATTTCTCAAGTCTTTAGAAGATTCATGAATAACTGTTTCTGCGTTTAAAATTTCCTTGATGTGAAATTCTACAATTATTCTTTTATTTTCGAATCTTTCCTCTAATGCTTTAAAAAGAGACTCGAAAGTGTCGTCAGGGGTTTGCAAGTTTTTTGCATCACCTGTTAGAGCTGCACTTAAATAATACAATTTTTGTGAGGATGAGAGATTTTGATTGGATGTGATAATATTATTAAATTGTATTTTAAATGCGCTAAATTCCTCATATTTTCCGCTAAATTTGGGTAACGGAATTTCCGGAATTTTCAAATTATGGTAGTGGTGCATCAAATGTGGATTTTGAGAAGAATCCCCTTTTGTTTCAGCTTCGATTCGCCTCAAAACACTTTTAATTTGGAATAAAGTTTTAGCAACTTGGTCACTAAAATCCTCATTTTCATTAATTTCTATATCAAATTCTTCGGGTATAGAGATTAAATTTTCAATTTGCGAATTAAGTGTAATTAGCAAAGCTTCTTTTTGAGTTAATTGCTCCAAAATTTCTTGAAAAGGTTCACTTTCATTATTGTTATCTTTAATCAAGTTATCATTTTTTCTATTAAATCGATAACAGTTTTTCTAATAGTCTTGAGTTTAGTTACTGCCTTAGTTAGCTTATTCATATTTAAATGAATCAAATACTAAACAAAGAAACTTAAGACAACAGAATATCGCCTACCTTAAGACAACAGCAATTTGTGAGGTGAAGGGAGCAATTGATGTTTCTGAGAACTTTCAGCAGGAACTTTTTGTCCATATGTGAATAAAACGGTAGATTCACTGAAGTTGATACAATTTAGATGCACAGTTCAGTCCAATACGATGCGAATAAACTGTCCATGTTCGAAAACCATCTGTTTTCATGCGTTTTGCGGTTGAAATGCGGATGAGTTTTCCTTCTCTGCGAGATTATGCGTCGATATAGGTGCTAATTCTGCGTGGTGACGGACCAAATAGTTATGCGGGAATAACTGCGAAATCTTTGTAGTATAAAATGAACTTTATTGTACGGAGAGATGCGAGTGCGCGTGCAAGCGCTGCGGTGGTTGAGAACGTTGGAGGGGGGGTTGACCGAAGGTCCTGGGCCGTAGGCCCTCTACCTTCTGCAGGAACAGACTGGATACTGAAGAAAATTTTGTTTTAACAGAACTTTATAGGGTTGAAGGTGTGGTTCCATTGACCAATGGGAGTGAAGGATGGTTCAGGTGGTGGGCGGTCACAGAGGGTCGACAAAGATTAGCTAAGAAGCCGATGCAAAATGACCTGAATTTACATTAAATAATCAAAAAAGTTAAAGAAAAAAGTTAAATAAAATTAAAGATAAAGAATGGCTCTTGGCCTTTTCTTAAATTCTCTTTGGCGGGGGTCGTATCTGGGGATTTGCTGAATTGCGGGATTATCGATAATTTCGAGTTTGGTATAAAATTTATGAGCAAGCTTACTGAAAAATTGTTTGAGTTCAGTAATTTTAAGGTCTTCCCGAATTTTAACGTTGCTTACAAAAACACAACGAGTAAACAACTAGGGTTACACGAATTCCTTCAGAGCGGAGGGTGGCAAGAGATGCGGGGAACATTGCGCCAACAGCGTCTATGTAAAACCTTAGGAAACGAAGAAAGTACTTTTATTGTGAAAAGCGAGGCATAAATGTTATTATGAAATAAATGACCTTTCTAATCTAAACGATATAGGTAACGAAGTTAACCACATGAGAGTTAAACAGCTATTATCTGGAATCCCGTTCATTTAACAACTGACCATTCGATTTCTTCAAAATCTCCCGGGAACCTCTAGACTGTTGGAGAAGAATCTAAGGAACTGGGTAACAATACATGATTAAATTTAGTTATTATTTAAGCTCGATTCGTTTGAAATTCAAATATCTGCATGAGATAAATGGTAATATATCCAGATGCAGTTTAGGTTGGATTTAATGGTATGCAACAGGGTATAATTTAAGTTGGCTAAGTTAAGCGGAAATGGTTAAATGTGCAAATAGATTTTGTATGTAATTGAATTCACAGAAAATCGAAGAACGCTCTTTATTAAAAATGTAGATTCGGTTAATTAAATATTTGAGTTGCCTTTAAATCATTTCCAGTTTCTAATCTCGTATGGATTTCATAGAAATCTCGTATATGTTAATTAACTGTGTATTCTTTAATAAATGTCGTGCTAGTATTCCAAGATAGTCCACGATACTCAACCCAATTGTTCTTTGTTTTAAAATTCCAAATGCACTTGCGTATTCAAAATTAGATTGATTTTACTATCGTAGTAAAAAAGTATTTAATTTATTTTTATGTAAATAATAAATTTTTTTATATATATGTGACGACTTTCTTACAAGTCTCATTTCTAAGTTACTCATAAAATACAAGCAGGACAGAGAGCAATGAAAAAGACGTCTTTATTAGACCACAGTCATGGTTCGAATGCTACAAGAGATGGCGCAGCAAGTTACAAGCTGCGTATCAACAAATTAAATATTCCTTGATCAGCAATACTCAGACAGATTTCCTTGCCTTATATGGTATCATTTGATGGGACATCTTACACTAAATAGATGGGAACAGATGGATCACGGCGTGGGAAGATGAATTTAGCTTAGCTTGAAAAAATTAATTATTTCTGATGCAATGGGCTGCGAAACTGTAAAAGGCACGTGAAAAAATACTCGGAGGCGCCGGCCAACCTCGACGCATTTTTCCCACGAATCATTTTTTAATGTTACATATATATTAGTGATGGGGAAAATGACTCTTTTCAGGGATCGGATCGGAACCATTCACTCACTAAAAAGAGCTAGCTCTTTTTGATGACTCACCGCTCCTTTGAGATATATTATAATGTATATAACATATCGAAATGTATACAATATGTTTGGGCCATCGAACATCCCTCGTTGTCACGTGAGCGCATGTGTCCAGACGAAGAGGCGCCAGCGTGCTTGAAACACCCACGCACACAACACTTGAAACACTCACTCATCCAGCAATTGCGCAGTTTACCTCTAAAATCAACAAAAGGGGGGAAACGGGGCCCGAGGACGATAGGCATTGCAGCATAGGGCTGCTAAGCTGTAAAATTTAATTCCTAAGGCATAAGATGGCCCAAAACCATGTCAATTCATATAACTTTGAAATTGTCCATAAAGAATAAATTACTTTGAGGACACTTCTACTTTTGTAATTCCCGTCATGAACCCGTTGAGATTACAGAAGTAGCAATTAAAATATCCAAACACGTTAAAAATCTCATTTTTGACCAAGAATTCTAAAAAAGTTTTCGATTTTATTGGATAGAGTATTTATTTGACTTTCCAAAACATATTTAATTTTTTCTCTGTTAATTACTTAAAGAAGTATTAAGATTTTAATCAAGGCGGGAAAACAAGAAGTAAGAATGGAAAACACTGGAAATGGCCATTAAAAGGCCAAAAACATGGCAAAATCTAAATTTAAACCTTACTTTTTTTTTGCAAATATAATTTTAGAAAGTTTTTTCAAATATTTAAATGGTTTCTCTTTTGGAAATGGAGTGAACTTTTTTAAAGAGAAGGAAGAACAAAATTGTTTACACAAAGAGCAAACGCAAGGGAGCAAGCGATGCACTTGAAACTACCTTTAACTCTAAATTAATATTTTTGCATTATTTCGTCACTTCAAATGTTATAATACAAAAACTTATAACTGGATTCTAGTAAACTTTTGAGAGTTTGTTATTTATAATGTTGTCAAGTGAATGAACTAGAATAATTATGCTGAGTTCAAAAGTTTCTAAATTATTACTATTTATTTAAGAAGTAGGACTGTAAAACTATAAAAAATCTTCTATTCATTTTTCAATCACTTGTAAAATTGTTGTTTATTTAAATATCCTTTTATTCTAGTTCATTCCCTAGAAATATGCATGTAGTTTATTTTGGTAGCATCATTTTTCAAATTGGTTGAGTAGATTTTCATGTAGCACATTTGAAGTTTTTGACACATTTCTTTAAAATTTCATACATAATTATCATATTTTTACAAAATTATTAATATATACTTTTAATATTTATAGCCCATTGCTATTGTTTAAAACACAGAACATAAAAATGTTTCTATAGCACATTTAAAAAAAGTGTCTTGGACGTGTTTGCATACATTAAGATTTCTTTCTAAAACCACTTAGTTACCAAATGAGACTTCCTAATAATTTAAATGATATTTTAAAATCATATAATAAAAATATTAATAATTTATTTAAGTACTTAAGATTTTTAACTATTTATTTTAAGATATAGGTATATAATACCCTCGAATACTCGTTGTCCCAAAGATTTTCAAAATGCAAGTCCCCTCCCTGTCTTTTAATAAAATATTTTCAAATTGCCTTGTTTTGTGAAGGCAATGCAATAAAAACGAGTTACGTTTAATTTAATTTTGTGTAGCTTTATTAAAATGATATCACTCCCGAGAAATCAAGGTTTTATTATAATTATTATATTAATGTTAAGTGAATAACATAATAACTGTTAGAATATGTTTTAATAACAACCTTAAGACTAGTTTTAATTAGTGCTAAAAGGCGTCACATGACTTAAGCCGTAAAAACACCCTTTCAATCTAAAATTGAATTAAATTTTAAAAAATAAAATTTATGACAATACATTGATAGTTAAAAATTTGAAACTTCAAAAAGTAACAAAAAGCTAGGGAGCGCAAAAGAAGGAATGCGGAATTGACTCTTCGAGAGCGATAGTTATCGAAAAGAGCCAATTAGTTAACTCCTTAAAAGAATCAACTCCCAAAAGAATCAGTGAGCGCAAACGATCGAATGCGGAAATGATTCTTCGAAAAGAGCCATACTCGAAAAGAGCCAAACTCGAAAAGAATCAACTCCCAAAAAGAATCACTGAGTTGGTGATCGCATGCGGAAATGACTCTTCGAGAGTGGAAGCGCTGATTGGTTAAAAAAGAGTTACCGCTCTTCAGCCCTGATTGGTTAAAAAAGAGCTCTTTTTTGACGAATCAGCGCTCGCTCACTCCGTCAAGTGAGTTAACTCTTTGAGTCAGCTCCTGAATATATATATTCTCAAGTCGACCAAAGTCGCCCTGTTCGAAAATGCCCAAACCGACCATGGTCGGAAACGGGGTAGAGGGTAGGTTGGTCCGTCAGCCTTTGTCCCTGCTCCGCGACAAGAGAGGTGAGCTTATGACGTCACGTGGTGGAATGAGGTTTGCAGCGAGCAAGTGCCTCGTCCTTGTCACAGTGAAAAGCATTGCTATCAGAGTACTGGAAGTTCCCTTACAGTTTTTTCACTGTTTTAAGAACCTTTCCTGATTATACATCTGTTTTAAAAGTAGATCACAGGTATTCAGAGTTATGTATGTTTCGAGGTAAATAGACATTTTTGACTTCCTTTCTGTGTATCTTTGTTTTAAGTGCCATTGACAGTTCTACATCTATTTGAACGGAAAACAGGATAGTTCATCTATTTGAGCTCTATATAACAAGTCTCTAAAAGCGAGTATGTCGAGCTGTGAAGTTGCAACTTGCAAAAATTACAAAAAGAAAACCACAGATGTTCTGTTTCATAGATTTCCCGCCGATGAGTATTACAAAAATGTATGAATCACAAAGTGCAAAAGAAAAGATTCTTTCAAGCCTCAGTACTCGAGAATAAGTTCTGTTCATTTTACGGAAAACGACTATGAACGGGATCTGAGGAATTAACTTTTTGGATTTCATAGCAGGAAGGTATTGAGTAAAACTGCCATACCTTCTAAAAATATTCCTTTTGAAGCTGATTTCAAACAGATCATCATACAGATTAGAAAACAGAAATATTAGCAAACGAGCCCTAGAAAATATCCTTCAACTATCTCCGTAAAAACAGAAACAATTGAATAATCAGGAAATTTCGGATGAGAAACTTCAAGAAAAATTTGATACTGAAGTTGTAAGTCAGAAAAGAATCAAAGAATTGCAAGTTGAGAATCAAAAGCTAAAGGACTGCATCTTACAATTGGAAAAAAAAAACTGGAAAAATTAAGCACTCAAATCTGTAAAGAGAAAAGGTTCTGTCTATTAAAAATAAATAATCCTAAGAGAAATTTAGAACGAAATTTTAAATATAAATTAAAAGAAGAAATAAAAAGAATAGTAGGAAAGTTTTTCTCGGAATCTCAACTTCAAGTTTTGATTGAAGGCAAATGTCGCTACCATCCATTACAACTTTGAAAAGATGGTGTAAAAGATTAGACTTTTATGAAGGAGTTTTAGCCCCAATTCTAAGTTTCATGAAGACTAAAGGCGAGAGCATGACTGAAGCTGAAAAATTTGCAATTATCTGTTTCGATGAAATGAATATTGACTCTCGTGTTTGCTACGATTCAGCAAAAGATAAAATATTAGGGCCCTACGGCAATGTTCAAGTTGTCATGGCAAAAGGTCTCATATAGTATTGGAAGCAGTCAATATATTATAACTTTGACCAGCAAAAGACAAAACTAATATTATTTAGATTAATAGAAAAACTAGAAGAAATTGGATTTAAGATGTTAGGTGTCGGGTCAGATTTAGGTGGGGAAAACATCAGCATTTGGAATGAACTATCGATAACACCAACAAACAGTTCATTTTCAAATCCAATGGATAAAACATCTAGGGTTTTGCTGATTTCCCCCCCCCTCATCTTCTAAAGTTTTCACAAAACCATACATTAGATAGCGGTATTAAACTACCCTCTAAAAAAGTGATTCAAAAAGTTATTGGAATTCGATTCGGGCGAATTGAAAGTGTGCCCAAAATTATCTTAGGGGCATATTCAAGTTAGAAACACAGAAAGACAAAATGTGAGAATGGCCGCACAACTTACAGGTACAATGCAGTCATTAAATTCAATACTAGAAAATAATGTCCGAATTCAACCATCATAAATTCCTGGAACTTCAACAGTTGCATCATCTTTAAACATAAGAGAAGACTGCTCAAACGAAACATTAAGATTTAATGCCGGCTACATTGCTTTTAAGGCGCATGCGAAATCCTGGGAAATAATAATGTACATATTCAGTAAGAAAATAATCAAACATGGATCGGGGCTTTATCTCGAGGAGGTTTAGTTTTACCAACTGAGTGTTGGTTTGCAACGCGGTTAAAGAACTTGAAAAGTGTTTCGTGCATTTTCATGGGCCTATGCACTTAAATAAATGTGAAGATGCGATAAATAAATTCACACAGATATTACAGGAAAAATTTCCCGCGCAAAATTACTCAGCTCTCAAACTTTTTGCAAGAACAAGAACATTTTTCCTAATTAAATATATGAACTTTGCCTCTAAAAAACGAATTATTAAGATTAAATTTTTAAGAAATTGCAAAAACCAACATGAAAGGATAATTGTCGCCATGTTAGACGATATTTCACCTCATCGGGTAAGTTATTTTTAAAACTTATTTATTTCCTTTTTAATTTATGACAAAAGCTTTTTCAAGAGGTTAAATGCTGAAAAAAAAACTTTATAGACAATACAAGATACCCAATATTAATTAACATTGTTTAAGACTTTCAATGAAAGCAAATAGCGAAACAATCTGCTTGTCGTTCATAGGTTTTACGCGTAAGAACCGTATCTCTCTACCCGCCGATTCCGCCGAGTGACGTCACGTTTTCTCAACTTGCAAAACCACTCTGGTGGACCCTACCTTTCCCTTTAGTAACCTTGGGTATGTTCTGTGAGCATGCCTCTAGCGTTTAGAGGGGGGGGGGTGAAGCTTCTTTGTGTTCCGTTGAATGAGAAGGGTCACTCAACTGCTGGGGGATGGGTTAAACTTTTACACCGCTGTAAATCACTGTCCCAAGGAGTGCTCATTAAGAATCTGGTGATGGGGGTCGATTTCTATGTGAGTTCGTTTCTTCAGTTTGTCTTCAGACCGTATATTCTTGTTTGATCTTTGAATGGATAATTTTTCTGGCTTGAAAATCGTAATTAGTTTGGTTTCGGAGAACGTTGACGCGCGAATTCGAAAGGATATATAGTTTTCAATAATACTATTTTCTTCTTTATAGCAGAATGCGTGTTGTCAATGGTAGCTTCACTTGACTAGCCCCTGTGAAATGCCCTTTGTTCGCATTCTAAGACGACGGCCGTTCTTTGACCGTTCAAGACCATTTGCGTATTCAAGATTTTAAAATGTGCTAACCTATAGTAGCAGACACATCTTGATACTAAATCATTATTGACATCGGTATCTGTGATATCTTCAGTAAGATAGGAGAGAAAGATAACAAATCGTTTAGGTCATGTTGGTTCTTCATGAAGTACACTTAAACTAGTTCCGAAAGACCGTATGAATTGTGTTTCCTTAACTAATGTTCTATTATGCAGTTTGCTTTGTAATTCCTGGTACACAAACTGCAACTGTGGTGACTGGATGTGGGAAACCACGTGTTCTCAAGGGAAGAAATGACTCCAGGTCATGAATAATTTGGAAGAGAAGAGTACCGAGTACCCCAATTTTACGATAGACAATGGAGAAGTTTATCCAAATAATAATAATGCTTTTCCTAATGTGGAGATTTCTTAACAAATTAAATACATTTTTATACGAACTGCGAATAAGTGATCAATGTTAAAACAATAATATGAAATAATTTCAAAGTAATGTTATTTCATAATTCTGTATAAATTATTTAGGATTTTAGTATCGACGAATGACTAAAAAACATCGTCTAATTCTGTCGCATATTTCTTTGATTTGATATTTCAAGTATTTTAGTTTTCCAAATGAAAATAAAACTTTAAAAAATCATAGCACTAAAATTTGCCATTCAAATAAACTTTTAAGTAACATATCGTACTAAATTTTGAATGTATTTGTATGATTTAAAGTATTTAAACCTTTTGTAAAATTACATTATTGATATTTATTGGGAAACGTTGAACGTATAGTTCTTATGTAATATTACAAAAGATAATTTAATTGCTTTCTCGAGGTTTTTAAACTTATTATCCAGGGAATGAAAATGATTGTATGTTTCTCAGAAGTATTTGAGGTCCACCATAAATAATAATTATTGGAATTAAGAATTTGTTTTTGAGTTTTTTAAAAATCTTATTGTTAACAAAAAGCTTTGACTTCGAGAAAAATATGCATTAAACATTAAAATTAGAAAAAAATTAAACTAGTATAGATTAAAAGAAGGTACTTTAGAATATAACTTTTGATCAGTGATCAATACCTAGTTCGATTATTCTACCGACTACCAGAAGGATATATTGGACCCGACAGCAATATTTGATAGAACCGTTTTGTTTAAAAATATCGAATCATAACTATGTCATTCCGTAAATTTTCCTACACTTTTGAGCTCTGTGTGCAGTTGAAATTGAAATTTCGTTCAGAATTTTCCAGAATTATTTTAAAATCTATGTATATAATTCTCTTACGTGGCACGCAAAAAAGACGTTATTTGTTATCGCGTTTTGGCAACACTACGCGATTGTGTGCTTACACGATTGTTTGCCTCGAGCCTCAATTGAATTTATAGCGTTATCGGATTTTTTTTTTTTTAATTTTGCAATATTTTTCGGGTTTATTTGCTTTGTGATTGGTACTAGCGAGTCACGTGATAAGGAGTCTTGCGGTTCAACGAGCTTATGAATTTGGCCAATTCGCAGACGATAAACACAGTTATATTTTTTAATTCATTCATTCATAAGATTTGAGACCACGCGCTAGAGAGTTTGCAATGTTTTCAGAAGAACTGGCACATTCGGTCGCCGTTTCCATAGCAACAGTCGAATATGAATATATTAAGAAGTACTATTACAACAAACACGGAGAAGCTAAAACATTTAAAAAGATGATGAGATTTCCTCTGAATTTTAACAATATGCTGTACTAAAATATTTACTTTTTTTATGTGGAAATGAAATGTTTTGTTCTTGACATTTTAAAAACATTTTGTTTTTATTTACACTATATTTTCATGTATGAGCCGATAATTTTTGGAACGTTTTCTAAAGCTGAAGTACTGGGGTCGACTGATATATGGATCCGCTAATCTTGCAAAAAAAAGTAGGCAATTTTCCGTTACTCGGAAGGGAAGGAAACCTTTAATTAATGTCGTACTAGAGGTCAGGGATCATTCCAGCAGCGATCCATATGGGGATGGATTGTGAAGCAATCCCTCCCCCACATTGTTGAAAAGTATAGTTCGTAAAGTGAACTAAATATGATTGCGTAGCAATCATCTGGGGTTGACGAGCGACAGCGAGCAGGGGGCGGAGCCCCCTAGTGTTTAATCACAATTTAATCACAATCACAACACAACCAATCACAATTACCATCTGCGTCCAATGAGCCCGAGTGGTAATTTTTTGCCCATTCCTTTTTCTTGGTAATCAAAGGGTTTATGTCAACGATAGTAAACTACTGGAAATACTGTAAACCAAATTCATGTAGTTAAAATTATTTTTACCTAACAAAGGAATTTTACCTAACCTTGGAAGGACGAGTCCATTTCGTTTTCCGCTCTGACCTGGGCATTTTGGACACCACGTCTTCTTACCCGTGGGATCGAAATACGGGTTATATGGTCACCCTCTTATAAGGTCACCCCGCATATATTGTCAGTTTTCTTAAGTTCCGTCTAACTTAATAGGGATCATGTGTTAAAGCGCACCGCTTATATAGTCATTTTAATTTCCTGTTTATCGGTTATATGGTCAGTTTCTTTTCAATAAGGCTATCGTTTTTTTTTTTTTGATAAAGAATAACTGTTGTAACATTTCTTGAAGCAGGGAGCTACACAGGAATTGACCAGAAGAAAAGAAAAAAGTCTTTCCTACCCCGGAGAGGACCTGAATTAACTCCTTTACTTCCCTCCCCTTCCCCTCATTTCTTTTTTGCATTAAATCATTATCAGCGTTACCCACCCCCTAAAATTCTTTTTTCCCCAAGCACAACAGGTGGACATCTGTCTGTTGATTGGTTGAAGTTACCTCTCTGTATGAAAAGTACGTTGAAATTGAGACGAAAAGAGTAACGGAAAATTTTGTTTCATTTGGATCATACGCTGTGACGAATAAAACCGTTCATTTATGTTAAAAGGTTTTTTGTTTTTTTTTAGTCTGATGACAAATCGTTCCTATTCGCAAAATGAAAACGTAAACGAAATAAATAAATTTAGAATCTGCGATATTTTATGCTGTGGCCTTTCCAAACAAAACAATAATATTTAAATTCCATTAAATTCGTTAAAAAAATGTTCTAGATTGAATTTTAAAATTCGCCGCGACCCCAAAATTGCAAAAAATTCGGACTACCTGTGTGCCAAATCCCATTAAGTACCGTATATTCGTCAGGACAGCGATAACGATAAACACATACTTCCTTTTATTATAGTAAAGATAAGTGAATATGAATGCACGTACGTATTAGAGATGCGACATCGACAGTAAAACATCGATGTTCTAAATTAAAACATCGATGTTGATAATACATCGCCCCAAAAACATCGATGTTTTTAAAATTCAGTATATTTAAACTTTTTCACCAATTTCTTAAAACTGGTTTAGCACCTAGTGATGCGACATCGACAGCAAAACATCGGGGTTCAAAATTAAAACAGTGATGTTGTTAATACATCGCCCCCAAACATCGATGTTTTTAAAATTCAGTGTATTAAAAAATTTTTTCCCCCATTTATTTAAAACTGGTTTAGCAACTAATAATGCGACATCGGCTCCAATACATCGATGTTTTTTTATAAAACATCGACATCGATGTCGCATCCTTACTTTTCAGACCCTTTACTCTTGGCCACTTTGGTCAAAAAGTATGTTCAATTAGCTGATTATAATAGTTATGCTACTTGGTTATTTTTGTAACAATACTTTTTTCATTTAAAAATAAAACATCGACAAACGTAAAAACATTGACAAGTATAAACATCGATGTTACAAAAACATCGACTCCAATACATCAATGTTTTTTTAAAAACATCGATGTTTCGAAAACATTGACATCGATGTCGCATCCCTAGTACATATCCGTACTGTACTTAAATTGGTAAGGTAAGCTAATAAATTTCACTAAAAAAATAGTTTTTACTGTAGTTTTAAATTCGCGAATTAACTTTTAAAATTTTCTTAAAAGTCTAATTATTTGTTTATGAGCACTATATTCTGAGAGGTGAATATAATCCTGCCATAATTAAATAGTGTAGTATTGTTCCGCATATATAGTCACCCCGTCTACATATATGGTTTGATCTTTCTGAAACCGATGATTTGATCATATAACCGTTACTGACTATACATATTATAGTAAAAGTATTATTGATAGAAGTAGTATTGATATTGAACAAATTAATAGCAACATTACGTAAAATATCTTAATCTGAAATTGACATCAAAGATTGGACTAATAACTTCGAAATTGTCGTTGTAATAAACTTTGATGTGAGACGTTGTAGTGTGCATACATTGACAGACTGAAATGAAATTTGCTTTTAGGGATCCGAATCAATTCTGTTTTGAGATAGGCTGTAAATAAACTTTGAAGTTAACGAAACCACTATTGTTGTGATGAATATAATACGTATTACATTCATGTTATTTTGAAGCGTTGACATCGCGGATGGATTGTTTCATAACCTTGCCATTAGAGTGCATAATACCGCTTATATTACGAATGCAGCATGCAAATTTGGTTTTCAAAATTTTACGGCTATTAAAAGCTACTTATTATAAGTATGATAGCTTATGATGTTGACATTTCATAATAGCATCATAATTTCATTAGTGACATTAAGCATCGGTTTATAAAGGCGGTATTTAACAACCGCCAAACCAAAAAGACAAACCTTAGGGTATCTTGATTGAGTTTACCATTCTGCGGTCATTTATCGATTTAATTAGACCACTGCTTCCTTGACTGACACGACAAAATAATACATGCTGCCACTAGATATGAATAAAATCTTTTATCAGAGCTTCTGACACTTGTTGGAAGCAATATGCTTCGCTTTGGAAATTTGACTGTTCATCGGGGACCATCCATCGAAATCCGTGACGATAGTTACAAGCACCATTAGGTTTGTTTTCGAAAGTGCAGGCTTTCATAATCAAGTCACCAGTTTAGCAAGATGCATGAAATACACTGTAACTTTGTCAATCCAAAATAACTTCATGGTGGAGATAGCAAGCAAATTTATGAGTGTTGGCTGAGTTCACCACATTTATAAATAACTCTAATAAGCCTGTCTTCTATTTTTCCAGCTGGACCGAAAGTTGCCAGTTTCACCTTCAAAGATAACTTACACGAGGGTATGCTAACCGCCGTGACGTGCATCGTGGACACTGGTGATGGCCCTCTCACAACTAGGTGGTTGAAAGATGGACAGATCCTGATGGAAGAAGAGCTCGATGCCACCATCCTCTACGCGCAGGAGGGTCGAGTGTCCACTCTCACAATCAAGGAATTAGCTTACAAGCACAATGGCAATTACACGTGTGTCACGACCAATGATGTCGCAACTGGGTCTTACAGTGCCCTTTTGACAGTTAAAGGTAAGAGCATTGGATTTGGATGCAATCGAGATTATGTGTACTGAAATGTTCTTGTATTGTGTTGATGCAGAAATTCGTCCCATTTTTTTATGTAAAAATTGAAAAAAAAGTTTTATTTGTTGAAAATTACATTTAATCAATATAATACGCACCGTTCCGTTTGAGGTCATTTCTCCATCTATCCAATCAGCGCATCATCCCGCGCTCATAAAAGTCCTGTGGTTTCTGGCTAAAGAAGTAGTCCAGGTGACGAAACTTTCCGAACCACATACGGAATTTGTACTTGTCAACGGCGCATTCACCCTACAAAACACATATCTTTCACGTTTGCAAAGCATTATTGCCTTTTTCGGAAATGCAAAGGCATTAATATGTTGAAAATTCTCCTCATGTTCTGCTATTTTTAATACGTAACACAATTTAAGAAACACAATCTAATAACCACAAATTGTCTTCCCAAGTACTCGCTGAAATTCCTTCTTTCAAACATCTTCAAAACTTTATACGTGTGAAGTCGATTTTGCGATAAAATGCCATCTAGGGCCAAAAAACTGGATGAACTCTTGCATCAATCCACTTTGACAAGTTACTATTTTAAAGTAGTAACTTGGAATAAAGTAAAGCATACACAGAATGTTTCTTAAACTTTTTACTTCCAACTTGAAGGGAAGGTCGTGAAACAAAGTTGAGCCGTGTTCTCAGATGATGTGTAAGATGGTATATTAAACCTCCCAATGGATGTATTGATGGCATATCTCGCCATTAGCAAAACTGACCAAATCTTGACGAACGCTATATTTCGGTATTAGAAGACAACTGACCAGATCTTGATGGCTGAGATATTTCGTCATCATCAAAACTGGTCGGATCTTGATGGATGAGATATCTCGGTATTATCAAAACTGGTCAGATCTTGATGAATGAGATATCTTGTCAAAAGCCATTGGAAGGTTAATATATAGGAATGAAAGGCAGCAATTTTATGAACGTTTTCGAAGCCCTAGTTTCTCAGTGTGGCGGTAATTGTACATTTACAGCTTCTCAAAGATCGACCACCGGTAACAATAATATAGCATTTGCAGAGTCCACGCAAGAATCCTAAGAACTGATCAACTGACGTTGCTTCGTTCTATCAAAGTGGCGCTAGCATAGCATGAATCCCCTTATGGAGCGTATCGTACTGTTCTGTACAAAATAAACTTCGGTAGATATGGTAGTCGTGTACGATAAAACAAATTCTTAGAAAACAAGTAGTCCAGATTCGTAAAAATGAACACCATAACTAATCCATCAGTAGTAAAAAAAAATAATGACATTCCAATGGACTCAAACGTCTAAAATGGTTTATTTTTGGTATGGAATGGTTGGTAATCAGAATGAATTATCATGAACTCCTTTTAGAATTCGTATTAACTAAGAAGCGAGTTTTGAGATAGTTCATTTCTCTGATATAATGAATAGATGTAATCTGATTCACACATAATAGTTATTTGAATCGAAAAAGTAAAAATGGTTTTGAATTCATTAAGTTCTTTTTTAAAATAAAAATCAAAGTGCAATTTTAAGGACAATTTCATTTATAGTTATTCATATTTATGTAAATTTGTCGGCCATATTCTTATTTTAATCAGCAATATCAGTGTTTAAGTAATATTTTCATTTTCCTTGCTCTTAAATATATATTCACATTTATTTCACAAATGAATTTGAGGAATAACATTTGGGATATAAAAGAAGGCTTAGATGGTTTACATAACTCATACGTTTTTACACACGTTACTTATTTTAAGAATTTGCTTAGCTCAAACTTATTTTCACATACAGCTAAACTAAAATACATGTTTTCGTAGTGTTTGAATTTAATTTTTACGTAGTGCTTGCATATAATATACTTTATTTTCCCCTTAGAAATTAAATGTAAGCCTTCTTGATTTATTAGGTTTCTCGAGCATTTAATATCATGTAAAGCGGTTTTTGCCATACCGTTAAGGAATAATATGCTTATTGAATTAGACCAAAATACTCGTTTTTTTACATTCCGATTTATATTAGATTACTTTTACAGTTTTATTTATACGCACATGTACAAAATATACCTAAAAAAATGTGTTCCATAAGCAATAGTATGTATGATCAGCTACTAATTTTATAGACTTATTTTCTTCTCTGAATAGAATAAATGGCACTTTTGCATTTTATTAGAATGATACTAATACATGAAACTAGACGAATATTTAAATAATTGAGTGTTTTACCTGATGGATGTACCATTAAATATGTAAATACCTACCTAAAAGAGAGTTGTAAAAATAAAAACAAGCTGCGTTTAATTTGATACTTTAAAGAATGTATGTAGGAAAGATAATAAAAGTGGTAGGGTCTCATCACAAGATGTAATGCACTGTCGCGAATATACAATAGCTCCAGTCTCAGTTTATTCTCAAATTGAAGTGCACACAAACATTTTAAAAACCATTCCTTCTTTGGAAAATGTTCCAACGGCACCTAATATACAGCTGTGCTATGCAAAACAATAATTTACTTATCTGGCCTACAGAAACAATGCCTGCAAATTCAAAATATGCATAACTATAACAAGCGATCTTCTAGAACATGTGGCACCAGCAAATGGTTATAAGAATTAAAACAAATTAAAATATAAAATTTACCCTCCTGGTTATTGTCTCGAAGACGTGTCTCGACATTAGAAAAAACTAACTATATCTTGATGGACGAGATATCTCGTGATTTGAAGAAAACTGACCAGATATTGATTTGCTCATCGTCAAGAAAATTGTCCATATCTTGATGATGATACATCTCGTCATTTACATAATTGGTCATATCTTCATGGACGCTATATCGCAGAAACGACTTGGAAGGTTAAAACATAACGTCAACAATTTTCAAGAACATTTGGTACAATCCGATGAAATTATGCGGATTGAAACACAATGAAATGTAATATAATAAAAACCTGATTATAATTAGATGTGTTAAAAACATTATTATAAAAAATATGGCAATTCCAAATATAACATAATTTTAACTGGCCATGTTTAAGAACAATTTTTGTACGTTCAAATATCTTTAAAGATCACTGGTGCTGTGTGAGATCAAGACCTTGTGAATTCGTTTTCTTATGCACTAGTACCCAGTCTCAACAAATATATGCGTAAATACCTTTAGATTTTTTTTTAAAGTTCATGTGTGTGTGTGCATTAAATTGTCACAAGTATTACTTTTGGCATAACCATAAAAAATACTAATAAATTAATATATATGATGTGGCAAGATGACAAGTCTAAAATTGCATTTCAATTACTTGTTGATTAGTCGGCTAATAAAATATGTAAAAATAGGGTAGATATTCTAACTATCGTCCCTGTGCTTAATATCACCTACTCGTGTTTGCAAGCAACTATGCGCGACATCTATGAGATTATGTAGTTACCTTGACGGTCTAGGGTTTTGCCATACGTAGCACCACCGGCAAGTTTCCTATCAGTTACATCAATTATGCTATTTCATCTGAAGTATTTGAGGCTGTGATCACAACGTATTTTTTGTCTCCAATCCATTCAGAGAATTTCCAGGTAAGTGTTTCCAAATCATAATTTCGTTTATATGACTTGAAAGTACATTAAATACTGAAGGAAGGTGAGTGTATATATGCTCTATTAGCAACTCGTTTTTAATAGTAGCTCCTAATTTCGCCTGTTGGGTGGTAATAGGAGCAGGGGTAGGCAAAATTAGGAACCCACTCTTGAAAATTCTCTTGGGAAACTTTTTGAAGTTTTACTAGTTAACTTAAACTGACAGAAGTAAAGAAGGTATAGGATCTCTGGAAACCAAAGAAGAATAGGTCCTAGTTATATTCATTTAGTTTCCAGCTTGATTTCCCAACCCAGGAGGCTGAGATACAGAGAAATAGTTAGGGCAATTCCAGGCGATACTTGGAACACCTACCCTATTGCAATTTCCCCTCAGACAATAACCCCTCAGGCCAACATAGTTAAATTAATTTGCAGCTTACTACTTTAAACCTCCACGCTTTTCAACGAGAAATCTCGTACAAGATATGTGCTATTTTGCTAAGCAAGTGATATCCCGTGTATCCGGATCCTGCCAGTTTTATTGTTGACGAAATACCTCGATCAGACAAGAGAGGAGGGAAGACCTAAGTAGAAAAAACAAATTGCCCTTAGTACAGAACTGATGACAGTTTGAAGCAGATTTATATACAAGTGGCTGGTCACTACGGGGAAGATTTGGACGCGAACATAAATTGATATGACGGTTAAAAAATTCATGTCACCCGTGTTTCGAAATAAGGACAACAATGCAAACTTGCAAAGAAACATTATGCAGAAAATAATTGTGAATTGGATACAGGATGGTAGGACTAAGACTTTTTCTGTCAAATGTTCTTTTTATTTCTTACATCAAGCCAACCTACCGGTATGGTGGTTAAGATGTTACCCTCTTGTGTGTGACAGGAAGGTTCTTAGTTCAAATCATCCGTGTCAGGCATGGATGTTTGTAAGCTCATGGTGTAAAGGCGGTTGGTTCACCTTAAATTTGTCTTGGCCGAAAGTCCTCACTTTGGGTTTGTCTGGAAATTTGGAGAGTGTCAGCTCAGATGTTGCCTCGTCATCTGACCGTGGTTCAAAATTAGGTGGCGGTACACCGAAGGGCTTAGGCTGGGACGGTGGTAACCAGTTGAATATTACCTATATGATTGGTCTCTGATATTCAGTGGATTGATGCTATGTAGGCGTTCTTGATCTTAACCTTTAGACACATGTGAATTTTATTATCCTCAGACTATTTCAGCTTAAATTTCATTCATAAAAATACTTACAAAGCAAAAATGAGATATTTCAGAAGACTTCTCACGATCCGGTATTAATTGATGCCAGTGTCGATTATATGGTGGTAGTTGAGAAACAGACTATATCAGTTGAAATGCAATATTAAAACAACATTTGGCTCCATCAAGTATACTAAGGTAAGTAATTGGATGAATTTCGATACTAAGTGGTACACCGCGTGCTCGCTCCCAATCGCCAAACACAAGGGTGTACACTAGGGTGGAGCGAAAAACACGAATTTCGGAAATTGAAAACGCCTATAGTGGGAATAGTTGGGGACTACCATGCTTATTAATAACTAGCAAAATACCCGACCTTACTCGGTTTAAATTGGTTTACTCTAGATTGAAGAGATAATCAAAATATATAATGACTTACGTTTTTTGTAGAATAAAAATTTATTTTAACATCTTTCACCATCTTTATATTTTCTACAACTTACTTTGGACACAAATCCTACACATGCATATCCATTCATGTAATACATTTCACATACATCGCACAATTGCTGTATGACAAAGCTACAAAATGACGAAAGGTGATACTAAGGTTACTACTATAAAAGATGATTTATAGGAAGATTTGGAATTCCCTTTCTTAAGTTATTTTCATGTTCAACTCAATTAATTAAAATTACGATTTACGGCGAGTTCTCTCTCACTCATAGTCAACAAAACAATATTTTTTTACTTGTGGCACTCTTGCCTCCGGTATGCGACATTGTGAAATTTTGCAATCTTCTCCTGTCATTATTACAACGAATTTTTTAATGTTGGAAAAAGTTCCAGTTTGGATTAATAAACATTATTATTCTTTAAATATCGGCATTATTCTTTAAATAACGGCATTATTCTTTAAATAACGGCATTATTCTTTAAATAACGGCATTATTCTTTAAATAACGGCATTATTCTTTAAATAACGGCATTATTCTTTAAATAACGGCATTATTCTTTAAATAACGGCATTATTTTTTCAATAATGGCATAACTACACTTAAAATTTACTGAAAATTTATACTGACTTACCTAACATTTTTAAGTCTAATACTTTGTGGTGCTGTTGCGTGTGATGAGAAGAAAAACACATTTATTAAAATAATAAATATTTAAAACAGGAAACAGCGAAGTAAAACAAAATAAAAGATGTCACGAAAAATTGTTCTAAAGATATTAATTTGTGATTCAATTTTATCTCTTGATCTCGCACAGTTGCCACAACTTACAACTAAAAGTGTACAAAATTTAGAAATGTGAAATTAATTCAGAGCGAAAGAACCAGAAAAAATATCACTGCTCGCGCGATCTTGTTCATTCTCGTTTCATTGAAAAATATCTTCTGTCCCAAATATTCGGAAATAGTTTTCATTGCGCAAAGAATAAAAATAAGACTCGAAATAAATGAAGTATCAGAGATGAAATTGCATTAAAAAAAATAATTTTTTGAAGAATAATTACTTTTTCAGCAGCAAATAAAGCAATCGAAGTAATCTTAATATTCAATAGACATTCCAATTTTTCCAAAACTACCAAATTATGGTTGATTTAAGTATACTTACTCAGGTGTTTTAGCATGAAACTCGTCTAAATATAACAATAAAGAAATGTTTAATATTGCATTCACTAAACTAATAGATAATGTATAAAATAAAATACAATGCAATCAAATATCTGGAATACAATTCATGTGATGTCTACACAAACACACAAACACAAAATCGAGCATAGAACAGAAAGACGGACAGACAGACTTTCGCAACCAATGCCACTCACTAAATGAAGATAAGTACTCACTGTATGCAAAATCTCATGAAAATATCTTAAACCGCGTGGACGTGTATAGGGCACAACATACAGACAGACAGACAGACAGACAGACAGACACCAAACGAGAAAAAGGCGGATTCTGCATCAGAAGGGTCCAAAACGGATAGAAAACTTGAAATGGGTCGAAAATATTGAATGTACAAACAAACACTCCATTCTTATTTATATAGATACAAAATATGAGCTATATCAATTAATATCTTCAGGTGCCAAAATCACTTTGAAATTGCGAAATTTTTCCAATTTCTTCACAAAAATAATAATAACGCTTTTAAAAAATTTAATAGATCTTATTTAAAGCCATGGGTGGATGAAATTAACTTCCCTGACTGTAAAAAAAGTGTTGCACCTACCATTATCCCGGAAATTTAAAAATTATCCCTTTTTTTAGAGCACTATATCGCGCTCGTCTCCACTCCTCTTAATAGACTCATCATTGCGTTCCTCGCTACTAGGGTGCACGGACGCTTCCCTTTCTTCGCTTGTTTATAAGGGGTAAATAACTCGTATTTCGCCACATAGAGTGGAGGTGTCTGGGTTTCTTTGAATACCCGCCGACTTTTTTGTAAATACTTAGTAGGTGTAGGGTCCTGCAAATGCCCTACCAAGCATGTCTATCGAGGAAAACTAAGTCCTTTGTTCAAATTGATTCGCTTTCGTTTGTTGGTGCGTATTTTGCTGTTTAATTGTACTTATTTTAGATATTTTTTTTTTATAGAATTTTTTATCTTTAAGTTCAATTTTGTCTGGGTTTTGTTTGTTAAGGATACACGGTTCTGTGAATAAGTCGAAATGCCTAGGACACGATCAGTAGATGTATGTCCCGTGTTTTAAATGGAGCCTAACATGCTTCCAACAAATGCAGATGTTATGAAGTATTATCTTTACACACAAAAAGATTATAAAAGAGATGCTAGTATGTGGATTATGTATGTCCAATTTTAATTAAAGAGCTTAAAGGATTATGGGGGAAAAGTTCGATTCCAACCGTAACAAACCAACAAATAATATATATGCTGAAAAAATACCACAAAGCATATAGAAATATTAAGAAACTATTAAAAAATACTGGCAAACTATATTTCTCGAAAAAGGTTGTGTCCTTGAGAGAATCAGCACAAAAAAAAATCTATTTGACATTAACATATATTTAAATGTAAGAACTTTCTCAGTTGTACTTTCAAAATGAAAGTACCTATTGCTGAAAGAGTTTTTTTTAACAGATCAAAGGACGTTTCGAAAAATGGTCATTGGAAATGTTAACATTAAAACCAGCAGAAAGCTTGATGAAAAGATTGCAGCGCAAAGAAAGAGAAGCAGAGAGCCAAAACGTTCACCTCAAATATTGCAAAGGAAAATAATCCAAAATACTCTCGTCCTCTATTACGGGAACTCGATATGCAGCCACCTCCACGTGCTGAGTTCTGGGTTATTTTCATAATGCAAAAACAGCGAAAAGCTGCAAGGGGAAGCGCCCGTGTAAACGCTGGGTCGCGACGATGAGTCTATTGAGAGGTGTGGAGACACGCCTGATGGCGCTCTAAAAAAAGGGGAATTTTTTATTTTCCGGGATAATGGAAGGTGTAAAACTTTTTTTTTACAAGCAGAGAAGTTCATTTCACCCAGATTTAAATAAGGTGTATTAATTTTTTTTAAATGCGTTATTATTATTTTTGTGAAAAAATTGGTAAAATTTCTCAATTTCAAAGTGATTTCGGCACTTGAAGATATTAATTGATTTAGCTCATATTTTGTATTATTAATAAGCACGGTAGTCCCCAACTATTCCCACCATAGGCGTTTTCAATTTCCGAAATTTGTGTTTTTCGCTCCGCCCTAGTGTACACCCTTTGTTGACAACCATTCTGAATTTCATTGGTCCCTTTCATTGAAGCCTTTGGAAAGACTATATTACTCCTTCCTCAGTACTGAATCATTTGAAATTTTTCCTAATACTTCTTTCCTTTTAGAATAGGATCCTTAAACAAATTTTTAGTGCTTCTTTCTTTAAAATAAAATATTTTTTAAATATTCTATATTGCTCCTTTTGATAAAGGAATAATTTGGAAATATTCTATTGTTCCTCTTACAGAAGAATCCCTTGAAAATGTTCCATTGCTTCTTTTCATAGCATATAATCCTTTGCTTATATTTTATTGCTCCTTTCCTTATAATTAAAATCTTTTGAAAATATCCCATTACTCATTTTCTGATATAGAATTATTTGGAAATATTATTTTGCTCATTTCCTTATTATTAGAATCTTTTGAAAATATTCCATTGCTCCTTTTCTGATATAGAATTATTTGGAAATATTCTATTGCTCCTTCCCTTACAATAGAATCATTTGAAAATATTCTACTCTTCTTTCCTTAGAATAAATACCTTTTCAAACATTCTATTCCTAATTTCCTTAGAAAATAGAGCCTTGGAAAGATTTCATTGATCAAGGTGAAAATTGGTAAAGTCACACAGGAAAGACTGTATGTTGCGAGATATGATTATGCATGTGAACCCCTCTAAAGGTTAAAATGCATACTCCCCGGCAGGAATCGAATCCCGGTCTCCCTCATGTCAGACGGTGATACTGGCAACAAAGATTCAGAAAAAGATGTAGGGATTGGCTTATAGATATCGGGCCCCTTACTTTCGTTAGGGAATATTTCCCCCGAAGGAAAAATATATTGGGGCTATAAGATTGGTCAGCAGGTCGAAACGAGCGGAAGATCGACACCAAGATCCGAATAAGTAGATTCAGGGGAACATTCACATATTGCGAAATAACTATTTTTTTCAGCAGTAAAATAAAGTGTATTTTGAAGGTTTACCATAAGCATTTGTTAGACACAGTGTCCGTTCTTTTGCAGTGCCGCCACGCTGGGTTCTGGAACCAAGTGACATCACCGCTGTGTCCGGACGTCCGGCGAAAATCAGCTGTCAGGCAGATGGAGTCCCACATCCTCACATACGATGGAAAAAAGCTACAGGTAAGAGAACGTCTTAGCTTACTTATATCCCCGATATAGAATAGATAAAATCGATGACAATTTGTTTGGAAGGGTTCTCTACACAAGTTTCTGGTTACTGAGCAACTTCTGATTGAAAAACGAACGGAAATAGTTTAAATGAATGGTTATGACTTAATTGACTTTGTAGTTGAATTTTATTTGACATTGTAGTTGAGTATAATTAATAAAAATTCTCAGAGGAGAAAAGTTTTAAGATGCTTTCGTGATAATTCTAGATTAATATTAGGTAAGGTATCAAAATAACAAAATGATTATTGTAAAATATAAAAGCACAAAATCTGTTAATAACGAACTAGTTTTGATCATATTTAAGTTTTTAAGTTTCTAATGTTGTTAATTATAAAACTCCCCAAGGCAACTATCATTTTTATGATTTTTAATTTATGTTGATAGCAAATACATCAAAATTAATTTATTTTGAGTCTTCTTGTGAAATAAAAATTCTCACAGAAGAAAAGTTTTAAGAATATATATAATTGAATTAAAGAAAACCAAAGGGAATTTAAAAATAGTTTTAAGAATGAAGTGATGTTGATGTAGAGAGGATCTTGACTCCACAGACAACGCAAACTGGGGTTTTCTGTTTTTGTGTTGTCTGGGTTAAGCCGCGTTTACACCGGCACAACTTCTCTCCCTCCATGCATCGAAGCTATTCCGAGAATCGACATTCATTTTATTGTCAACATCTCGTGTCGGGGTGGCGATTTGAAGAGTTTGCAGAGCCAAATTTGTTTTCCATCATGAGTCGGTAAAAATCAAAGGGTCGCAACTTTCTGGGGAGATTTCTCCGAGACGATTGCTTAACAATAACCGCTCTCATATGCCCCTCCCCCAACAGTCGCCGTCTTTTGTTTGCTCTGTGTGATATTTTGCCATCATCGCTTGTCTTGATCCACATCTTCCCGTCAAACTGCCAGTGAGTGACCTATTCGATTACAATGACGTGGACGAAAGAGCTGGTAATAACATTAATAAAACTATTTAGAGACAGGCCTGTCCTCTGGGACCAAACTACACCCTAGTACAAAGGCAAAAACAAAAAGAACAATGCCTGGAGTGAAATGGGTGAGGAACTCGACATCTTGATGAAAAGTGATCACTTTTCTCAACAAAGGGACAAGAAGAGTGCGCTCGGAAGGTTGCCGATAAAGTCCACAAGGTGTTCGAAAAAAGGGACGAAAAGGGTTCAGCATAGGGGAACGTGAAACGTCCTCGCGACTAAAAGGGAGAGAAATGTACAGGCAACTCCGGTGTAAACGCGGCTTTAGGCTCCTCCCTGATGACGCCGCCTATAATCCACCACTTCGTTCTTTGAAATACTCTAAAAATTTCCCTCTGGTTTTCTTTAATTTAATTCATTTAATTGGCATACTGTCTGATGCTTCTGTGTGCATATATAGAGAGTTATCTTTCACTAATGTGTATTCCTCGATTTTTAGCTTTTTTCTTGTTTGCATTTCTAAGCTCTAGATTTTTTACAAGTTCAATTTTTTTAGCTCTGTCTTTTTCACTGTTTTATGTCTGATATTATATGTATTAAACTGTAGTTCTGATTTCTATACCGATTCGACAGTATGCTATAACAGAATTTTCAGATAAAGTTTAAATGTCTGTTTTTGTAAGGTATTCATTGTAGATAATGTCTAAATGAATATCTAATAAATTAATTTGAATCGTAAAGAAGTACATTTTATTTTTCAACTTATAGATTACGCAATGCATAACACATAATGTATCAATTTTAAGTTACATCTTTAAAATAATGGCACACAATAATTAAAATTCAATAATTATTAAATTGCTCTTTGTCCGATTGATACATCCTGATGAATAAAAAGCTAAAGCAAGAAACGTAGGTAAATTTTGTTATTAAGAACAAACACTTTACACAGTTGGTAATTATTATACAACTTATATACAACTAGAAATAGTGAATTTGTATTGTTATACTGTATACGGTACAGTATTTACTATACAACTCTCAATTTCTGTCATCATCCATTCCGGATTGTATGACACGTCCGGATTCTCTTGTCATGGTCAGAAGAGCATAAATGTTTTCTGTGTCTATCCCAATCGCTGACGAACATTACAGGCCCTAAACTAGGGCCTATAAAGATAAGTACGTACCTAGTTCAGAGTCTTGTAGGCTTTAAGGTAGAACCTACAAGACTGTTCATAATGTTATTCATGAACAATGCCTTGTCTAAAGAGGATGTTCGGTCAAATCAAGTAGATGACCAATCTATATGTAAATAAAAATATTTAATGCTACTAAAATATTCACAACAAACTTTTTCAGTTCAGGGAAACATTAAATAAGAATTTGTTCCTAAAAAAGTTGGGTCCTAATTAAAATTAAGTTTTACAGTTAAATAATGGGAGTTTTAAACCGAAAATTAACTTGTACAGTAAGTCCTGCTTGAAAGCTGTTATTATTCATTACACATTTATATCTCATTTAAACAATTCATTTGATTTCAGAATTTTATAAAAATGTAGCGTAAAATGCAATAGTGTCCAAAATTACCTTTACATATATAGATCACGGATTTTTCAGAAAATAATGTGTATAATAAAAAAATGTAAAATTGTGTGAATTATAATTTTATGAATTGGTCTGGAATGAGACATAACATCATAACACGCAAATGCAAAGAAAAAAAATTTTGGAACACATGATATGATATAAAAATATAGTATGAAGCCATCAAAATGGCAAAAATATGTGACAAGGAGAGTTCAGAACAAAAGGAATAACTCAGAAAAAAAAGGCCTATTAATTTTATATGTAATGTGATCCCCCCTGACTTGTACACATATCACCACGTGATTTTATGCTGGCAATACTGCTGTTAACCACAGTTTGGGGAATTAAGTTCCACATCTCCAGCAATGTGGTCTTTAGGGCATTCATATTGCTAGGAGGAGGATGTCTCAGTGCAACTGCTTTTACAAGGTATAGTACCATAAGTTTCCAATCGGATTCATATCAGGAGATTTTGCTGGCCACGGTAATCTCTCAATGTCTCCATTTTCAAGGAATTCGTCAACTAGGTTTTCTCGATGTGGACGAGCATTATCGTACATAAATAAAACAATCAGATCCATATGAACCTCTGAAAAATCTAACGTAATGTTATAAGACCTCATCCCGATATCTGACCGGTCACAGATCCTCTGTTGAAAACGTGTAATGGCGTAGGTTCATCGATCATTATTCCAACCCACAGCATAACACTTGCACTACCAAAACGGTCACATTCCATAATGTTCAAAGGAAGATTTAAAGTTCCTGATTCTCTCCAGATGTGAAAACGCTTTGATACAGATGCTAAACTAAACCTCCACTCATCAGTAAATAGAACATGGATCTATTGGCGTTGATGACTCCAGTTCTGATGTTATTTGCACCAATTAAAGCGATCCCTTTTGTGTTGTAAAGACAGTGAAACACATACCCTTGACTTTCTGGCATAAAGGCCTTTTTCATAACGCCTCTATACAGTTTGTCGTGATACAACAGTTTGCGCGGCGGCTGCAAGCTCTGAACTTCACTGCCGAGCAGTAGACTTCCTGTTACGACGGGCAGTTCTTGCCACATATCAATCTTGAGAAGCAGTTGTTATATTTTTAATACCTTGTCTAGGCCTCCTTACAACAGTTCCGGAGTTCTGAAAATGTTTCCATAGCGCAGATACTGTCTGTTTTGAAATATTCACACATCTCTCTGCATCCATGATTGTCTGCCCTGATTCTAAACGGCCAATAATGCGCCACTTCACAGATTCTTCCAAATAAAAAAATCATAGCTATAACAAACCATTTCGAGTTCTTACACACTGAAATCAAACGCTGTGTTGCAGAAATGCACTCAGATTTTCACTTTGCGCAAAGCGCTTGATTCACCGTCGGATGATGTAACGCATTGATTTGCATATCAGAAACATTTTGAACCCTTTTGATTGAATAGTACTAATTAAGCTTGTCTTTCATACATTTCCTGCAAAAATGGATTACATCGATTGGGTATTTCATGGAATATAATTATTTTTGGGTATGTGAAGATAATTTTGGATATGAGTGAAGGCGCAAGAGACTCATTTCTTGGACTGTATCTAAATGAAATAATTCTTAGTAATAAAAACACTAATGAAATGAATTGTAGTTAAGGTGAAGAAGAACCGCTTATATATTCAGAGTTAAAGAAGTTTCAATGGCTTTCACATGATAATTCACACTCGCATGCTCAAACAGCGCCCTCTACAAAATGTGGGAGACTCAACAACAGGTTTTTATTTAAAATATTATCGCTTGAAAAGAGGAATTCCGGGCCTCCAAGATCCCGATTTCGAAGAACTCATCCGTGACACGATCATTCACTGTCCCCGTGTCCATCAATTGTTCCCAGTTGGAACTAAAAATGTGTTAGCCCTCGTAAGCATCTTTTTTTGAGGTCGAAACTATCAACTTTTTTATTTCTCTGAAAATAACATAAGTAAAACATAAATTTCGGTTCTTCAAAGAGCCGTTGTAGCCCTGTTGGAAGAGTAACGAATTAGCAACCGGAGGGTTGCGAGTTCTAATCCCACCAACAACCCTTAGACAGAAATTGAGGTGGTGCACGTTAAATCTGTCATGACCTCAAATTTCCTCACGCTGGCGTGGTGTGGAAGGTCGGAGAGTGGCGTGCCAGCTCAGGTGTTGACACGTCATCTGACTGTGGTTCAAAATGGCGTGATGTTGTCCTCTGATCTCTTCCTTCTAGGATTGATCCCGGACCGTTGCCAATAGCCCGCTGTGTGTGTGAGGTTAGTTAAAATTTTAACCTACCATGAATTGTCCAGGTTTGAACTAAAAATGTGTTAACTCTATTACTTTCCTTGTATCCAGAACTAGGGATGCGACATCGATGTTGATGTTTTCAAAACATCGATTTATTGGAGCTGATGTTTGTATGACATCGAGGTTTTAACGTTGTCGATGTTTTATTTTTGAATGAAAAAAGTACCATATTAAAAATAAAGAAACATAACCGTGCGATTAAGCATTTGTCAGTGATGGCGCCATCCGTCCCATCAGAAAGAGTTTTTTCCCTAACTGGTGGCAGAGTTAGTGAAAAAAAAGTCGGCTTTAGGTGGTGAAAGTTAACAAATTTCTTTTCTTTAAAAACTGTAAAGAACAAATATTGGGGCGTATAATAATTATAGGCCCCAATGCTTTTTATTGACAGTACATAAAATATAAGTTTTTTATGTCCCCTCTTCACAAGTTGATAAATAATTAATAATAACTAACAATAATTATTGTTCTGTACCTACCTAATTTTACTTGTATAGTTAGTAGTACCTACGTCAAATTATTGTAAATATTATTTTCTGTTATATTATTCAATTTGAAAATGAAAGACTTGTTAATTGTTGGTATTAATTTCTTTTGACTTTGTTTTAACAGTTAAAAACATCTTGTTATAAATTCATAAACACAGCAAATGAGAAATTAAATTTACATCTCCTGCGCACATTAATGTTTGACGTTACTAAACCAGTTTTAAGAAATGGGGAGGAAACGTTTAAATACACCTATGGTTTTTGGGCGATGTATTATCAACATCGATGTTTTAATTTTGAACATCGATGTTTTGTTGTCGATGTCGTATCCCAACTCCAAACACTACCCAATCACAATTAAAAATCCATCTCCTATATTCAAATATTCCGTTCTCATATCACGCAGAGGCATGCTTGGGTAACACCGCAGAATCAATCCCTAAACGAATTCAAAAGTTTCATATAGCAGCCGCTATCTGAATTGAATTTAGAAATACTCATTTCCCCTTTCCTTCTAATTTAATCCGATTCCTAAGCAGGAATGCGATGATGAATAACTACTACTAATATACTCGTCCTTCATCCTTAATAGATGTTTATGAACTGTGTCATGAATATATGTGTCTCGCGGCTCCGCCGATTCCTTTGTTACGCGGATATCAGTTTCCCCGAGCACTCTTGGAATGGTATTGTTGTGCTCTACCTTATTGGAATGAATAGAGGACTGTGTACGTCTTCAATATGTTAATTAAATTGTAGCGATGGTCTTTGTTTCCCAGCCATCAGTGATGCTCTAAGAGTTCACGTTAGTTTCAGTTGGTAATTGGAGAGAAGGGTTCAACCTTGGATGAGGTGTCACGCTTAATTGCTTTAAATTGAGTGTAGAGGTAACGCTAAGTAATAAGATGGAATATAAGTTTTCCCAACTGTGGTCTTCCACTGGAAGTATCGTGGAACATTTACGGAGCATTTTTTATTTTCCTGGGGTATTTTCACTGTAATGAAAAGTAAAAATTTTTCTTACCTTTACAAGTATTTAACAAATTGATTCTACGATTCTTCGGTCCAACATGAATCAGTGGCTTTACCTTCAGTGCTTGGAGCATGCGAGTATGGTTCGATGCATGTAATTTTCTCTGGATGCATTTTTATCTTTTGTGTCAGTAATCCTTTCCTTGGGATCGTATGTTCATTTACGTGATGTTTTATGTCCTGTTTGGCGCAGCTTGACCAAATATGACGCCGCTTTGAAACCCAACCAAATATCTGCGTTTTCTCATGGTGCTTAGCTCATGAGTTTTAATATGTATAAATATTCTGGCAAATGCCCAGTTGGAGTAATCTAATAAAAATTAAATTAATTTTACATTTACTTATCATTTTCACATAATTCAGTTTTTTAATAAAGCTTAATTTACATGTATCTCTAAAACGTTTCTTTACACAACGAATGGTACAATTACACCTTTCGGTTCTGATATTATTTTCGTCATTCTAGAGTTAAAAAAATCCACGGAAACAATTTTTAGCAACTACATGCTTTCAGTTTTCATTTATTATCTACTACCATCCTAAATTGAAAATAATCTATACTAGAGTTCGTACCATACGCACTTTGTAGTTCCTTAATTGTGTCTATTCATTGTTGGCAGTGTATTTACTCAGATTTCAAAAGTCATTTATATCCGTTTATAATAAGTATAAACGTCAAATAGGAAACGTAATTAAAAATTAAATTAAATTAGGTAAAAAATAAATGGCTTTTGTGCCTAAACAATAACCAACTACATCTGTTTTTCTCAAATATACAAATTATGGAGGTTTCTGTGCCAAGAACGTTAATGAAATGAGTGAGTCAAAAAGATGTTACTATTTGCATATGATTGATATGTGTCCGTTATTAATAGAAATATATCTTGTTATAATTAAGGGCACTCTTTGCAAAATATTCTGCGAGCGCAAATTTCTCAAATTTGATAGATAGTGAAACAGCATGGAATATCCTGGTTATACAATTCTTGAAATTTGTTTCTCTCTACTGATGATGAGTGAAAGACTTATGATTCAACCATTCGGTCAATGCAAAAATCGTCACGGTTTTTTGTAAAATTGAAGACAAATTATTTTATTTACTAAAAATTACATTTAATCAATAGTATACACTCTAAGACAAAAAACAGTTGCACCTAGAAGGAATGGTCAAAATCCAGTGAAATATTCAAGGTTGGTAAAGTGCTTATGAATCAGTAAATGATTAAAATTTGAGACTGAAATATGCAAACGAAATTAAGAAAAATTAAAAAAAGTGGTATAATTCAGTATGGCGTATAACCACCATTATTCCTAATGCAGCATGCCAAGCGCCTTGGTAGTGAGCCATGCAGCCTCTTTATGTAGTTCTGAAACAGTACATCCCATGCTGCTTGAATTCTGTCACGTAGTACCAGCAGATTACGCGGTACGGGTGGAGTAGTGACATCTCGTCCATTGGCACCCCATACATTTTCGATCGGGGACAGGTCCGGTGAGTATGCCGGCCATGGTAAGATATAGTTTTGTCGTAGACAAGCTCTAGAGACATCAGCAATTTAGGGTCGAGAATTGTTAAAGGCAGTAGTCATCGTAACGGTCTATGTGAATTTAGAACCATGTCGTAAAGCCGTCGTAAAATGGTTCGATCACTTATTGGATGATCGAGAGTGGTTGCCACTACCCGTTGGATGTCTGTAACAGTAGCTATTGGATCAGTACGCTCATGTCTTACAACACGTCGATCCTCTCTCGGTCCGTTTGCTTTAGGCCTTCCTGAGTATGGCTGACGCTAGCATGTACCTTGTTCTATCCACCGCTGCCAACAGCGTGCAACAGTAATATCCCTACATCCAATATGTTAATAATATCGATTAGACCATTCGGATGTCAATTACGTCGCCTCTGTCAAAACCTCCCCGTTGCTTAAATTGATTGCGAACTTTTTTCCGAGGCATACCTTAATGAGAAACTACGTAACCAATACAACAACATGAGTCGAAATGAATCTGTTGCGCTACTGGATGTCCTTTCATGCCCTGGTATGCAGCGTGTTTGACAGCTACCCTGCGCATGGAGCTTGCTCAGACGATTCTGAAAATGTGATACTTTGTATCTCCAACGCAGATGTACCACTCCTCCAACTTTCATTTATATCAGTCAACTTTTTCCTGGTGCAATTTTTTCTTGTCTTAGAGTGTAGTATGTGTCGTTCTATTCGATTATCGTTCTCCATCTCTACGGTTGCTGCCCCTTGCTCGAAGAGGGTCTGAGTATTATGACTAAATAATGGATCTAGGTGACGGAAACCTTTTGAACCACTTACGGCACCTAGTTTTGTAAAAGGCACGCTCACCCTACAGGACACATATTTTGCATTGGTTATGCATACTTGCCTTTTCGGAAATAAAAAGCATACTATGTCACTCGCTAGTTTATTCCATTTTCGGTGCTTATCAAAAATTTCAAAACGAAATCAAATAACGCAATTTTTTTTCCCGTAAGACTCTTTGAAATCCCTTCTTCTAAATAACATCACAATTTTGTACGTTAGAAATACATAACGCTTCGATTTTGCTATGCAATTCTACCTAGGTATGTTGGTATTTACTTAACGTGGTACTGGAGCAACTCAACGGGCTATTGACGACGGTCCGGGATTAATCCCTCAAGAGAAAGAACCGAGGACAACACGTTTGAACGAGGTCAATACCTGATCTGGCACCCAAGTCTCCAAACTTAAACACCACACACATTTGATGCCAGGAAAAATTTAACGTGCACCAGCCCCTTTGTATACGGCGGTGTTTGTTGGATTTGAACTCGCAACACACCGGGCAATTCTATCTAGAACCAAAAACGGGGTACGCTTTTGAATTAATCCAATACAAACTCGTGGTTCAAAATTACGAGATGTTGTCCTCGATCTTTCCCTTAAGGGACTGATCCCGGACCGTCGTCAATAGCCCGTTGTGTTGCTCTAGTAGGACGTTAACTAAAATTACCAATTACCAATACATACTACCTTTTCCCTTTCCTTTCTCCTTAAGATTTCCTTACTCCTTTAAGAATGCCTTATATTTAGTCTGAAGAAAAATACAGTTTACACGATGTTATCTTTCCATATACATTGTGTATCTTCTTTTTGACTCCCTCGTTTTTAGATTAAACCGCACTTAGCAACACAGTATTACTCTAACAGATTGCGATCCTCAGACCGCCTAAATAAACACGATCCAGCCAACATAAACAAAACCGAACTCTAGCTCGAGTAAAACCGTTAAGCCCTAGACGTGATTATACCCTTCAATTCCCAATAAAACCGCAGAATGAAATATTACCTTAATCTACTTTGACGCGGATATTAAATTAAGACATTTAAGGGTTTTTATAACATTCGCATGCTCCAAGGCGTTAACTTTTTGTTGGAAATACTTCGTAGCGTCAAACAAGCGTCACATTTTTATGAATTCGGCGGAGAAAAATGAGGGTGCCACAGCAGAGAGCAACGTTAAACTAATACCAAGAGGAAAAACAAAAGAAAAATGACGTAGATTGTCAGTGAATTTTAACGCTGTTTCTTCTCGTGTAGAGCGAGCGATAATTAAAAATGTGAGCGATCGTTTGTTGGTTTTTTTCGGGCGATTTTACAGAAAAGCATATTTTGAGAGGTATTCCTAATTACGCGGCAGCTTTAATTTTATGACACCGAACCGTGACAGGGCCAGTTATAAATGGTCTTTCCTCTAAAAAATTCAATTAATGTGATAAAAGTTCCCCGACAGCCCCTCTTGGAATATTAGTTTAAAACCAACTTCCATTTTAACGACATTATGTCAGGTTGATTGGTAATTTCATTGTGTTCCCTTGATATATTCTTGGGACAGAAAGCATTGAATGAAGCAAAGAATCGGATCATTTGTGTTCGCTCGCCATTGTTGGTTTATAATGTTTTTGTACCTTTTTACACTCAAGTCTATTTGAATTTTAAAAATGTAGGAAGTGTAAGATTGAAAAGGAATTTATATATTAAAGTCATGTGGCTTTGCCACGTTGACAAATGAGAACATAAAATCTTTTTCGCTGAGTTTGAATGCAGTGTGTTTCGAAAATATCTGGTCACATCGTACGGGATGGTAGAGAGCTCAAAATAAACCTTTTTGTCAAAGAATGTGTCCGGAAATGCTACGTTTAAATGGAAGAGTTTGTTGCTTAGACAGTCGATAATATCGTTTCAGTTTTGTAAAGCGTCGTTTCCTACTCGAATTTTCGACAAATTGTCCTCAGAGAAATTTTTAAAGTTTTTTACACGTTTTATATTATATTCAGTGTTCTGCAACACAACTCCAAGCAATTGCAATTGTTCTGCAGGCATTTTGTCCGAATTTTGAAAACAGCAATCAAATAAAAAACAGACGTAAAACACAATTATCGGTTGAATATGTTCTTCATATCTCTACTATTATAAAAGAAAGTTTTTGTCTTCTTATTTGTTTGTTTCTTGCCCGCGAAGTCCTGACGAATCTATGGCACAGTAATGAGATTTGGCACACAGGTAGTCCGAATTGTTTGCAATTTTAGGATCAAGGCGAATTTTAGAATTCAATCTAGAACATTTTAAAATGAATTCAATAGTTTTTTTCACCACTATCATTCTAACGCGGTAATTTCAATGAATGAAGAAACATCAAAATTCGCCCTCACGTGTCTCCTTGACGTCAGCCTATGGAACCATGCCAAGTTTTTTTTCATCTCCGAGGATAGAACACATGAATGACCTTCGTTTATTTCGAGATTCATTCATTTTTATTTCCTGTGAAACGTATTCCCGTAAAGGAAACAAATTGCATTTTCTGCCCTTCGCGTTAAAATAAAAATAAAAACAGATTTTCATTTTAGCGAAGGAGAGTAAAGAAAAATAAGCATTTTGACTGGTATTGTTAAGTTTTTTTTTTTCGTAAAATCGGAATCGTTAAAGAGATAGAAAATTTCAACAGATTTGAAATCTGTGGAAAATTTTACACCTCATTAAAACCAAACAGCACGGCGTTGCAAAGAGCACGAGCAACGCCGGGCGAACCACGCAGTGGCTTGTCTCTAATATTATAAAAGGAAGTGTTTGTCTGTTTGTTTCTTTCTTGCACGCAAAGTCCTGACAAATCTATGGCATTTACAGTAATGGCATTTGGCACACATGCAGTCCAAATTTTTTTTAATTTTAAGGTCGCAGCGAGTTTTAAAATTAAATTTAGAATATTTTTAAATGAATTTAATGAAATTTAATCATTAATGAATGCAACAGCATAGAAGAGATCACAGATTCTAAATGTATTGTTTTTATTTCCGTTTTGATTTTGTGCTAAATAATGTTTTTCCAGCCAGACGATAAAAGGGATACTGGAGTCACTTAGTGATTTTTCTATCTCCTAGACTGTTATAGATAGGATAAAAATTTCAACGGATTTGAAATCTGCGGAAAATTTCACTTTAAATCGTTACCTAAAAATATGATTTTCTTTAAAAAATAACCTTTAATTGAACATATCTTTTATATTTTCGCAAGAGATTGTGACGTCACGTGAACTTTGCTTTCCGAAAAAAAAAAACCAGATTGCATCTTCTGCCCTTCGCGTTAAAAAAAAAAGAAACAGATCACATTTACTGCCCTATTCCATTTCAGCGAATGAGAGCAAAGAAAATTAAAAAAATATATATATTGACTGGGATTGTTAAGTTTATATTCGTAAAATCTGAATCGTTAAAGATAGATTGAAAATTTCAACAGATTTGAAATCTGCGGAAAATTTTACACCAGATTAATACCTTACACCGCGGGCACGGGAAACGCCAGGTTAGCCACGCAGTAGATAGTTTCTAATAAAACATCAATATCAATTAACTTACTTTTTTAAAACCAAAGCATACTTTCAGAATTTGAATTGTTTCGATAACTTTTGAAGTATATTTTCTCATTGACTTAGAAGATGTGTTATTTAAAGTGTTTGTGGAGTTTTGGGCGTAGAATGTTCCGTAGCTAAAGAAGAAAAAAAGATGTGGCAAGGAATTCGCTTTGAACTGCAGAACATCTTAACTTATGATTTAAAAAAAATCCGACCAAAATGTTGATAAATTTAAGGAAAAATTGTTCTGCAAATACTTTGTTCTGCGACGTACTTCGCTGTCTTAAATACTTTCTACCCTCGGGTTAATAGGTGTCCAACCATTGAGTGACAAGATGCGTCTCATCACACCACGTTCAGTTTGGACGAATTTAGTGTCGAAAATTATTCCACTTGAATGAGTAAAAATTAAAATCTCACACATGAGCTGGCACTCTGCTCTTCAAACTTCCATATCACCATCTTATGTGACGACATATGAGGTCACGACAAATTAAACTTACCCCAGCCCCCTAGACGGCTTTGGTTGGATTCGAACTAGCAACCATCCGTTCACTAATCCATTTCTTTTCCAACCTGCTTTTTTTGGCACCAAAAAATCGTAGGATGTGCAAAGTAATTGACTCTGAATAGCAGCCTTGGTTTTTTTTTTTTGTTCTAAACCGATTTGTTTTTTGGAATAAATCATACTATTATAATTTATTAATTTTATTTTACGGTATAAAGAAGATTTATAGCGCCATTTGTGTTCATTAATCTCACTACTCAGATCTACTCTGTATCTAAGCTTTTGTATATACACCTCCCCGGGAGCAGAAAGTGCTTAAAACTGCAATGTACGTCACAGAACAATTTTTCCTTAATTTTATCAAAATTTGGCCGATATTTTCTCAGTCATAAGTTACGATGTTCTTCAGTGCAAAGCGCACTATTTGCCACACCTTTTTTCTTTCCTAGATACGGAACAACTTCCCTACACCGCCCACACTACCACAAACACTTTATAAATAACACATCTTCTATGTCAATGACAAAATATTTAACTTCAAAAGTTATCGACACAATTGAAAATTCTGAAATTATGCCTTGATTTTATGTAAATAAAGTAATTTAATCAATTGTGATATTTTATTATAAATATGTAATACATATTTAGCCGATAATTGTGTTTTACCTCTATTTTTGATTTTATTGCAGCTTTCAAAATTCGGACGAAATGCCTTCAGAACAATTGCAATTGCCTAGAGCTGTGTTGCAGAACACTGAGTATAACTATGCATCTGGGTATATCTCTCTATGCTTAGCTATTGGAATTTCCTTATTTTTGACTGATATTTAGTGTTCAGGAGAAAGGCATTAAATGTTACCTCATACTAAGCATTTAGGTATAAAATGTAAGCTTCAAAGTGATACTACTTTAAATTAGGTTTAATCCACGTTAGATATAATTTAAAAAAAACAGTACTATCTTAAAACTATTAATGAGGCGTCTAAACAACATCCGTTCTTTGTGTTTGGGATATTTCTCAGATCAGATTATGGGCTCATGTGTAAGAAATTCATTGAAACTGAGATACATATCTGTAGCAAAGAAATGCTTTTCTTAGATGTTTTATTTCGCTTGACAAAAGAGGAGGAAATAATTCAATAATATTTTCTGACGAGAAAATAATTCGCACTCTTCAATAGCTATTTTCTCCAATATTTTCCTTGTGCAAAAAACATACATAATTTCGTCCTATTTATGTTTGCAGAGCGAAAGATAACATGAAGATGTAGAAAAAAACTTATTATCACTGGCTTTCATCCTTTTCCTTTGAGCTATCCTCATTTTAAAAAAAATGGGTTTCAATAACACAAATTTTCATATTAATACATACATATATTACGTCTATTTTTCCCAAATGTCACTTTTCGAAGAACAAAATGTGTTTTTTTGTGGATGATGGTGAACGGAAACTAATATTCAATTGAGATTTTTAGTTGATTTGAAAAGACATTTCGGAACTCGAGAATTATTCTCCAAACTGTAAGAAAACATTATATCGTCGTAAAAAATGTGACACCACGTAAGTCGAAAACATGTGATTTCGAGTTGTTCCGTAAACATGCGCAGTAAAATCATCTGCAACTGTCTAGTCAATTTTTAGTTTTTTCAACTAGATAGTATTTTTCTATAGGATATATATTCATGTAAACATTATGACTTCATATCCGTCTTTGGTTTTATCTAGTGTCAATTTCGTGATCAAGTTAGTTATCAATTTCGTGATGAATTTTTTTGTCTTTTTTTACCAACTTCATTCTATGCATTGATTCGTATTCAAACCCGGAGCTTTTTAAACTCAATACTACTGTGCACATTGATCACGCCTCTGTATAAAACGATCTAATTTGGATTCCGAACCCCTACAAGGGCGTGGTAGTTTGGTTGGAAGAGTAGTAGATTAGCAAACGGAGGTTTGAGAAGGTTGAATCCAGACAAAGACCATCGTGTATATAGTAGGGATGCGACATCGATAGCAAAACATCGATGTTCAAAATTAAAAAAAATCGATGTTGATAATACATCGACCCAAAAGCCATCGATGTTTTTCAAATTCAGTGTATTTAAACTTTTTTTTCCCCATTTCTTAAAACTCGTTTAGCAACTAGTGATGCGACATCGACAGCAAAACATCGATGTCCAAAATTAAAACATCGGTGTTGACAATACATCGTCCCCAAATCATCGATGTTTTTAAAGTTCAGTGTATTTAAACTTTTTTTCCCCATTTCTTAAAACTCGTTTAGCAACTAGTGATGCGACATCGGCTCCAATAGATCGATGTTTTTTTCTGAAACATTAATGTTTAGAAAACATCGATGTTTTGAAACATCGATGTTCAAAATTAAAACATCGATGTTGATAATACATCGACCCAAAAACATCGATGTTTTTAAACAGCTATGTTTTTATAATTCAGTGTATTTAAACAATTTTTCCCCATTTCTTAAAACTGGTTTAGCAACTAGTGATGCGACATCGGCTTTAATACAACGATGTTTTTTATTAAACCATCAATGTTTAGAAAACATCGACATCGATGTCGCATCCCTAGTTTATAGGGGGCAGGTGCACATTAAATCTGCCTTCACCTCAAATGTCCTCACGTAGGCGTGATCTAGACGTTTGGAGAGTAGGGTGCCAGCTCAGGTGTGACCTCGTCATCTGAACGTGGCTTAAAATTACGTGGTGTTGTCTTTGGATTTCGGCCCCATCCCTTTGGGTTTGATCCCGCAGCATCGCCAATAGCTCGTTTTGTTGCTCCAGTGCGATGTTAATTAAAATACCTATCAACCAACTTCATTCTCAGGAGAATGCAAACTTTTTTCTTGTTATAAACGTTCCTATAGATCATTGGTCATACATATTTTTTTTACTATTCATAGTAATTTCGTATGTCTTGATACTTTGATGATATATTTTACTTTAGAATTCAGAATGACCTCTAACTTATCCCATGTTCATTTCTCTTGCTTGTCTAAGTAAAGCTTTCCGTGTGTGAGCCCATAGTTGTCTTTGGTTTAGATTATCCCAATATGGTACAAACCGACACTCCACATGTTTCTTACGTAACGTCCCGTCATCCTGAACTGAACACTAGCTATACGGCGCTCTCTCCTGGTCTGGATTAGGGATGCGACATCGATTTCGATGTTTACAAAACATCGATGTTTTAAAAAAACATCAATGTATTGGGGTCGATGTTTTGGTAACATCGATGTTTATATTTGTCGATGATTTTACGTTGTCGATGTTTTATTTTTAAATGAATAAAGTACCGTTATAAAAATTTTAAAAATAACCAAGTAGCATAATTTTCATAATCAGCAAATTGAACATACTTTTAGACCAAAGTGACCAAGGATGAAGGGTCTGAAAAGTAGGGATGTGACATCGATGTCGATATTTTAGAAAAAAATATCGATGTATTGGAGCCGATGTCGCATTATTAGTTGCTAAACCAGTTTTAAGAAATGGGGAAACAAGTTTAAATACACTGAATTTTAAAAACATCGATAGTTTTGGGGCGATGTAGTATCAACATCTATGTTTTAATTTTGAACATCGATGTTTTGATGTCGATGTCGCATCAATAGTTGGTAAACCAGTTTTAAGAAATGGGGAAAAAAGTTTAAATACACTGAATTTTAAAAACATCGATGGTTTGGGGGCGATGTATTATCAACATCGATGTTTTAATTTTGAACATCGTTTTTTTGCTATCGATGTCGCATCCCTAGTCTGGATGTGCGGGGTCGTCTTGAAGATGGCCCCGGTCTGAGCAAATGACGTCATAGTATCTCTCAAGATGACGTCAGAGTTTGGTGTAGTCGCAGATGAGTGCGGTTGCATTAACTTTTCGCTTTTGTATTGTATCAGTGATGGATTTTGTCTGCAAATTTTTAAACTATAGCTTGTAAATAGAATGTTAGTTTTGTTATGTTAATACAGGATTAATCTGATAGAGAGTGGTCTTTTTATCGTCGATACACTACACTTGGGACATAAAAATAGTCAATATTTGAAATGTAAAATCCAAAACAAATAGTAAAAGAACGTGAGAGAGTGAAGATAAAATGTTTGCTGATAAAACGCTATATCACTGAGAAACTTTTAAACATACACATGTTGACGGAAACTGCATCAGGAACGCGATAAGGGAAAGCACCGAACAAAGAATATTTTCGGGACACGCTGGAGCAAAAGTGAGCACCGCCGGAGTCATTCGGCTAAGTCTTCTCAAAGAGACTTGCCGAAGGAAAAAGAGAAATAGGAACTCTTTCTTAAGTAAAGTATCTCCTGCATTCCTGGGAGAGGAAAAATAAGAAAAAAAATTTTGTTTCTAAGTTGAGATCTTTCATACACTCCGGGATGAAAAAGAGGAAAACACATACGGCAAAAAAGTTTCCTACCTGAAAAATTTCTGCGAAAATACGGCGAAGAAGCACAAAAATATGACTTTTAGATATTTGAATTGTGGAATTTATTTCGGTTTTTATTTATTCTGAGTATGAGCTGCTCCTGCATGGAAAAGTCAACTCTTGAATATACATTTTGTATCATACATAATGCTAACTATAATATTAACTACATACATCGCATAAAACGGAATTCAAAATGAGTTTCTTTTCATGATTCATATATGAGGAATAGTTACAAAGTTCTGGAAATTGGGCTACACAGGTATACTTTTATTAGTCTTCGTCTATTTACACTATGAATTTCAATATAACTTGCGAAAACTGTCTGTCCCATCGCTGAATTTGTTTCTTAGGTCAAGTAAACTTTTCGAGAGTCTATTTTACTCCGCGTCTTTCGTCATTCGAGTCCTTTGGAGGTGATTTTTAATTTATGGAATCATTGGTAGTCAATGCGTTCCCTTCTCCTTAACAACCGCTTCTTAACAATAAATATACTGGGATTGGAAATATGCTGATAGTGATTGAGTTTTTCGTATGTTTTCATAATACCGGTAATATATTCGATACAATTAATACCGATTCGTTATACCGATATAATTTCATATATCGATGTTGATAATAATTTTTTCTTATGTTTTCATAATACATGTGTTGATAATAATTTGTTCGTATGGTTTCATGCCAAGTGCTGATAATGATAATGTTTCATATACTTCCATAACTCATCTGTTTATAATAATTTCGTTTTCCGCATTTTTCATAACACATTCGTTGATGATGTTAATTTTTTGTATTCTTTCGCGACATGTGCTGATAGTGATTGAGTTTTCCATATACTTTCATAACTCATCTGTTTATAATGATTGAGTTTTCCACTTAATTTCGTAACACATACATTAATAATGCTTTTTTCGTATGCTTTTATGACGTGTTGTTAATGATTGAGTTTTCCACATACTTTCGTAACACATACATTGATAATGCTTTTTTCGTATGCTTTTATGACGTGCTGGTAATGATTGAGTTTTCCACATACTTTTATAACACATGCTGATAGTGATTGAGGTTTCCGTGTATTTTCGTATCTCGCGTGATAAGAGTGTTCAAGTTTTCCTAAGAACTCTTAACAATCACGTAATAACATTAGTATTAATTGATCACTTATTGTTTTGTTTGGTTTAGGTCATCCACCGGAACAGTTCAAAACTATCGTAAGCAGCTCGCACGTGCACATCCTCGTGAACGGTTCTCTCAACTTCCCAAGCGTTGAACCAGGTGACGAAGGCTACTACCTCTGTGAGGCCAACAATGGCGTTGGAATAGGACTCAGTACAGTCGTTCGCCTCACCGTCCATAGTAAGTCCATTTCTTTCCCAATTAACATCTATCTAGAACAGAGTTAAAAAATAGTTGTACACTAGGTTATGGGCACATAAAAAGAGACTATTGTCTGACGGTATTAGAAAAGTGATGTCGTATATCTTGGAGCTCATTGTAACGAATGAATCATCAGTGCTTTTAATTATAGTGGTAGTTATAAGTTAACTTTGTAACGATCTGATTATTATAACGATACGTCAGCTAAATTCTCTCCATATTTCTAAGCATTTGCTGCTTTGGGATTTATAAGGTATCGTCAAGCATGTGGAGAATTTCGGCCTTTTGCAACTAATGGCTTAGTAACGAAACGAAAAAATTGAACAGGTTACAAATTGTAACATTATTTTTTTTTCATATAAATCGGTTGATCAACACAATATCTTTCAATCAACACAGTATAATGTAATCTCATCTTACAAAATATAATTTGCAGGGATCTTGTTTCCGTATTTTTCATGCATTCATTTTTGAGCATCTACGCTATTCGCAACTCTTATCAAAGCTTTATAAAAATACAACTAAATTGTTGGCCATCAAAAAATGCAACACTGAGAGAAAAGCATTCAATAGTACGGAAACTACTAACAATGTATTAAGCTAAACGCAGTGGCTTCCTTCTTTACATTATTGTTATTAAATGTGTATTAACAAAATGTTATTTTATATACACTGTAAGCTATCGAAAATGAAACTTCATGAAGAAAGCATCTATTCACCTTGAAATTTGCACCATGCGTAATGTACCATTAGAACCATGCGTTCATGCACCATGCATTGATGCACGATTTGCACTATGGCCGTGAATATATATGCAAATTATAAGTACTGCATTTAATATGCAAATTATGTGCACCAGTAACGCCTACTGGAAGCAGTTTATAAAAGGAGAACAAATATTCGGTTTTAAATATTGGTATTTTGTTTCCTGGCTGTTACTATGTATGGAAAGTTTAAGTATTCTCCGTAGAAAAATACAGTTATATGAAAACCTTCTGAGTTTGACAGGACGAATTGTGGCTTATCGAGAATGCTGATTATTTTTCCTAGAAATATGCGGTCTTGCTGGACGAAATAAAGCCTCAGAGTTGGGAATATGAAAAAGTTGGTTGGGGTACAGGGTAGATGCTGGCACACGCAAGCTATTGCAGCAGCCTTGTCACACCACCAAACGAGAAAACATACACTACCTTACAATAATAGACCGGACGCCAGCGGATATGCATAAAGTCCGACTACTTGTTTGGGGTGTTTTTCTAGGTATGGCCTGGGACCTTTGCATGCTGTTCCTGGTAAATTGAAAGCCAATGCCTACATGAACATTTTGGATATTCAAGTTCTTCCTAGGCTCTGACAATTTTATGGAATGGATTAATGTTACTTCCAGGACAACAACGAACCACGTCATGTTGCAGCCTCTGTCGAGCAGTGGTTTCAAGATAGGGATGTTAAACGTCTTTCCTGGCCTGCTCAGAGTCCTGATCTAAACCCCACAGACGTGGGACGAATTAGAGCAATGCTTACGGACCAGGGAACCACATTCGAAATCTACAGCTGAGCTGGAGACATTTTTGCAGCAGGAATATACACAAATACCCGTAGCTGTGTATCAAAACCTTTTTGAAAGTATGCCCTGAAAAGTCGCTAGTGTAATTGCTGCAGGTAGGGGACCCCCCCCCCTATTAAAGCACGTATTATTTCCCTTGTACCTTCACATCTTGCTGTCCAGTCCATTATTGTAGGGTAGTGTATATCTTGTTATTACTAATATTACTGCACCATCTAGAACTCTAGCTCGAGAATTATGGCGTGTTAACATGTGTCAGTACGTGCAATTCGGCGTCGTCTGCTGTAGCCGGAATTTTCTTCAAGTCATCCAGAGTTTCGACTGCATTTGACGCTACACAAGCGTCAATTGTCCTTTATGGTGTAGCATTTTCGATGACTAGTTCAAGATTGCATTACAAACTGTGTCCGAATTTCTGTAAGTGAAAAGTAATTTTACGTATCTAGTTTCAAAACAGCAGTCCGGAGTACAGACATCGTTTCTAAGATATACTATCGCTCTCAGAGGCGTAGGGTTCCTCTAACTGAAAATGGAAGTCTATGAGATAATTAATTGCATGGCATCGATGAGATCCAGAATGGATTGAATGTTTCATTTTTCGTTTTATTTGCTACCTTGTTAGGCAGTGGAACTGGTACAATACTCAAACTAAATGATTCAACCACATTTATCTTTGTAAAACCCTAAATCTAAGTCCGACATTGAGCAGATTCAAGAAATCGTTCATGTCCCAAAACATTCATTTCTAACCTAATTTATTGATTTGTAATTCAATATAGCTTTTAAATAAAAAATAGATTTTAATGCAAGATACTCAAGATAGAGAGAGAGTTGTTTTAAAAGAATTCAACATGAATTCACAATTTTTTTTTACATAAAGGCGGACAGTGCATTCTGCAATATCTGTTAAACCTTTTGGTGTTTTTGTCGACGATATATCTTGACAAAATATATCTCGACGATATGTATTGACAAAATTGACCAGATCTTGATGGACGAGAAATCTCGATGTAAAAAATCTTATCAGATTTTAATTGTCTGCTTGTCTTAAAAAATTGATAAAATTTTCATGACAAGATATCTCATCGAAATCATTATTAGGGTTAAAAATGTTTAACCTTTAGACTAAGGCCGGTACAGCAGTTGTACCTTGATCGCGCCCAGAAAGAATTTCGACTACGGCCGGTACAGCAGTTGTACTTTGATCGTGTCAAAAAAGTATTTAGACAACGACCTGTACAGTATTTGTACCTTGAAAGTTATTAGAATCGCGCTTAGAAAGAATTTACACTACGGCCGGTACATCAGTTGTATCTTGATCGCGCCAAGAAAGAAATTAGACAACGGGCAGTACAGCAGTTGTACTTTGAAAGTTATTAGAATCGCGCAAAGAAAGAATTTAGACTGCGGCTGTACAGCAGTTGTACCTTGATCGCACCAAGAAATAATTTAGACAACGGCCAGTACAGCAGTTGTAACTTGAAAGTTATTAGAATCACGCCAAGAAGGAATTTGCACTGCGGTCAGTACAGAAGACATACCTTGAAAGTCATAAGAATCGCGCCACCTATATGTATAGTCATAGTAAAAAAGTTAATAATTTTTTCACACTTTAAATACAAAGTAGTAAAATTTAGTACAAAAAAAATCACATTATTAGTAGCTTTACATTATTAGTTTATCCGGACTGATTACAAAAATTTCAGAAATTTGTGAATTGCTCAATTTGCTTTACTACTCTTATGAAATAGGACATCAACGAGTAGGATTCTTTGTTTACATGAAAAAGCAAATGTTTTGTGCATCAAATACCTCGACATGTCTTTTTGTCATATCTCTTTCCCCGATCCAACACTTTTGACATAGAAAATGCACATCTCTTCCACGAGACCAGAACATTATCAAACTTTGTCACATTGAACCGAATGCCTTTTCTTTTTTCCTTCTGAAATACGAGGGTCCTCGAGGAGGGAATGTGATCTGACAACGCGAGTGAAAAGTAATAGTAAACGTGACGAAGGGGTTTGAAGTAATAAAAAACGGGGATGGACATTTCGTATTTTGAAACGTGCAAGAAATGCCGGAAATATTTCTGATGGCATCTGTTAACATCTTTTCTATTTCATGTTAGCATCTTCCAAAGTTTGAAGTACGCTATTTGTGTAAAACTTATAATACACATATAAGTCACATATCAAATATGTTTCAATTAGGAATTCCACTATATTTGTTTTAAAAACCAGCCTATGTAGAAGTATTAGGTTCTATATTTTTAGTACAGTTAATACTGACTAGTAGTGGTTTCAAAACTACTCAATGTCTCTTACAGAAAGTTTATTCGTCATTGAATTATAAAAACCTCTTTATTTTAACGATTTTATTCCAATTTCATATTGGTGAAATGTTTGTTTACAACTCTCGTTTTAAGTTCAAGCGATATGACATTTTAGTCACATATCGATTAACTTAAGTTTATTTATATAGTACAGTACACTGTAATCGATAATAGTAATTTCTAATATAAAATATGTAAGATGGGAAGTATATAAAACATACATATGATGAACATAATTTTAAATTTTGAATCCCGTAATTTCATAATTAAATACCAGTTGAATGTTTCGTTTATTATCAAGAAAAACTTCACTAAAATCTTTCAAAACATCCTGGATACTTATTACTAAAATTTATGTTGCTGTCTACAATGTATTATTAAACATTGAAAATGTTTTAAAAGATTGTACTATTATTTATTCTGTAGATTTAAAGATAGTGAGTATAGCTATTTACTGGAAAATAAGTTGAAACTGAATAACTTTAGCCACCTACGAATGAAATAATTAAACATATTCAAATACAGAAACAGAATTTAAATAAAAATTATGTATATTTCTCTAACGCACTACTTAATACGTAACTTACATATCTATTTATATGCACTGTTAGTTATATACTGTCTAATGACAACACGGGATGATACCAAATAAGAATTTTGAATAAATTGAGAGAATATTGTAAATCATAATTATTGTGTGGGTGCATATGTGTGATTTTTATTTTCTATGCTGTAATTCGTATTAATTGTCCACTAGTTTTCCCTAGCATCTTACATTCAAGTCATGTTTAAAATTAAATGTAAAGGGATATAATGTGAATTAATAAATATTGTCTTAGTGGTTTTTGAAGCGGTTTATTTTACGTAACTACGTTGTTAGTTTAGTTTAGTATTAAAATTAAAATTTCGGCATCTGGAAATAAAAGTATATTATCTAATGAAATATTTTATTGGTGACAAACTAAGAACTTTGGTTCTAAAAAAATGTTTCAAAAATTAAGGACATTTAAAAAATATTATCTGTACAAAATAATTCACTCATCAAATGAAATATGTTGCAACTTGATAGTACCTGGTACTACCTGGAAATTGTAAGATATCTTGATGTGTTTTAGACACTGTCGTGGCTTTTGTAGCAGTTTATTTTATATACTGCATAGTTAGTTTAGTTTAGTATTAACAATTAAAATTAAGGCATCTGGAAACAAGGGTGAACTATCTAATGAAATATTTTACTGTTGACAAACGATGAACTCTATTTCCAAAAATGTTTCAATAATTAAGAACATTTTTAAAACATTATCTGTACAAAATAATTCACTTTGAAAATAAAATATGTTGCAATCTGATAGTACCTAGTACCATCTGGAATTTTTATGATTCCTTGATGTGTTTTAGACACTTCCATAAAACCCAACTAACTAATCTCGTGGATAATAAATTAATATAATAAACTTTCCTCGTGGTTATCTGGACTAGGTATGACCTAAGCAAAACTGACCATATCTTGATGGATGTGATATCTTATCATTAGAAGAAGTGACCATATCTTAATCTCGTCATCATAAAAAAAATCTGCAATACCTTGATAACGAGGTATATCGTCATTAACGAATTCGATCGAACGTGATGGACGGGATATCTGGTCGAAGCTACTTGAAGAGTTAAACCTCTATTCCAAATAGCACATGAGAAGAGGATTAACTCATTCTATTTTTTTGTATTGATATATTTCATGTATTACGCAGTTAATTAATTGAGTTGTTAAAAGATAAGTTTTGGAACTATTAAGGTAATGGAACAGTCATTGTGCTATAAGACTCAAACGAAACAACTTTATGGATGATAATTTAACTAATTTAATATATTATCCCTAATAAAAAGGAACCACTGTAGCCCCGTTGGCAGAGTAACGGATTAGAAGGGCTTCGATTTCGAATGCAACTAGTGACCGTCGTGTACAAAGAGAACACGTTGGCGTGGTGTATAATTGTGCTAATGGTAATTTTTAATTAACGACGTACTAGACCAACACAACAGGCTATTGATGCCGGTTCGAGATCAATCCCCTAAGAGAAAGATCCAATGGCGGCACCACGTAATTTTGAACCACGGTCAGATGAAGAGGTAACATCTCAGGTGGCACCCCACACTCCAAACTTCCATACCAACCCAATGCGAGGACTTTCAGACACGACCTGCACCAGCACTTCTACACCATACACCACCTATTCAGTGCACCTGCCGCCTCAACACCATACGCTTACAAACATCCATGCACTGACCGGGATTCGAACCAGGAAACATACGATCTAGAGGTTAACACCTTAACCAGCGGACTGGTTGGCGTAGAAATGTGGAGAGTGGAGTGCCAGTTCGAGTGTTGCCTCGTCATCTGACCGCGGTACAAAATTGAATGCTATTGTCCTCAGATTTTTCCTTTTGGGATTGATCCCGGACCCTTACCTGGTCCGTCGTAACTCTCTGCGCTAGCGACCTTCGAGTTGTAGGCTGCGCTGGTTCGAATCCTGTCATATGAATTCCTCCAGGGTGTATTTTTGTCTTCTGTGTCAGTAAAGCTTCTAATGTGTATCTATTACCTCATATTGTATGTCTCGTGTCCGGCGCAGTATGGCCACATACGGCCCTTCAGCCACACAACCTTAAAGCCAACCAACCCGGAATGTCGTTCGTTATGATGATCCACTGCGACGTTAAATAAAATATCTAACAACCCAAATAATGCGTTTGGATAGAAATTCCATTATTTTAGTTGATGTCAGCTTTTTAAGATGTAACGACTTTTACACATTTTCAGAAACTTAGTAAATATCCTAATAGGAAGTCTGGGATAACTCTTCCTAGCAAACCCATTTTTCCCTGTATTCTTTGTGGTATCCAACGGTAGTAATTAGCGAGTTTATTTCCTCCCTGCGCCAGTTTGGTAGCCCCAGGGAAACTTGAGGGAACTTGTTAAAAATCTCAAGGATCCTCATGTCCTGAGGAGAAAATTCGGTCATCCACAAAATTTGAAACATGCACTTTCACATGTTATCGAGATTGGAGAACACCTCGGCGATGTGTTAATAAAGCACTCTGGGAAATCGATTCAAGTCCCATAGCTTTCAAACCATCGATACGATGCCATGGATCGATCGGTGCTTCGTGCAAAGTTATTAACTCGATTTCCGTGTTAACAACGGAATTATGGGGAAAACGAACATGGCTGTGAAGCATTTCGGTAATCTTATCTTAAAATTTATGATATTATTGTTGGGATGTTGCTTTTAAGAAGAGCTTGGTTTATGGATGTATTTATTTGCTCTAATTCTCGTGTTTTATTTTTATGTTGCTGATACGAGTAGTTGTGAATCGCTATAACATCCTGTTTTTGAAGACAGAAAAAATTGATTTTTCTCTCAGTTATGTTATTATTATTCTTAATTATGTTATTACTATCATCAATTATGTTATTATTTTTATCACTGTACTTTATTTTCGTTACTATCAACTTCAAACTACGTTTTCGTTACTATCAAGCTAAAATTCTAATTTTTGATGATATTTGCTCTAAAGTTAAGCAAATTTTGTCAATTGTCTTTATCTAATACATTTTGCTAAAACGAATTAACGGATATTCAAATAACGAATGAAACGAATTGTTCTAATATGGCGACTTGTACCTGCATGAGCTACATTAAATATCTGACATTTTAATCTCCTCCAATGACTGCAACAACTAAACACAAAAGGATTGCAGAAAATCATGTTTGACTAATGATCATGTAGATGAATTTAGATTCTATTCGCTTCCTGTACCTCGTCTTACCGTGAAACATATACCATACTAAAAAGATTATTTCTATATCCCATAAATGTCAATATTGGACAAACAAATTCCATGACTTTCATCAAATGTACTTTATTTGATATGATATTATACTTGATGTGTATTTTAATCTGAAATGCTCCCTTCAGTAAACAGTCATGTTTCCCCTGTATAAAATTCAATTAAGCTTAACATAATTTTATTCGTATAAAAATTGAACAAGAATCATTTCATTATATAATGTCACGATCTCGTTAATGCATATTACTGGTAAATGGTAAAAAGTCTAAATTTAGCAAGAAGTCATGATATCTACGTTTTTGATAAGGGATTACGAATTCTACGCTTTTCACTTGAGACAAAGTAAACATAATGGATAATCTATTATTTAAAATATAGCTTTTTGTTTTATTTAAAAAAAGAATGTATAAACTCAAACAGACATCGAATATGCATTTCATAAGCTTATTTTAATATTATGCTATCTTTTTGTAAATTATTTTTTGATGCTCATTTAAACTTGGATTTTTAACCTTATACCACGTGTACAAAATAAATTATATTCAAAAATGAATAAAAAATAATTATATTTTCATAAGATATGATTATGTTTTTAACCTGATCCCATGTATTAGAAAAGTTTTTCATTAACCAGTTTGCATTTTGTGTTATAGCGTCAGTTTTTAATAAACCATTTACAGTATATATACTTTTGTGTTATTTTACGATTAAGAACAGAACAGTTTTTTTTATGGAACTGAATTTATTTCACACCAAAACACAATCAATTTACAATAAAAATGCGATGCTCCGGTTTTTTAATTTAATTTTAATGAATTAATGCTTTGTTCTTAGTGCTTTTCTTTATATCATTCAAAATAATTGTTGGCGCCTTGGCGACCTTTCAATGCATGTCCCTTGGCGTCCATTTGATGCATCGCAACTGCGCATGCGTGCGTATTTGTTCGATACACTATTGTAAAATGTAATTTAAACGCACTTAATATTGAACTATAGTTGTTACTCTCTCTCTGACGCTTCATGGGACGCACTTTTTTCTTTGGAACTACGTTCCAATTTGTAAATAAACCACAGTCCATTACATTTGTTAATTTACTCTTTGCCTTAACAATAATTTTATAGCTAACAAATTCAAATTTGAATTTATTGAATTCAGAGGTACACGAAGACGTGTTGAAGGAAACTGGTTTTCCCATCTTTGTCCGGATCTATATTAAGTAAAGTCTAAGGACTGGGGTGTGTTTTTTAAAACATCTATCCCCTTTGACTTTTATTTTAAATCTGTGAAAAGAAAGTGCACGCAGAAATCCAGCTCTACTGTTTACAAAAAGCCGAAAAAGAGATTGCTTTTAAAAACTCTCATTTTCCGTCTTCTCTTTCAAACAACAGCGTCTCGTAACAATGCCTCGCATTTCCCTCGCAGGGAGAATGGGAAGAAGTAAATAAGTAAATCCCTGTTTAATTCTTTCATTTCGAAAGGGAAACTTCGCACAGCGAAAGAAAATCAGCAATATATAAGCAGCAGTCTCCGGAATTATCAAAGCGAAAACATTTCGTCAACTCTGGGTCCGAATTTGAACTGGAGTTAAAGAACTGATCGGAATGCAAATTTTTTCAGGCTGCTTTAAGGATATATTTATCACAGCTGTATATCTGCGAATGAAAGTGACCTAAGGCTTCTCAATCTTATTCCGAATCAATATACAATACTGAAGAAAGCGAAATCCCTCACTTCGCCATTTAGAGTGTATGTGTGATAGTGACATTTAATGAATAATGGATGGGCTTCTCGAAAAACTGTTCATTCATCTGATTTTAACCTGTTGGAATACTTTCCTTTTCAATCAGAGCTATGTAACTGCTTATTTGGCAAAGTTCTTCAGCTATATCAATCTCCTGGAGTGGTTTCCGTATTCGACCACCATTAATCCTCAAAGTGGTTTTGACGAGGTATCTCGTCCGTCAATATCTGACCAAATTGATAATGACGAGATACCTAATCCCTCCAGTTATGACCAATTTTGATAATGGCGAGATACCTCATTCATCAAGATCTTGCCAATTTGATAATAACGAGATATCGCATCCATGAGATTTGATTAGATGTATCATCCATTAATATCTGGCCAGTTTTGATAATTGCTAAATATATCATCCATTAGTTTTGATGACGCGATATATCATCCATCAAGATCTGACCAGTTTTGATGATTACAGGATATATCATCCATCAAGATCTGACCAGTTTTGATAATTACAAGATATCTCATCCATCAAGATCTGACCAGTTTTGATGATTACAAGATATCTCATCCATCAAGATCTGACCAGTTTTGATAATTACAAGATATCTCATCCATCAAGATCTGACCAGTTTTGATGATTACACGATATCTCATCCATCAAGATCTGACCAGTTTTGATGATTACAAGATATCTCATCCATCAAGATCTGACCAGTTTTGATGATTACAAGATATCTCATCCATCAAGATCTGACCAGTTTTGATGATTACAAGATATCTCATCCATCAAGATCTGACCAGTTTTGATGATTACAAGATATCTCATCCATCAAGATCTGACCAGTTTTGATAATTACAAGATATCTCATCCATCAAGATCTGACCAGTTTTGATAATTACAAGATATCTCATCCATCAAGATCTGACCAGTTCTGATAATTACAAGATATCTCATCCATCAAGATCTGACCAGTTTTGATGATTACACGATATCTCATCCATCAAGATCTGACCAGTTTTGATGATTACAAGATATCTCATCCATCAAGATCTGACCAGTTTTGATAATTACAAGATATCTCATCCATCAAGATCTGACCAGTTTTGATGATTACAAGATATCTCATCCATCAAGATCTGACCAGTTTTGATGATTACAAGATATCTCATCCATCAAGATCTGACCAGTTTTGATAATTACAAGATATCTCATCCATCAAGATCTGACCAGTTTTGATGATTACAAGATATATTATCCATCAAGATCTGACCAGTTCTGATGATTACAAGATATCTCATCCATCAAGATCTGACCAGTTTTGATGATTACAAGATATCTCATCCATCAAGATCTGACCAGTTTTGATAATTACAAGATATCTCATCCATCAAGATCTGACCAGTTTTGATGATTACAAGATATATTATCCATCAAGATCTGACCAGTTCTGATGATTACAAGATATCTCATCCATTAAGATCTGACCAATTATGATTATGGCGAGAAGTTTCGTCAACCAGGTTTTTTTTTATGACGGCAACCTGTTGATCTGGTCAGTTTTCCAGATGACGGGTTATCTAGTCCATCACGATCTGGACACATTTGCTTACAACGAGATGTCTCATCGAGACGACTACCAGGACTGTTAACCCTGCAAGAGGTTTCGACGAGACACCTCGTCCATGTAAATGTGGCCAATTTTGCTGAAAGTAAGATATCTCTATCAAGATTGAATGCAGAATGATGAAGACATTCTTGTTTTTTGATGATGAAGTGGACCCAGATCAAATGAATTATTTATAATGACGAGATCAAGAGAGATACAATCAAGATCTGTTCACATTTTGCTAATGACGAGGTTCCTCGTCGAGAAAAATCACCAGGAGGGTTAATACAAATTTTTGAACCACCCAATGTTCTAATAGTATTTTAATATTATACTTACACTTGGTTGAGAAGATTTGAAGAAACTAATAATAAACTGTTGCTTACTACTGTGTTTATGCCAATTAACCCCATTAAGTTTTGCACGGATCCCGTTTACTACTACTGATTTTTATTGCAACGTACAAAATTTTTTTTTCAATATTTTACTTATTTCATACTGTATTGAGAGGCAGTCGTAAGACTCATACTTTACAGTAAATGAGTAAAAACGTGACACATTTTTTAACTCACGAATAAGTCCCCCAGCATCCAAACTTATTAATGCATCTTTCAAAACCAATCAGTAAAACTAAAGTATTCTACAGTTCAAACCCCCTAATTCGAGTATGATAATATTGCAAATAATTAAAATATTATCGAGTGGAATTTTCATACCAGCTAAAATTCGAATTTTTAATTCATTTTGCAAATTGTAAATCCGAAAAAGTCGATGTAACACACGCGTGTTAGTGTGAAATTTATAGGTTCAGTGTTCGTAGTTTAATTTGATCAAACAGCAGAATGTCGCCCGAAGTCTTAAATTTATTTCGATCGACTTTCTCGAGATCCCCTTGAGCAAACACAGTATTTTGAATTCCCAACTTTTCCGAAAACAAAACTTTTCAACTAACAATGAACTAGTTTTACAAATCAGCGCATTCTCTACCACTTGATCAATTCAGGCACCAAGCCAACTGCTCTCCTGATAAGTATTCATGCAGACTTTCTTTAAACGGAGTAATACAATCAATTCAAGCGCTGCTTTTCTATGTTGAATAATTTACTTAGACATCTCTCCCTCAAATATCTGAGTATCTGGAGTGTGAGTTAGTCGAACAGGAAAGACACGTACGGATATAAAATTATTATTGTGTTGATGCAAAAGTTCATCCCAGTTTCTTTTTTAATTTTTTTTTATAAAAGTTGAAACAAATTATTTTGTATACGAAATATTATACTTATTAGGTGTTAGCCAATGACGTGGCCAGCACGGAATTGCCCGTGACAGTTCTTTTCGTGGGGTCAGATGTAACCACTGCTCGATAACCCCCGGTTGCTACGAATTCCCATTTCACTTCGTAAACCAAATGGGAATTCGTTGTCTATTGGACAACAGCCATCACGGCGTTGTCAAGTGCGGCCAAATTCGAATTGCGAACAGATCCAACAGGCGTGACGTCACAATCTCCATCGAAAAATATTTATTAAATTTAAATTAAAAAAATAATTATTTAAATTACAAAAATTAATTAATTAAATTAAAACATTATTTATTAAAATAAAATCAAACCGTTTAAGTATCTATCTGGTGTAAATTTTTCGAAGATTTCAAATCCGTTAAAATTTTTATTCTATCTTAAACGATCGCTGAGATAGAAAAAAGCACTGAAGAACGCCAGTCATAACTTTAATTATTTCTTTGAATGTAATGAATTAAACTCGAATCAAACGTTCTTCGCGTCGGAAATCGTGTATTGGGAAAAATATAAAAGTTTCCATTTCAAAATTATGTATTTAAAGAAAATCACATTTTTAGCTAACGATCTAATGTGAAATTTTCCGCGGATATCAAATTAGTTTAAATTGTTACTCTATCTTTAACGATCTAGGAGATAAAAAAAGAACTTCGTAACTCCAGTTAAAACTTTTTATGATATAGTTCGCCTGAAAGCGTTCAAACTGAAACACGGAAAAATAAATGAAGAATCTGAGACCTTTTATGCTGTTGCCATTCTAAGGAAAACAATAACAATTAAATATGTCATTAAATTAATTTTTAAATGTTCTAGATTGAATTTTAAAATTCGGACTTCTTACAAAAATCGCAAACATTCGGACTACCAGTGTGCTAAATCCCATTACTGCAAGTGCCATAGAATCGTCATGAGAGTCCACACACATACACACACAAACACTTTATTTTATAATAGTAGAGATAGTATGAGCCGTTCGGTTCGATGACCTTTGTCTCTCCGGTAGCTGCATCCTCCCGCGATCATGCAAGTTCTAAGGTTTTTGGGTATCGAACCGATCCAGGTGACGAAACTTTCTAAACCCCTTGCGGCTTGTAGAATCGTCAACGGCCACCTTCACTCAACGCAACACACATCTTCTTTTGCGTCTGCGAAGCATTTTTGCCTATTCGGAAATAAAAAAGCAAATTGGGTCGAAAATGCTCCGTATTTTATGCTATTTTTAATGCTTAACAAATTTTTTAAAGCACCTTCCATAACACAATATTTTTCCCAAGTGTTGCTGAAATCCCTTTCTAACTTCAAAACTTTATACGTGCTAATTAGGTAACATTTGGATTTTGTGATGCAATGCCATCTACCGTCGAAAACAGACGAACTGTTGCATGAACTACTAAAACTAGTTTCGTTTGTCAGTTACGTATTTCTATATTTATCCTCATACTTTTAAAATATTTTAACTCCTAATTTTTACCAAGCGGTTTAAATGATCCGTTTATAAGTTTTGACTTAAAATTACTTTTTAAGTTTTATAGGTTTTCCTCGACTGTTTCTCTGAAAAGTTTATAATATTCATTGAATCTATATACATAATTCTCTTACGTGACACACATAAAAGACGTTATTTCTTATCGCGTTTTGGCAACATTGTACGACATTTGTTTACCACATAGCCTTGCGCCTAAATTGCATTTATAGCGTTATCGGATGAAATTTTCTTGAAAAAAAAAAGAATTTTAGTCGATTTGTTGCAGCTAATAGAAATCAAAGAAAGCGGAGGATCTTTTCTGGGACATTTTAAAAACTGTCCTTTTCAGGGCCAACATTTATAGTTCAACAAGACGCTTGCACAACAACTTTCGACAACAAACTCAATGAAAAAGTGTGAGTGGCTCGAGTGCTGGGGTAAATGTACACACCAACAGCATGCTGGGTATTCGATTTCCAATCAGCGCTCTCATTTCGAGTCAAAATTTGCTCAAAGTTTTCATTTGAATTCTGATTTCAGAGGTACTGTATTTTTCTTTTCTGTAATACAACAAATTTAGATTTGAAAAATATTTTTTTGGAAGATCATATTTTTTAAACAATTCCTTCTATTAGGAGACATGTCTTCATTGATACGAGTGAAGCGAGCATAGGTTCGCACAGCGAACCGATGAGGATTGCGAAGCAATTCACCGGGGTTATATGTTACAGGTAGCGGGCCCCCTAGTAACATATATTTCTTTTTGCCAGATCTGGCATTCGTCCTACGTATGAAGTACACCTATTTTTTCATCATGATGGTTCATTTGACGGGTTTAATGTTATTGCAACACTAAAACCGTTCCATATATACACAGATACAAAAATATTTATTACTAGTTCAACTGAAAATAATTAATGCTATTTGAATCGTAGCATTATTTTCAACGATATGGAGTAAGCAAACATGGACATTAATTTTTATGCTGTTATGCCTCATCTATATTTGGACATTCCACACTTTTCTACCAAGATACAAAAATATTAATTCAATCGAAAATACTTAATACTATTTGAATCGTAGCCTTACTTTCAACTATATGAACTAAGGAGATAGGATCATTAATTTTTATGCTCTCTTTCATCTCTATCCATTCCTTATCATTTATGTACCCGCATTATTGCTATTCCTCTACCAAAAAATACATCATACCCGCGCTTTTGTGACTGTGAAAAATGCGTTCATCCTTCATTATACAGAAAACTTTCTTCCTACTTTATCATTCTGAAACAACCAACCTACATTTGTTATAAACTTTTTTATTTCTTTATGGTTACACACGTTTTATTTAAAAAAGCTTTTTTGAAATCGAATGAAATGAATGACATCTCTACCAGAATTATTTTAAAAGAGTGTTTCAAACAGATTTCCTTTACAAGCAATATTTGTTGTAAAGTTTGTGAATTTACATTTCTCGTGTGCTGCATGGATATTATTCATTGAAATAATCCCTAATGTGAAATGTTTGAGCAGAGGCATCCCTTTTTAGATGTATCACGTGTATTAAACGCTGTCAATAATAACTTATATTCTGCATGCTGTAGGAAATGTCTTTTTGAAATATCAACGTGACAGATGTATTATATCTGGTGGAAAATATAAATTTCAATAAAAATGAAAGTATTCAGATTTCTGTTCACTTTAGTGCTTGTATTAACCACTATAGAGACACGTATAGACAGCATACAAATTCTGTAGTATTTCCTATAGAAAATAAATGATATATGTAAGTATGTAGTTAATTGATGGAACATTCATGGTTCGCTTTAAGCTGCTTCGTGTCGTAGAACCCTCTACTGTAGACATTTAATGTGGTCAACTTGACCGATTAAAAATAGCAATTAAAGAAAACATCTGGTTTTGATCAACTATAAAGGTGATATCCTCCAACGTGATAACGCGAGACTACGTGTTGCTTGAACGCTCAACAAAAAGTTCGAGAACTCGGATGGGAAGTTCTTCTTTATCCTTCATACTCACCAGACCTTTCTCCATCTGTTTATCATCTTTCCGAAAACCCTACAGCACTTTCTTGCTGAGTATGTAATTAATACCGGGCTGGAGCAACACAACGGACTTGGTGACGGTCCGAGATCTATCCCGAAAAGACAGATACAAGGACGCCACGTAATTTGGAACAACGGTCAACACTTGATTTGGCACACCACTCTCCATACGTCCACCCCTCAGAAACGGGAGGGCATATGAAGCCACGACATATTTAACGTGCGCCAGACCCATTTTGAACACGACGGTCTTTGGTTGGATTCTAATTCGCAATCCTCAGGTTACTAGTCCGTTACTCATCCAACTGTGGCTACCGCGGTCCCCAACTGCCTCAAAAAAAACACATATATAATACTGTTTTATTTTTGTACAAAGGAAATAGCGTTCAGAAATCACAATTTTCGAGTTCCTGTTTAAACAAAATTTTCAAATTGAAATATATTTAGAAAAAGACCATAGATTTTGTACAATATTGGTGTGAATGTGATCAAAGTTCAATATCCTCCTATCAATCTGAATATGTAATCATTATCAATAGGCGTTTTTTGTAGGAAAATGAGTATACTATTGCGGATTTCCCCTACCACATTTGAATAACTTTTCATTGGATAATACAACAGAAACAGTACCTGATTTATGTCCTATAGTAACTTTAAGACAGAACATCCCATAAGGAAAAAAAGAAATGAAATATTAACTGGTTTTGAGAATTATAGTCAGTAATTATTGGATACTTAAAATATCGATAGAATTCAAACCCATAAAAAGTAAATAGATAGTTGTATTACCGTCATACTGGAGCAACATAACATGCCATTAGTGACGGTCCTGGACCAATACTAACGGGAAAGTTCTGATTACATACCTCGTCAGTTTAAACCATTAGGTCCACAATTTATCTAGCACTCCATTCTAAACTTCCACACCATTCTAAAGAGAGGAGCCGACCAACCCGTCAGGAGGTTAAGGTGTTAGAGCCTCTAGATCGGAAGACTCCTGATTCGAATCCTGACTGGACTGGAATATCACTTTTGGAGCACCTGCTACAAAGCAGCTCATCTCCACATCAGAAAAAGAATTAAATTAAAATAAAGACTGTTACACATAAGGGTGGGTTTATTTAAATAAAAAAGTAGATCTAGTGTACAGATAAACGTAATTGCTAGATTAACCGTAAGCACACAGGCCGCAAAAAGAGAAGGGAGGTCACCCTCTCATCTACTGAACGACACCATGAGTGCTTAGGAGTTAGGTCCAATGGTTGACTCTGGGACAAATCTCCTGGACCGCTACACACTAGTGATGGGGAAAATGACTCTTTTCAGGGATCGGATCGGAACCGCTCACTCACTAAAAAGAGCTAGCTCTTTTTGATGACTCACCGCTCCTTTGAGATATATAATAATGTATATAACATATCGAAATGTATACAATATGTTTGGGCCATCGAACATCCCTCGTTGTCACGTGAGCGCATGTGTCCAGACGAAGAGGCGCCAAGCGTGCTTGAAACACCCACGCACACAACACTTGAAACACTCACTCATCCAGCAATTGCGCAGTTTACCTCTAAAATCAACAAAAGGAGGGAGACGGGGCCCGAGGACGATAGGCATTGCAGCATAGGGCTGCTAAGCTGTAAAATTTAATTGCTAAGGCATAAGATGGCCCAAAACCATGTCAATTCATATAACTTTGAAATTGTCCATAAAGAATAAATTACTTTGAGGACACTTCTACTTTTGTAATTCCCGTCATGAACCCGTTGAGATTACAGAAGTAGCAATTAAAATATCCAAACACGTTAAAAATCTCATAATTTTGACCAAGAATTCTAAAAAAGTTTTCGAATTTATTGGATAGAGTATTTATTTGACTTTCCAAAACATATTTAATTTTTTCTCTGTTAATTACTTGAAGAAGTATTAAGATTTTAATCAAGGCGGGAAAACAAGAAGTAAGAATGGAAAACACTGGAAATGGCCATTAAAAGGCCAAAAACATGGCAAAATCTAAATTTAAACCTTACTTTTTTTTGCAAATACTAGGGGGCTCCGCCCCCTGCTCGCTTACGCTCGCCAACCCCCGGGGATTGCTGCGCAATCCCATTTGGTTTGCTTCGCAAACCAACACTCCTGTCACAGATACCATTTGGTTTGCTTCGCAAACCAACATTACTTTCACAGAGTGAAACTATCTGAATAATTCGTATTATGCTGATTTCACTTTCCGGTTCATGACGTTACAGCGAGGGCTTCGCTGCGTCTCGCTTACGCTCGCCGACCCCGGGGATTGCTACGCAATCCGTTTGGTTTGCTTTCTCAAACCAATACTTCTTTCGCAAGTGATTTAACTTTTTTTTGCTTTAACACTTAATGCACCCTAAACTAATAGCCGCATCAGTAAAAAATCTTCTGCATCTTGTTCCCTGTACAATTTTAACTAAACATTGTTAATATCCAAACTTTACGATCTGTACTTTGTCGGTAAACTGTCTTGAAAACAGAGGGAAAAAAGCGAGCCTTTTTCCTCGCCAAATAAAAAGAAATCGTTTTTATGGCAATTGTTGCTACGATAAATTTGATATCTGGCAAACCCGATAGTCAAAAGTGTAACCCACTACTGCTTTCGGAAGCAGCTATGCGAACTGAAAAATACGAAATTTGTGTCACCAACTTTTGATTGCATCGAATTTATTTATGAACCAATTTTAAAAATAATTGTACCGTAAGAAAGAGTATATTCTGAGGTATACTGCAATATTTTTAAAATTAAAAATTAACAGTAATACTATACAGATATGGCCATTTTAGTTTTGTATCGGAAGTTACGATCTGAAAGTTCCGAAAATTGTATGACCCACTTTTATTTGCATCGATTTTATTTATTAACCAATTTGAAAAATAATTGTACCATAAGAAAGAGTGTAATGTAATGTATTCAGTGATGTTTTCAAATTTAAAAAATAATGGCTTTTGCCGTAGACAAAACGGTTTTAACAATAAGTAGCGAAAATATCCAAAGATTCCGAATTTTGTATGACGAACTTTTGATCGCATCCAATTTAATTATTAACCGATTTCAAAAATAATAGTACCGTAAGAAAGAGTATATTCTGAGGTATACTGCTATATTTTAAAAATTAAAAACTAATAGTAATTAGATATAGATATGGCAGTTTTAAAAAAAAGTAACAAAAATGTCCCGATTTTTCCTGAATTTCAAAAAAATATTATCAAGAACCAAATTTAAATTTCAAAAAAAACTCGACGAGCTGCAAAAATTTACGTTGAGAGGTACTCTTAAAAAAAAACTCACGACTAAAGACTGAAATTTTGAATGTGTTTTGCTCACTCGCGGAAGAAATTTCACTTCTTCAACTTTAACACTTAATAAAACCTAAACTAATAGCCGCATCGGAAAAAAATCTTAATAATTATCCAGGGAATACGATGAAGAACAAAGCATGTTAATTTCATATTTTTCCGATCAGTACTTTCTCGGGAAACCGTCTAAGAATGGAGCTAAACAACAAAAATTTCAATTCTTCGGCGGCGGCGGCGGCGGCGGCGGCGGCGGCGGTAACTTTTTTTTAATATAGAGAGATAATTTTAGAAAGTTTTTTCAAATATTTAAATGGTTTCTCTTTTGGAAATGGAGTGAACTTTTTTAAAGAGAAGGAAGAACAAAATTGTTTACACAAAGAGCAAACGCAATGGAGCAAGCGATGCACTTGAAACTACCTTTACTCTAAATTAATATTTTTGCATTATTTCCTCACTTCAAATGTTATAATACAAAAACTTATAACTGGATTCTAGTAAACTTTTGAGAGTTTGTTATTTATAATGTTGTCAAGTGAATGAACTAGAATAATTATGCTGAGTTCAAAAGTTTCTACATTATTACTATTTATTTAAGAAGTAGGACTGTAAAACTATAAAAAATCTTCTATTCATTTTTCAATCACTTGTAAAATTGTTGTTTATTTAAATATCCTTTTATTCTAGTTCATTCCCTAGAAATATGCATGTAGTTTATTTTGGTAGCATCATTTTTCAAATTGGTTGAATAGATTTTCATGTAGCACATTTGAAGTTTTTGACACATTTCTTTAAAATTTCATACATAATTATCATATTTTTACAAAATTATTAATATATACTTTTAATATTTATAGCCCATTGCTATTGTTTAAAACACAAAACATAAAAATATCATTAAAATGTTTCTATACCACATTTAAAAAAAGTGTCTTGGACGTGTTTGGATACATTAAGATTTCTTTCTAAAACCACTTAGTTACCAAATGAGACTTCCTAATAATTTAAATGATATTTTAAAATCATATAATAAAAATATTAATAATTTATTGAAGTACTTGGTGTGGAAGTTTAGAGAGTGGGGTACAGCTCAGGTGTTGCCTCGTCATCTGACCGTGGTACTCGGATCTTTTGCTTAGGGGATTGATCCCGGACCGTCGTCAATAGCTCGTTGTATTGCTCAAGAACTGCGTTAATTAAATATTACCAATTATCCAAACAGAGGACATTTGAGACAACAATGGATTTAACGTGCATCAGTCCCCACTCACGCGACGGTATCTGCTTGGATCTAGTTTCGAATTCGTACCCGTCCGGTTATAAGTCCGTTGCTTTTCCAACGTGGACACACAAACACTTCTGAAAAGTAGGAAAGTAATGCAAATGCACCATTTTTCCACATACACCAGACAACAATGAACAAATAATCTGCCCGAAGCAGAGGAAGAATCGTATTTCTTCCCTGAAGAAGTCAAAAGCGATACAAAGTTTTGTGCAAATATATTAATGCATTCCCCTCTGTGCCTTAAATCAAAACATTTAAACCTTCTTTGTCAAACATGCAGCGAGCTCTCGGGTTTCCGGAGGAAAGTAGGTAAATTAAAGTTCCTTTGCGGAAACACGCTTTAAAACTTCCGCCAGAAGATGTTTGTATGCAGGAAGTAAATGGCTCTAAGAAACACTTCCGAGACTCGTAAATTGTGCGGGAAATTTGGGCTTGAAATTCTTTCGCTCTATTCTCACATATTAAGTCAAGTATAGTTTAGATTATATATATATATACTGGAAATAGGTACGCAGAAGAATGCAAATTGATTGTATGTCCTTCCTAATCCATTATGTGTAACAACTTCAGTATTTCGATGTACTTTATTTTTAAGCTAGCAATAATGCGCTGAATTTCCTAATATACCTATTGATTGCAGGGCCGCAATAGTCCGTTTGGAATGTAGGTAGGTATTTTAATTAACGTCGTACTGGAGCAGCACATTCCGCCAGGAGATACCCCGCACATATCCTTGTAAGGATATACCGGTTTAGTAGTCTCCCTTGGGTGTTTCTTATTTGGATATTTTCTGCTAGGTTTTCTTGATAGTCGTATGGGAACTGCGTTTATGTCGTTGCTATAAAATTCCTGCCGCGGATTGTCAGAATATCACTGATCTTACAAATGTTGCCCGGGGTGTCCAGGTAGTGGGTTAAGTGAGCTTGTGAGGGAACAATCCAAGGCATAATCCATTGGAATTCCGTTGATTCCACTAGAGCGTTGGTTGGTTTGAGATAACCCGAATCTGTGGAGACAGCTGGGAAATCGGTCATGGCCCGTTCCAAACTGTAAAAGACGTCTATCTTTGATGCGGGTGTCCTTGGAGACGTCTGGGAAGAGAACGTGTGTTGAACGGTTTGTGTCATCTGTGTTCCATTCATGCTGTCACTGTTGAAGAATGTGGTCTCCATAGCCTTTTGACGCTGGTCCAGGATCAATCCCTTAGGGAAAGAATCGAGGAAAACACCACGTAATTTTCAACCACGGTCAGATGACGAGTCAGCACCTGAGAAGGAACCCCACTCTCCAAACTTGCACACTACACCAATGTGAGGATATTTGAGGCCACGACAGATTTAATATGCACCAGCCCATTTGTACGCGACGGTCTATGGCTGGATTTGAACTCGGAAACCCTCCTGTTGTTAATGCAATGATCTTCCAAGCGGCCGCCCGCGAACTCCAGCCCAGTTGGTAGAGTAATGAATTAGTAATGGATTAGCAATTGGAGATTTGCAAGTTGAAATTCAACCGAAGACCGTCGTGTACAAGGGGGATGGTTCCTGTTAAATCTATCTGGGCCTCGAAGGTCCTCGCATTAGTGTGGTGTGTAAGTTTGAAGAGTGGGGAGCCAACTCAGGTGTGACCTCGTCATCTTACCGTGCTTTAAATTTAAGTGGCGTTGTCCACGGACTTCGGGTTTCATCTGAAACCGTCTCCAATAGCCCGTTGCGTTGCTTTAGTGGGACGTTAATTAAAATACCTACGTACCTATTGATTGTAAGGGGCCGTTGTAGCTCAGCGGGTATGCCCTTTGTACTAAGGATCTTTAAATTGTAGGTAACGCAGGTTTCATTCCTGTCAGGTACATTACTCCCTGAATGTATTTCTATCTTCTGTGGTGTCAGTAAAACTTTCATCGTATGTCTATTACATGATATTGGATGCCTTGTGTCTGGCGCAGTATGACCAAACATGGCCATTGACGCCATAAAACTACATAACCAACCTATTGATTTTGTGTAAAGTGTGGATGCTTAATTTGAGATCTTATTTCAATACATTTACACTGAATCCAGCTTCCCCATTTTTTTTCACACAACTAGATTTCTCATTTCTAATGAAATACAATGACCCAAACTATTGTAATATATTGTGGTATTTGTATTATTGTAATTGTTACTTCTCAGTTTCAATAGCATGCATGACGAAACGCACACTTAATCCATGTTACCACAATTGGAATTCTTAAGAATTGAATTAAAGCTTGTCTAAGAATACACCTCATGCACATGTTTATGCCTAAATATGATTTGATTTAGGCATAAACGGGCGTATACGTAAGTATTAAGAATATAATGTTAATGTCTAAATCAAATCAGTCGTGGAAGGTGATAGTCCCCCATACATAAGCCTTAAATTATTTAAAGTTCTTCATTTTTGTAAATGTACAGTAAGTGTATCAAAGCGATTTGTATATATATATTCTCAGAACTTCTAAGAGGGGTAGGGTACATCCTGACAACTCTAAATCATATAGCAATGTGGGGTCGGAAATGCTTTCCTGAAGCGGTGTTGTACACAGAAGCACCGTAAAGAAAAGAGACCGTAAGTGAGAAATCGTTTTAATAATACATGAAGCAAAAGGTACATGGATTAAA